>JASEVX010000002.1:78624887-78720609 GCA_031761405.1 Serripes groenlandicus
CCTCATATAAACGCTTTTTGACGCCTCTGAAGCAGACGGCTTTTAGAAAACATAGTGACAAAAGTAGAAATTGCTCAAAACAAGCAATTTCTCCTTTTGCCACAATGTTTTCCACTTTTAGTCTATTTCTATTTTTTTACAAAATATGTTCAAAGTCGTCTGCTGCAAAATTTTCGTATGTGGGAAAGAGTTAAATGTGCTTAAATTACTTGACTACACCAGCATAAATATTGTCTTGACAATTTGGCTGTGGTTTTATATGGGCCATGCATTTTAAGACAGTAAATGAACAAGGCAGCACACCAATTCACACTATCATGATTGCCAAAGTGCAACCCATTCACATTTTTTGGGGGAAAAATCGCTGATATAAGTAAAATAGAGGACCAAGATGGCCCTAAATCGATCACCAGAGTGATAGTAAATTAGTATTTAACTGCAAATACCTGGGCAAGTTTGATCAGGAGTGCAAATGAAACTGCAAGGAGTGGACACTGTCAACAAAATAGCTTATCAGTTTTGTGATGACGCCTGGTTGCTTTGATTTTGTAACCACTCAATTATGGCTTGAACGAATTAAGTAGAGGATCAATGAAGTAAGATTCCTATTCAATTTTCTCAAAATCAGACAAGCACTTTCTTCAAAATGGAATTTTCAAATTTTGTCATTTTGCCCCTTTTCTGATGCCGCCTGGCTGCCATGTTTTTCAACCAATCAGTATGGCTTCAACAATTTTTTAGAGGGTCACCCAAGGAACATTTCTACTAAATTTTATTGGATTCTGACAAGCAAATTCGGAGTAGAATTATTTTTTGGACATTTTGCCCCCTTTCCGATGCCAAAGCAACCAAAGTTCTCAGTGGAATTTAATTTTTTAGAAAGAGGACCACCAAATTTCTGTGATGTTTTGATTAAATTGTTCCAGCGATTAAGAGTAGAATGATGTTTAAAGCTAAAAGTTAACGACAGACGATGGACAACGGACAGAGAGTGATCAGATTAGATCACCTTAAGCCTTCGTATGATCTAAAAACATGGAAACTTTATAAATGAAAGAGAATTCTTCATAAAGTTGAACTCATTGTGGAAAAAAAAGAAATTGTACATTATGAGCAATTACTCTTTTTGCAACAATGTTCGCGAAAGATGTCTCCTGCAAAGGTATCAGAATGCCCCTGTATGTGGGAAAGGGCTACTGCAAATTGTATAGATACATAAGCATGGGAGAGTTAACCAAATCCCACATATAGATGCATTTTGAAGTATTTGCAGCAGACGACTTTTGAAAACAGTGACACTAAGAACAACTGCTCCTTTTGTCACCATGTTTTAAACTATATTTGATGATTATACTCCCATTTACAGAGCTTTTCCTTATCTTTGTTTCCAGTCATTCTGTTACCTGTGAGTCTGAGTTCTGTACTCACACTATTTATCAGTCTTAACCCTTTCCCCCATACGACAATTCTGCAGCAGACGACTTTGAACGTATTTTATCAAAACATAGAAAATCTCCATAATTGAATGGATAACCTATGACTAAGAGTGGAAAACATTGTGGCAAAAGGAGAAATTGCACGTTTTGTGCAATTTCTTCTTTTGTCACTATGTTTTCAAAAAGGCGTCTGCTGCAGAGGCGTCAGAAAGCGTCTATATGAGGGAAAGGGTTAATAAAGCTTTGAATCCATTGGACTCATAATTTTGGCACAATTGAACAAACTATGAATAGTAATAAGGAATCACTTTTCCTTGGGGACTCCCTTGATAAACAGTTAAGGAGTGCTGAGCACCTATGACATTTTAAATTTTGTTAAGATTATCATTGTGTTTCCAAAGACGTCTGCTGCATATTTGTTGTACATGTATGTAGGAAAGGGCTTATAACTATAAGTAATTAATATAACCTTACCTTGTGGATGTTGCATTTTTTTGCCTTAATAGTTTCTTCCGAGTTGCATCATAAGTTCATATATGAGGTTTACTCTGAAAGTAGATTTATAAACGTTACTGTTTGATCCAAGTTAACTCTTTTCCACATATAATTCTGAGACTTTTGACTCATCTGCAGCAGTCAACTATTTAAATGATTCTGGCAAAACTATGGAAGATCTCAAAACAAGAAAGTATAATGGGCAATTACCCCTTTTGCAACAATGTTTTAAACTTTAATCAGTAATAAAACTTTCATTTTTAGAGATCTTCTATATTTTTTCCTAGATATTTTAAAATTCATCTGCTTTTGTGGGATGGGTTAATAAGTGACCTAATTTTTCTTATTGAGAGTAAAACATCTGTTTATTAAGAGCAATAAGATTGTCTCGCAATGTCCTCAAAATAAATGTTGTCTGCCTCAGAGGTATCAAAAGTCACCTGTATTGTATTCTTTGATATTGATCCTTTTTCTTTTCATACACAAAAAAGTTGCAGTATCTGTTGGTATTGTATGCTTTGATATTGCAATCAGATCTTTATCACATGCTGCTAAGGACAGAACTATTTCCATACAGTAATCTTACAAAGTGCTCCAATACCACATTTAATATTTTGACTTTAAAGACCAGCTAACAATGTTAACACTGTCTGAATATGAAACGCAGTAAAATATATATAGGCATACCCAAACCCAAATCTGGTCTAATTATAGCGCTAGCTCAGTGTAAATACATATGTATTTTCTGACTTAACTAGAAATAACACTGAAGGTGATGAATACCCCCAGCTGGTGCCTGACAATATACATATGTATGAAAAATTCAAGGGGCCATAACTCATTCAAAAATAACTAGAATTGTTTTGACAAAAACATATGTCTCCCCCTCAAATATCTGTCAAAATCTCTCAAAACATTCCAACCTATAAAGCAGACAAACAAAAATTTGACCAAGTTGGACAGTACTCAATTTTTAATTACTAATGTTTTGTCTTGACCTGGTACAAAGTGGACATGATTTCAAATGGTTTACAGAAACACATATTTTTACTGCAGCTGTAACATTCAAGACTGAAGTATTCTTCAAAACAGTTAACAACTGTTGCTAAACATAAGCAAGCCGTCTTGGAGATATTGAGTGGACAGGAAATAAAGCCTAAAACCTTTGAGCTTCAAGCGTGACCTTGACCTTGAACCGGTATGGTCGAGACGCGGGTTCTGCACGTCGCCTTGATGAGGTGAACATGTGACCCAAGTTTCATGAAAATTCTTTAAGCTGTTTTGTAGATATGGAGCGGCACAAAATAAAGCCTCAAACCTTTGACCTTCAAGCGTGACCTTGACCTTGACCCAGTATGTTCGAGACGCGGGTTCTGCACGTCGCCTTGATGAGGTGAACATGTGACCAAATTTTCATGAAAATCCTTCAAGCCGTCTTGGAGATATTGAGTGGACACGAAATAAAGCCTAAAACCTTTGACCTTCAAGCGTGACCTTGACCTTGATCCTATATTGTCGAGACACGGGTTCTGCACGTCGCCTTCATGAGGTGAACATGTGACCAAAGTTTCATTAAAATCCTTCAAGCCGTCTGGGAGATATGGAGCGGACACAAAATAAAGCCTCAAACCTTTGACCTTCAAGCGTGACCTTGACATTGACCCTATATTGTCGAGACGCAAGTTCTGCACGTCACCTTGATGAGGTGAACATTGAGCATTGGCAGGAAAACAATCTTTTGTGACACCAGAGATCTAGAAAATACTCGTCTTATCTAGATCTCCGTATTTTTCAATGAAGGTTTACTGATTGAATAGATTAAAGTCTGTTGAAGACAGTGTGTCATTGTTGTTGTCATATAAAACTAGAAATACTGTGAGCAAAGCTCACTGAAGAATACCCCCCGCTCCCCTCCCAAAGCATCGGATACAATGGTAAAGTTTAAGTTGCGCTTACAAGGTATCACAGGAGTTCCTTGTAACCTCTTAGTTAAATTATCTTTCTTGGAAGAATCTGAGGAGAAAAATCTTCCTTCATGCATATCTACATATGATGTGTAGCCTTCATATACAGTTTGAATCAAATCAACTGAGCCCTTTAGGAGGAGTAGCGCTTACAAGGTATGTGCACAGGAGTCCTTCGCAGGTAACCTCTAAGTTGAATTATCTCCCCTTGGAAGAATCTGCGGCGTATGATCTTCCTTCATGCATATCTACATATGATGTGTGACCTTCATGTAAAGTTTGAACCAAATGTATTGAGCTGTTTAGGAGGAGTAGTGCTTACAAGAAATGTGGAGGTATGTGCACAGGAGTCCCTCGCAGGTAACCTCTAAGTTGAATTATCTCCCCTTGGAAGAATCCGAGGCGTATGATCTTCCTTCATGCATATCTACATATGATGTGTAACCTTCATGTAAAGTTTGAACCAAATGCATTGAGCCGTTTAGGAGGAGTAGTGCTTACAAGAAATGTGGAGGTATGTGCACAGGAGTCCCTCGCAGGTAACCTATAAGTTGAATTATCTCCCCTTGGAAGAATCCGAGGCGTATGATCTTCCTTCATGCATATCTACATATGATGTGTAACCTTCATGTAAAGTTTGAACCAAATGCATTGAGCCGTTTAGGAGGAGTAGTGCTTACAAGAAATGTGGAGGTATGTGCACAGGAGTCCCTCGCAGGTAACCTCTAAGTTAAATTATTTCCCCTTGGAAGAATCCGAGGCGTATGATCTTCCTTCATGCATATCTACATATGATGTGTAACCTTCATGTAAAGTTTGAACCAAATCCATTGAGCCGTTTAGGAGGAGTAGTGCTTACAAGAAATGTGGACATACGGACAGACGATGTGGAGGAATGTGCACAGGAGTCCCTCGCAGGTAACTTCTAAGTCGAATTATCTCCCCTTGGAAGAATCCGAGGCGTATGATCTTCCTTCATGCATATCTACATATGATGTGTAACCTTCATGTAAAGTTTGAACCAAATCCATTGAGCCGTTTAGGAGGAGTAGTGCTTACAAGAAATGTGGAGGTATGTGCACAGGAGTCCCTCGCAGGTAATCTCTAAGTCGAATTATCTCCCCTTGGAAGAATCCGAGGCGTATGATCTTCCTTCATGCATATCTACATATGATGTGTAACCTTCATGTAAAGTTTGAACCAAATCCATTGAGCCGTTTAGGAGGAGTAGTGCTTACAAGAAATGTGGAGGTATGTGCACAGGAGTCCCTCGCAGGTAATCTCTAAGTCGAATTATCTCCCCTTGGAAGAATCCGAGGCGTATGATCTTCCTTTATGCATATCTACATATGATGTGTAACCTTCATGTACAGTTTGAACCAAATCCATTGAGCCGTTTAGGAGGAGTAGTGCTTACAAGAAATGTGGAGGAATGTGCACAGGAGTCCCTCGCAGGTAACTTCTAAGTCGAATTATCTCCCCTTGGAAGAATCCGAGGCGTATGATCTTCCTTCATGCATATCTACATATGATGTGTAACCTTCATGTAAAGTTTGAACCAAATCCATTGAGCCGTTTAGGAGGAGTAGTGCTTACAAGAAATGTGGAGGTATGTGCACAGGAGTCCCTCGCAGGTAATCTCTAAGTCGAATTATCTCCCCTTGGAAGAATCCGAGGTGTATGATCTTCCTTCATGCATATCTACATATGATGTGTAACCTTCATGTAAAGTGTGAACCAAATCCATTGAGCCGTTTAGGAGGAGTAGTGCTTACAAGAAATGTGGACATACGGACAGACAGACAGACGGACGGACAGACAGGGTGATTCCTATATACCCCCCCAAACTTTGTTTGCCGGGGGGTATAATAAATAGATTTGCACAAATATCATGACCCAAGTTTCATGAAAATCCTTCAAGCCGTCTGGGAGATATGGAGCGGACACGAAATAAAGCCTCAAACCTTTGACCATTAAGCGTGACCTTGACATTGACCCTATATTGTGGAGACGCGGGTTCTGCACGTCGCCTTGATGAGGTGAACATGTGACCCAAGTTTCATGAAAATCCTTCAAGCCGTCTCGGAGATATGGAGCGGACACGAAATAAAGCCTCAAACCTTTGACCTTCAAGTGTGACCTTGACCTTGACCCTATATTGTCGAGACGCAGGTTCTGCACGTCGCCTTGATGAGGTGAACATGTGACCTAAGTTTCATGAAAATCCTTCAAGCCGTCTCGGAGATATGGAGCGGACACGAAATAAAGCCTCAAACCTTTGACCTTCAAGCGTGACCTTGACCCTATATTGTCGAGACGCAGGTTCTGCACGTCGCCTTGATGAGGTGAACATGTGACCCAAGTTTCATGAAAATCCTTCAAGCCGTCTGGGAGATATGGAGCGGACACGAAATAAAGCCTCAAACCTTTGACCTTCAAGCGTGACCTTGACCTTGACCCTATATTGTCGAGACGCGGGTTCTGCACGTCGCCTTGATGAAGGTTAATTGATATTAAATTCTGATGAAGGGTTACTGAGAAATATTGTTCACAAAATATGGACATTTATGTAATATGTATGAGAAATTCAAGGGGCCATAACTCATTTAAAAATAATTCCAGTGCAACACACCGACAATATGCACAACTAGGCTTGGTATTAATCATTCTTGTGATGTTATATTGAATTGTGACCAAGGGTTGCTGAGAAATAGTATTCACAAGAAATGTCCACAGACCAACGGACCGACAAGCGTCACTCCTATATAGCCCCCATATTCTGCGTAACTGGGGGTATTATAATGTGCCATGTAGGTTAATGACATCGCTGTTTGTAGATTCCCTGAATATATTGACATACACTATAGTTGTTTGATTGTCATTGACGATCTATATATAAATTTATCTCAATTAAACATGGCAAGCAAAATCAAAAGGGATTTAATAACTGCTTGGATGATTGTTTTAAAGGTTGGTCTTTAGTAATGTGAAGATTTTCAATGCAAAATAGAATGAATAAATGGGGGTTTAAGATTCGTCGACATCAATGATCATTTTGAGCGCTAAAACAAAATATTAACAACCATTAATGTTAAAAACAACATTTTGAAATCTAAACCCATACAATGAGACAACTACATTCTTTTCGGCAGGCTTATCAGAACCCTGGTTACCATTCTCCAATAATTGGTTTGATTGAATGTACATTTACTGTTGATCATCAGGGGACCATCCCATGAAGATTGCCAAACATTGTGAATAAATGTATTGATTAAAGGTTAAAAATCTGTAAAGGGGAACTTCCTGAGACAATGCAGTCTTAGCTGCTTTCTCATTACCTATAATACCGATGTGACTGGGCATCCAGCAAAATACAACATGTGATGTGGCGCATGCAAATAAATGACAGGAGGCTACAACAAGGATTTTTAATTTTCTCATTCTGAAGTGCTTGTATAGCAGACAATGAATCAGTAAAAAATATATACCACCAATAACCTTCTGATGTAATGTAGTCCTAAGCTAAATGTATTACCTTCAATTCACCAGAGAGTATGAATTTCACCGAACCGATTGAGATTTCAAAATTTCTGGAGCCTGACTGCATAGCTAGTTTTTGTCTACTTAAATATAAAGATGGTTCATTGGCTTCTACAAAGAGACTTTTGATGGGCGAAGTTCTAAGAGCGACCAATGCTAGACGTAAGCCCTGATTGTGAATGGTATCAAGTTTTGCAATGTATGACTTTCGTGCTGAGCCATAGACGATATAGCAAAATAGAAGATGTGTGTTTGCTTATCTGAACTTACTGTGAGATAAAAAGGCCTTAAGGGGCATCTAAATCCTTATAAAGAACACAAGTATCCACACGAAAATACCCTTATGACAAGAAAAAACACAATCTGTATGTAATCCAGTTTGAAATATCGATTTTGACGATTTAATTTAGGGTCAATAAGCAAATTGGGAACAAAAATGGCTGCCCCGTAAATATATAATTTCCCAACCCTAGATTAGAAACCATTGGAATGGAAAATAATTGTGCAATAAATCGTATTTCTGAATTTATCAGAACTATTTGTTAAATTTGTACATGCTCAGTGTTCAAAACACAAACGAAATCATAGACAATATCAAAGTATACAATAAAAAGTGTTTGCATGTGGGAATATGGAAAACTTTTGTTTTTGGACTCCCAAGCTTAGGCAACTCGTCCGAAAGAACTCATTCAACACAATACTTTCCCATACAAATGCAATATTATTAGACAATCGGCAAAATTGCTTACCGGTATTTGAGAAAGTTCCGTCTTTTCTGCAATGTTTCCAAAATCATCTAATGCAAACATGTAAAACAAAGCGACAACTATATGCTCTCCCAAACTAGTTTGGGGAGCATAAAAATTATATCCACTTCATGATATTATTAACAACATCATTACATGACACAAAATCTTTATCCGACATTATGATGTAAACTCACACTAATGAGACACATGAAACTTGGCCGTTACATTCGATCAGGCGTTACGCTATTTGTGCAAATCCATTTATTTTATATGACAACAACAATGACACACTGTCTTCAACAGACTTTAATCTATTCAATCAGTAAACCTTCATTGAAAAATACGGAGATCTAGATAAGACGAGTATTTTCTAGATCTCTGGTGTCACAAAAGATTGTTTTCCTGTCAATGCTATCTATGCTTGCCATCTTAGTATATCCTGGGGACTGTTAGTTAATAACCCTTTTGGATATGCAGCTACCGTTTTGACGAATATGCAGGAGACAATTTTTTAACATCAAAAACGATACTTTCAGTTAAGTATGTTTTGCAATATTTTTGTGTAGATGTTTTAAAAGTCGTCTGCTGCAGATTTGTTCTTTGCAGGAAAAGTAGCAGGCTTCCTTTAACCCTTTCCCTCATACAACAATTCTGCAGCAGATGACATTGAACATATTTTGTCAAAAAATAGAAAATCTCTATAATTAACTGGATGACCTATGACTAAAAGTGGAAAACATTTTGGCAAAAGGAGAAATTGCTCGTACTGACCCTTTCCCTCGTATAGACGCTTTCTGACGCCTCTGCAGCAGACAGCTTTTTGAAAACATAGTGACAAAAGAAGAAATTGCACAAACGTGCAATTTCTCCTTTTGCCACAATGTTTTCGACTTTTTGTCATAGGTTATCCATTCAATTATGGAGATATATACGTTCAAAGTCGTTTGCTGCAGAATTGCCGTATGAGGAAAAGGGTTAAGCGCAACATCTGAAAATGAAACATTGAAGGAAAATTAGAAAGTGCTTATATTAAGCAAAATTTCTTGTATTCCCATTATATTTTCAAAATCTTATACTGCCAAGGCAAATAAAGACTATTAAATAAGTTAAATAAAATGTCATGTCATACTTTTATTAATTTTTGCACTACATCTTTGTATAACATAATGTCATGTATTTATAAACAAGTCAATGTATTTGATAATCAATGGTATTCAAAAAGTTAGTTACCATGAAATTACTTTAACTGAAGCACAAAGGCTTCATTACTAACCCTTTCCAACAAGCAGTCAAATATTCACAGGTCTCTGAAAATATTATGGAACAAGGAGAATTTTATATGTGGGGAATCTGGTTTTACGCAATATATTGTCATAAAGATGAATTTCTGTATCGTGATTTATTAGAGATTAATGCCATTTTCAACAATTGTGTCAGTCTTCTGATGATATCAGTTCATCTTCTCATGACTTTCCAAGCAACTGGCTACTTTTCCACATTGACTGTAAGCCCATTGGTGGAAGACAAAATGGCACACTCACAGTAACTTTTGTCAAATGTCAGAAAGAATGTTGGCCGAGCTGGGGTTCAAACTCACAACCCCTGGATTGTCACAGCCAGAGTTGCTACCGACTGAGTTACCGCTGCTTGGCATTTCAGTATCTCAATAAGGATTAAAAACAACATTGGAACAGTTCATCTGCTTATTAGGTATGATAAAATGTGTTTGTATATAGGGATAATACACATTTTCGAGGGCGTGAACATCTGCGGACGCCCGCATAATCACATTTTAAGGGCGTCCGCAGATGTTCACGCCCGAGGAAATGTGTATTTTCGCTATTATTGCATAAAATAAAAGCAAACATCCAACATATAGTCCGCTGTAACGTTCAGTTGTACGATAACCGCCGATGAACATGACGCGACAAGGATTGACACATGTGACGTCATAAAGTAAACAAGTTATGTTTTATATATCCACGAACCGGTCCTACATCAAGGTCGAATGGTTTTGGATTATGTTATGCTCTTTAACTGTGAGTCTATTGCATGTTACCGATTATCGAGTTAAAGAAGCTAATGTTATTGTTAACCCAACAATTGCTCCTATTCTAGTGGAATGAATGAATGTATATTGTTTTATGGCGCATCGACAGCTAAGGTCATTTAGCGCGCATTTAAATTTTATTATTCATGTTCCCTGGGTGAACAAACCAGTACTAGGCTAGAAAATGTGCCTTGCCCAAGGGCACTCCACCATGACCGAATTGCCGCGACTGGGGATCGAACCCGGGACACCCGGTTTCGAAATCCTCGACGCTAACCACTCGACCACAGCGGATTCCCTATTCTAGTGGAGATGGAGCGTCCATGTTTTGTTTACTAACGGTGCCCGGGTAATGCATTATGTAAAACATCTAACCGGTCTGAAACGGCACGTACGCACGAGAATCGCTTTGTTTATACATGTTTTCTCGCCGTTTACGCCCGGTTTTTGCAATGTTTCTGTATCCCTTAAGCGGGCGTAAAACATAGATTTTATGCAATAATGGTGTTTTCAGTTATATCACAGTGATTCCCAGGTAAGGTACCAGTATTACTGGTACTTTTATCCTGACACCAGTGAGTTGGGCCTTATAATGCTAACAACACAATCCCGATAATGAAGGAGGGAAAACAATTACTATAATATATTATTAGTCGCCGGGCAGAAGCCCGCGACTTCTATTTTTAATAGGTTTTCGGAAATCACATGGGAGGGGGGGATTATTATTAGAAAGAAACACATTTAGTTGTCTTGAACATATTACAATTGTGTTTGTTTAAAAACACTAAGTAATGACACATGTAAAATGAAATAAATATTCCGATGTTTTAGGTATTTTCAGTTTCTTTATTTTGACTCGCATTTATGTTTTTTTGTTTTATTTACAAAGACAAAACAGTCCCTATTAGCTAGACTGGTATACATTATTTTACACTATATACTACATGTAATCAAAATGCGATAACTACATGCCTTTACGTCGCACAGTCTAATTTGTTTACATACGTGCACCTGCTTGCAGCCGTTAACCGCTTGCAGCAGACTGTTCAAGATGAAAATGACTTCGAATAATTCTCCCTTTAATAGCAATTTTAACTTACTGAATGTTATTTTCATGTTCAAAGAGATGTCTAGATTTGTGAAGAAGGCATTTTATAATGTTTATCCATGTATATCTAAAATATGAACTGTTTCTAAGCTTAAACTGTTGATTGCGTGACTCGCGAATTATGACCAACTGCGTAGATCAATCTTCTTTGCAGAGAGCCGCTCTTTACACTCACTTACAAATAGTAAATCATAGGTGATTTAAAATGTTTATTTGGTTCGAAACAAATGAAGAAAAGAACAAACCGAGATAAAACTGGTTTTAATAGAAAAATTACTTTGAACGAACACTCTCTGCCTATAAAGAGAGTTTCAAGAACGACACCTCTGCGAATAAGAAATAATCGGGTCTTTCGTACAAAATTATTTCGTCCTTGACAATTTTAAATGTGTCATTTAATTCCCTAAAGGCATATTGCTTCCGATCTGCATATTGTTATGCATCATTGACACAAGGGCGCTCCTCATAATATAATTTTAAAACGTGAGTAGTTTGTTATTTTCATTATAAAAAAGGAAGGAAATAATTAAAATAAATTAAAATGTTGTAGGGCTCAGTTTATGTTCGAAATTAAGTTTAAATTATCCAACAATTTCAATGAGATTTAACTGTTTAGTTGATATTATATTTCAAAAGTGGTCTAATTTATAAATATTGGACTACATTTCAACATTTGTCAAAGTATGATATAATTATACATTTTGAGAAAAAGAGAAAACTCATGTCTTCCGTGCATAAACCATTTTCTCATTGTTTAAAAAGTAGATTGCTGCAAGGTGTCAAATGTTTTCACTTGACCCCCACCCCTGATGTTCCAATATGCCCCTCAGTTGATAACTGTTTATTCAACTACTATAATGTTAGTGGTATGCATAACTGCACTAATATATCTATAGGTGCTACCTATTTACGAAAAAACGCAAGATAATTATAAACACAAATTTAAGAGCATACTTTGGTCATAAATAAAGATTTATAAGTAATTGACTAGACAATAATAATGTTAATGGCATGTGTCTTGCATTATCAAAACATATTTGCAATTCTTATTGCTGTCGTCTATTATTACGAACAGAAAATAATAAAGTAAAGACTTTCAGAAAATCAAGGAATACATTTATAATGAACGCGGTTAAAAACATGAGGGCCAAGATGATCACCTGCATTATGGTAAAGAAGCAAATAGATCAGCCCTTTTCTGATGCCACCTGGCGACTGCCTTTTTCAAGCAGTCAATATTATGTAAGGGGTCACATTTCTGCTAAACCCTTTCCCTATTAGAGACGGTTTCTGAGGCCTATGATTTAGGAAAAGATTGTCGCAACAAGAACAATTGCTCCTTATGAGAAAGTTATCCTTTTGCCACAATGTTTGATAAATAATTATACTTTGAATGAGTGAGTCAATAGCTCATGTATAGGAATTTGGGGTCTTTCATGTTGATACCACTTTTTTGCGGGAAACGACGTCGCTCCATTGACGTTACGCCAAGATGAAGTGTAACGGAAATGACGTCACGTCCTTCTTTGGCTACGATACAGTCAAAATTTAGTTTCGGGCGTAGAAGGCTAATGCTGTCGTTTTTTTGACGAATGGGAAAACATATTTCTTAAAGATTTCCATTTATTTTTAACTTTTCGTAAAAATGTTAATTCCAGCACTTTAATGATCTTAAATATCGATTTTAAAAAAACTGATTAAAAAGACGACAATAATTTTCAATCCGTGTTTTTCTGCTCATTTTATACATACCCAAAATACCGATTTTAAAAAAAATTATTAAAAAGCCGACAATAATTTTCAATCTGTGTTTTACGTCTGCTTTTTATACATATCCAAAATGGCGGCCCCCATGGATTTTTTTTTAGTTTCATTTCAGAAAGCTTCATGGGTTATTGAAAAAAAAAAAAAACAAAAAAAAAAAATCTCACACCCGTTAACGATGCATTGCATCAACTTTCTCTTGTGTACTACTGATTTTGGATCTTAACCTTGTCCCACATACAATAAATCTGCTGCAGAACATTTTGACAACATTTAGTCAAAACTATGGAAACTCTCTATAAATGTCAGAACACTTTAATATTGAAATAAATGGATTCAATTGTGGCACAAGTAGAAATTGATCATTGAGATCAATTTCTCCTTTTGTCGCAATGAGTTCAAAAGTCGTCTACTGCAGAGGCTTCAGAAAGTGTCTTTTAGTGGTTTCAAAAAGGTTAATTAATTCCTTTTTGAAACCACTAAAAGACACATTGGCATGACATTAAATTAATGGGGTTAAACTTCCAGTTTGGGTCAGATAATCCATTAACCTTTTCCCACATACAACAAATCTGCAGCATCCAACATAAAAAACATCTTGGAAAAAACACAAAAAAATTCTATAAATCAAGGTATAATTACTTACTGTTAAAATCTGAAAGCTTTGTAGCAAAGAGAAATTGTATGTTTTGAGCAATTGCTCCATTTGTCAAATTGTTTTTAAAAGTTGTCTGTTAGTGGGGAAGGTTAATCTCTCTATAACATACAAACAGGATCATGTGAGTCATTAAGGCCTGCAGATGTATTAAGATTCCATATCTTTAGATGCTGCTCATGCATATATTTGTTAACAATATCATCCTTTGTTGTTTAATATTACAATTTGACCCTACTTTGTTACAGAAAAAAGTTAAAACCTTTCCCTGACCTACAACAATTATGCAGCAGCCGACTTTGAACATATTTTGTCAAAAAATAGAAAATCTCTTTAATTGAATGGAATCGAATTGACTAAAAGTGGAAAACATTGTGGCAAAAAGGAGAAATTGCTCATTTTGATCAATTTCTTCTTTTGTCGCTATGCTTTCAAAAAGCTGTCTGCTGCAGAGGCGTCTGAAAGTGTCTATATGAGGGAAAGGGTTAAGGGTCTTTAGTTTTGATTAATCTGATTTGACAAGCTGAGCTGGATGCTGATGATTGGTTTATAGTTTGTGAAATTATATAAGGATATCCAGGATTTAGTGTTATTTACATTCTATTCACAGATTGACATTTTCCCACATAGTGACGTGCTCTGAAGCCTCTGCAGCAGAAGACACTTAAAAATATTGTAGCAAAATTTGCCACATTATTTTAAACTCTTTTCAATAATTAAACTTACCCTTTTTAGATATTAAAATAGAGAATTTCCACAATTTTGTCTAGATGTATTCAAAGTAATGTCTGTTTGTTTATGGGAAAGGGTTCAAGTGAATTACTGACCACAAGTGTTACGGCCATAAGACATAATAAGTCACTATAAGCTAGCTGACCCAACTTGTAAACCTTTTGCATTGAAGAGACAATATTTTGACACTTTTTTAGCAGCCAGACTTTTGAAAACATTGTAGCAAAAATCAATCTCAAGATGCTTTTAATACCATATTTATAAAATTTAATGTTTGGTGTACAAATGTTTAACCCTTTCCCTCATACGACAATTCTGCAGCAGACGAATTTGAACTTATTTTGTCAAAAAATAGAAAATCTCCATAATTGAATGGATAACCTATGACAAAAAGTGGAAAACATTGTGGCAAAAGGAGAAATTGCACGTTTTGTGCAATTTCTTCTTTTGTCACTATGTTTTCAAAAAGCTGTCTGCTGCAGAGGCGTCAGAAAGCGTTTATATGAGGGAAAGGGTTAACTTCATTATAATGCATTTGTCTATCCAATCCTATGCAAATATTTTAAAATGACTTGTATATAAACCCTTATTGTGGCTGTGTAAAACAATTACATACATGTTAATTCATTTAACCCTTTCCCTCATATAGACGCTTTCTGCTGCAGCAGACAGCTTTTTGAAAACATGGTGACAAAAGAAAATATTGCTCAAAACAAGCAATTTATCCTTTTGCCACAATGTTTTCCACTTTCAGTCATAGGTTATCCATTTAATTAAAGAAATGTTCTATTTTTTGACAAAATATGTTCAAAGTCGTCTGCTGCAGAATTGTCGTATGAGGTCAAATGTTAACTGTAAATGAGCAAAGCATTTAATTAGTTGATTTTAGACCTGAAAATGGTTTACCTAGTTTGATGAGGGCATGCAGTGACATACATGTATATGTTACTATGTTAGTGTGGCAAAAATATCAATTTCCTAGTCTTTTTATACCGCCAAAACCTGTATTGATGGTGAACAAAAGAACTACACAATGTTTATCTATCACAGTGTGACTGTGTGAAACAACTATTTTTAACCATTTCCCACATACACCAAATGTTCAGAAGACAATTTTGAAAACAATGTGACAAAAACCCTAAAAATCTCCATAAAAGATTTTTCCTGTATAAGTTTAGTATGGTAACTGTACTATATAATTATGATAATAAGCCTTTCAATCCTTTCCAAAATACATCAAACTTGCAGCAGACATTGAAATCATCTTAGAAAAAGTATGGAAAATCTCTTATAATATTGTTTTTTATTATTATCATTGGACAGGATTGCAAACATTGGGCAAAAGGAGAAATTTCTTCTCTTTCCACAATGGTTTCAGAAGTCGGCCACAGCAGGTGCTCAGCAGGTGAGAAAAGGTTGACTCATCCTTCTCTAGACATCTGAAGATCTTAAGCTTCATGTAAAATTTAATTCAAACCTTTCTCCCTTGCACCTGCCTTTTGCATCTGCGAACTTTTATTATATATAAACCCTTTGCCTCATATAGACGCATTCTGATGCCTCTGCAGCTGATGGCTTTTTGAAAACCTAGTGACAAAAGGAAGAAATTGCCCAAAACGAGCAATTTCTCCTTTTGCCACAATGATTTCCACTTTTAGTCATAGGTTTATTAGTCGCCGGGCAGAAGCCCGCGACTTCTATTTTTAATAGGTTTTCGGAAATCACATGGGAGTGGGGATTATTATTAGAAAGAAAGAAACACATTTAGATGTCTTGAACATATTACAATTGTGTTTGTTTAAAAACACTAAGTAATGACACATCTAAAATGAAATAAATATTCCGATGTTTTAGGTATTTTCAGTTTCTTTATTTTGACTCGCATTTATGTTTTTTTTGTTTTATTTACGAAGACAAAACAGTCCCTATTAGCTAGACTGGTATACTTTATTTTACACTATATACAGTCGAACCTCGTTAAACCGGACGCCGTTAATCCGGAAATTCGCGATCCGGACAAAAAATTCAGGGAACGGATTTTTTATGCTTAATTATTCTCCGTTAATACGGAAATTCGCGTTCCGGAACCGGACAAAAAAAATCGGGAACGGACTGACTATTTACACATATAATCCGTTTCGTTAGTCCGGAAGTCCAAACAGTAATGTACATGACTGTACAGCATACAGAAAACATAGACAGTATATATGTTTTTCCTCGATTAGTCTGTGTCATTGTTTTCTGTAGTTTCCGTTTGTCCTAAAAGGTGTTAAAGCTGTACACAATGTAATAGCCTAAGGCTGTTCAATAATCTGCAAGCGTGTGTCATTGTTTACTTTGATTAGCAGCCATAAAATAGCAGCCAAATTGTCAAACAGATCTAAACTGATTTTGAGACTACAATTTCGATATTTTGACCCAGAGACAAGTGTAGATCTGACAAAAATAATAAGTTGTTCAATATTTTTATATGTTGACGTTCATTTTTTCATAAACGTACATGTTTACGTACTGGTTATCTATGTGTTGTAAATCTCATGATAAAGCTTTGCTTACGACAAACAGTATCTAGAGGTAAATGGTAAATACAATATCGCTGACAGTTTGCACAGCTATTTTGAATGAATTTCCCTCAATTATAATCATGTATCCGCGCAATATCTGGGGAAATATTGGGTCCCATTCTTTGACTCCTATTGTTATGCCAAGACGAAAATTTGGCGTAGGCAAAATAAGAAATCGTTAATCCGGAAGATTCGCAATCCAGACTTTTTTCTCTGGGAACCAAAGTGTCCGGATTAACGAGGTTCGACTGTACTACATGTACTCAAAAGGCGATAACTACAAACCTTTACGTCGCAGTCTAATTTGTTTACATATGCGCACCTGCTTGAAGCGTGACTCGCGAATACCAACTGCGTAGATCAATCACCTTTGCAGAGAGCCGTCCCTTTACACTCACTTACAAATAGTAAATTGTAGGTGATTTAAAATGTTTATTTGGTTCGAAACAAATGAAGAAAAGAACAAACCGAGATAAAACTAGTTTTAATAGAAAAATTACTTTGAACGAACACTCTCTGCCTATAAAGAGAGTTTCAAGAACGACACCTCTGCGAATAAGAAATAATCGGGTCTTTCGTACAAAATTAGTTCGTTCTTGACAATTTTAAATGTGTCATTTAATTCCCTAAAGGCATATTGCTTCCGATCTGCATATTGTTATGCATCATTGACACAAGGGCGCTCATCATAATATAATTTCAAATCATGAGTAGTTTGTTATTTTCGTTATAAAAAAGGAAGGAAAGAATTAAAATAAATTAACATGTTGTAGGGCTAAGTTTATGTTCGAAATTAAGTTTAAATTATACAACAATTTCAATGAGATTTAACTGTTTAGTTGATATTATATGTCGAAGGTGGTCTAATTTATAAATATTGGACTACATTTCAACATTTGTTAAAGTATGATATAATTAGGATGCCAAGCTAATATCATTTTGAGAAAAAGAGAAAACTCATGTCTTCAGCGATTTAACCCTTATCTCATTGTTTTAAAAGTAGATTGCTGCAAAGGTGTCCACTGTTGACTTTAAAAGAGGAAAGGTAAAATGACGTGCTATTGTGCATGCAAATCCTAAATTGTCTGTTTTGTGGTTTTATTGAAAAATAATAAAATTCAAATATTCTGACAAACATCTTGAAAAATGTATGTGGAATTCACAAATCTTATAATTATTCCTTAATGAAAGCACTGTATACATACTAAGACTAATGATTGGCAAGATTTCTCATTTCCATTACTGTTTATGATCAATAATTAGTTGGTTGTGTGTAACTATGGTCAACCTACTTTGGAATGGAGATTGATCATAAACAATGAAAGGCTTCAATTATCATTCACTTCGTTGACAAAACAATGCAAGTTATGATACATTTTCACTTGACCCATCCCCTGATGTTCCAATATGCCCCCCAGTTGATAACTGTTTATTCAACTACTATAATGTTAGTGTTATGCATAACTGCACTATGGATATCCGGCGACATTGATGCGTTGCATCAACTTTCTCTTGCCATTCAATTATAGAGATTTTCTATTTTTTGACAAAATATGTTCAAAGTCATCTGCTTCAGAAAATTAGTCAGAATGAAATCTATAAATTATTCCCGAGAATAATAAATGCCCAATCATGGCTTTGTTTACCAAAATGAATTATGAAATGAGAAAATCGGTCAATAACGTTCACGACCCCGATATTTACAGATTTCTAATTCTCAAAGTAGGGAACCATGATTAACATTGCGCAATAATCAAAATGGCGGCTATGTTGCGAATTATAACGTAACAGTAACAGATGAAACAAATTTAACGTTTTGTTTTTGACAATATTTTATGATTTATACACTATACAGTACACATACATTGAACCTGATCAATTTGACTTTCGGTTAATAAAATTGAATCTTATTTAATATGGCTTTCTTTGTAAAACTGACCCTTGTATCGTAATCTGCCCTCTTTCGGGGAGGGAAATAAATTGGCAACATTTTTATTTTACCCGATTGCAATACATGATACAGCGTCAACATCCGTGAACCAGTCAGTTATGCAGACAAGTATCTTTATAGTTCTGAAATACGTTGGTTTTTACGTTGTTAATAATTTGTCGCACTGAATATCTTTTAGCGCGATTTTAATAATTCATACCATAAATCTTCGACTTTAAGGCGCTCTAGACAATAAGATGCTCCCCCTACTTTGAGGTCTAAAATCTAGGATTTTAAGCTTGACTCTCTAATAAGACGCAGTCAGATTTATGATTTTTTTCAAGCCACAAACACATGATAAACAGCGAGATTTAACATGAAGTCATAACATTAAAAAAACTTATAAAATTCACCGATCTCAATTTATAGTCAATTTAAAGGTGTATGAAGTCTTAAAGCAAAAGCATCATTCTGTGGTTAATTGTGAGAAAAAGCCTTGCATGCAAAACTTGAACCAAAATATCTAAGTAAAACAGGGGGTCAAAATTTGATATAGAGTTATGGGACTTGTCCTGCAAGGTCAGTAGATGATGTCCAATAAGTATTCAAAGTTTCGAAGCAATATATATATAGCATCTATGGTTTTTGAGAAAAAGCCTTGCATGCAAAACTTTAACCAAAGTTGCAATGCCAACGCACAAGTTACTGTAAAAGCTCTCATATACTTTGAATAGTCAAGCTAAAAATGCTTATGGAGTACCAGATACCCATGCAGACCCTTCAGGTTGACACAGAGGAATAAAAAATAATAAAGGAATATGACAAAAACGAAAATTCAAAGTTGAGTCAATAAAAAATAAAAAGTACACATACATATTAAATCAAGGATTATTTCAAATTAATTTGTTTAAAATATATAAAATGTGTAACTGCTTCTGTTTTTTTTAGTTATCAATATGTTATGATTGATATATTGCTCGTTAAAAAAAAAATGTATACTATTTTGAAACTGCAAATTTCCCAAATAATGACGCCACGAAATTAGGATAACAATTCTGACTAGTTGTGTACACGTCATGTGTGTTCAAGATTTATTTTTTATGAATTATTAGTTTTCAAAGGATTTGTTCGAAACTTGGAGGAAATAAGTATCTCTATTAGGTAAGACAGGGCCTGCTCTGGGTTGAATTTTTCTTTCGCCACATTGAAATAAAGTTCGCCACTTTTAAATTTAAGAGCCAATTTTTGTTTTTAGGAGCCATTCATTTTCGCCACTTTTGACAAATATTTTAGCCATTTGTTCGCCAATTTTCTTTAATTTCAGGGATAAACGGAGAAAATATATATATGCAATCTCATCAATGGGTCCACTAATTGTTTGTACTCGCCCATAATTAAATAGATTTTTCCCAATCAAAATTGACAAACTTACATTGTCATTAAATCATGAAAGGCCTACGTCGATCGTCGAAACCTGCTTCAAACAGCTTGCCAATATATTTAATGCATCTATAATTGCCAATTATCATGTATGTACGGCCTTTAATGTATCAATATCGCTCAGAGTTGTTGGTCAGTCGGATTAAAAGGCTGAATTAACACTTCACAACAATAAAACAAGTGTGAAATACACAAGCTGTCAAAAAGGTTAAAAACGGGTGTCATAAAAATGTCGTAAAGTGGTCACTGGTTCCTGACATTGAATCAAATATTATATTCAGGGTTTTCCATGACGCACAAATCCTGCGTCATTGACGCATTTTCAATTCAAATGACCCCCAAAAATAATACCTGTGCGTCCCTATGGACGCAATGTCGGTAAATCGAAGTCCATTCTATAATCTCGGTTTTCCAAAAATCTATATTTAACTTAGTCCTTATCCTTTTAATCCACCTCATAGAGGCCTGACGTTTAATAACTCACAATGTGGTCGATTTGAACCGAGGATAACCGAAATACGGTATTGTGGGTATTGTTGTTAAAGTACACCAAAATGGATATTAAACGGAATAGTTATATATCTTATTCAAACAAGTTTGGGCGATATTTCGTTTATTTATTTTTTACCGATTTCGTCTAATTTATTTAACCGAAAACAAATTTGTTACAGATTTCAAATTTTTCGCCGTTGTGAATTGAATTTGATAGATTAAAGTGGTAAAGAGGTAAGTTGCATACATTTTAGGCTCAAATTAATATAATAATAATTACAGATATGGTTTTTTGTATCGTTGCGATAGCTGTCAAGGATATAAACGGCATAATAACGTGAATCGAGTCTGTCTGAAACATGCAAACATGCCATGGATTTAGACTTCTGTTGACCAATAAACGAGAAACCGAAAGTCTAAATTATTTGGACTATATTTAACTCTGAATGACTGGTTTACGCTTTATCGATAACATAATCTTTTGTCTGCAGCTAGAGCCTTTAGTGCTCTTAAACTTCGTAACAAGTAACTAAAATTAGACTGCAGTGCATTATTTAATGTATACTATAAAATAATTTTATTATTTATAGAATAATGCTGCAATTTGCATGCATACAAGTGAACAGAAATTAGTGAACTGAATTGAGTTACATCCAAATCATAATCTTAATATGTTTTCACAAATTGACATTATTAATATTAAAGGGATCATAAAAACAAAGAACAACACACTTGTTTTTTAATGTTTTTTATATCAATCACTTGATAATAAAGTTCTGATTTTGACCCCCAACATTTATAAGATGACCCTCAACTTTGATGACAAGGGGGTCACAATGACCCTCAAGTTTAAAAGCTTAGGGAAAACCCTGATATTAGATTAATGGAAACAGTCACTGTATGTTGTAAACTGATATCCAAAACAAGTAAATGTTGATGATAAAAACCTTTCGCCACTTACATTCGCCACTCATGAAATAACTTCGCCACTTTAAAATAATCTTCGCATTTGGCAAAAGTGGCGAACGACAGCGCGGGCCCTGGTAAAACATGAAAATTCATATCATTCACTAAGCCTTCTGCATGTTAAGTCTCTGAATGCTTACAAACACAAACTTCGAATGCTCAAGGATATAACATAGCTGATAAGATCGTAATATTATACATTGATTGTTGTGAGTGTGAAGTATATTTCGGTATTAGTCCAAATAATTTAGACTTTCAGTTTCTCGTTTTATCATCCGTCATGTATGCAGGGTAATAACAAAATGAAAAATGAGCATATATGCGATGTCTTTTTTTTGAAGGACTATTTCGGTATTAGCAAGAACGTAAATCTACGTCCCTGGTTAGTCCAAATCATTTAGACTTTCGGTTTCTCGATTTATTATCTGTCATTTTTTGGTCAACCGAAGTCTAAACATTCTATTCAAAATTTCCATAGCATTATCAGACGGACTCGATCAACATTAGTATGCCGTTTACATCCTTGACAGTTATCGCAACTATAAAATAACCCATATATACATATATATAACTATTATTATATTTATGTGAGCCTGAATAGTATGCTGCTTACATCTTTATCCAATCAAAAATCAATTCACAACAACGAAAAATTTAAAATCATCAACAAATTTGTTTCCGGTTAAATAAACTAGACGAAATCGGTAACAAAAAATTAAACGAAATATCGCCCAAACTTGTGTGAATAAGATATATATTAATATATAACTTTTCGTTTAGAATCCATTTCGTTTAATATCCATTTCGGTTAAATAAATTTGACGAAATGTGATTAATATAGGCGAAGCCTCTAAGAGATGGATTAAAACACATACAAGCGTGAGTAAGACCCATTGTGTTTACTTTGTACGATAGATAAATGGTGAACTGTTGTCCCATATGTGTATTTTGGTGTGACAAACATAGCGTACACCAGATTCAACCCTTGAAGTGTCGCCAAAATTTTCGACCAGATTGATGGTCGGAAACAAGCGATGGGAATTTAACACGTTTTGGAAAGACATCACGTCACTTATGCAGGATAATAACAAAATGAAAAATGAGCATAAATATGCTATGTCTTTTTTGGAAGGAATACGTCCCTGGTACGAGGTGGATTTTGGTAGATCTAGGGGCCGACACAATTGAAGTGTCTAACATACATACAGTATTGTGTAGGTAAACGTGACCAATTCACAACTATATAGAAATACAACAGAAGGACGAAAATTCAGCAAAACCATGTACGAAAATTCAGCAAAACCATGTGCGAAAAGTCTTGATACCCTCTTAGCCTTAGGACTCATTAAATTTCATATTTTATATAATTCTATGCATCAATGTTTACTGTAACAAAAGCACGTTCAGTTTATTTGTTTTACAACCTTCCCACGGTTTCAAGTATATTAGTGATAAGTTGTTTAACACATTAATATGGACAGAGCACGACGTTATTGGACGATAAACTCCGAAACTTTCAATGTCGAAATCCTAGGACTACCAAAGTCCAAGACATTTAATTAGAATGACACTGACTGGTCGGTACTCCAAAAAGCAACTTAACGTAAGTATATAGATCCTAATAAACTACCTTACCTGCATACAAATTAATCTTCGTCGATAAACTAACACTAAATAAGTTCACACTCCGTTTTCATGTCTGTTTATCCCAAATATAAAATGGCGCTGAAATGGTTTCCGAACCCCCACAGGATATTTGTTAGGGCACAAATCAAAGTACTGGAGATACCAAGAACACAAGTGCGTTGTAAGGCTGTAGTTCCGGCAAAGAAATCACTATCCACTTACACGAATCCGTTTCAACATCTCGTAAATAGTGCACGAATTGAAAATTAAACATAAAAGAAATCCACTCACCATTGAAAATTCAAAAAGATAATATACTATACTATTTGTTTGAAAGCTTTTTTAAGGCTTTAAACTTTCCGCAGCCGTGAGACGAAAATCGATTTGTTTGGGTCACGTGACATACACTGCTGTGACTTATTATCAGTAGAAATTGAAGAGATTTAAATAGAGGATATTTCATGAGTGTTTATTTATTATCACTTTTATTAAACGAGTTTAATAAGATGATATGCCACGAGACTTGGCGAGCTTCATTTTCAGCTTAGTCAACGAGTTTTATAAAAGTGATAATAAATAAACACGAATGAGATATTCTATTTATAAATAAAGTGATTTATTAGGCGAATATCGTAAAATGTACATAGCCTAACGTTTACTTAATTTGTACACGAAATTTGCCGGTTTGGGCTCCAAAGTGACGTTATGACGTAAAAACCGCTGACGTGACGTCATTTTCATAGTTTGGTTTCCGCGTTGTAACAACGATTTGAGCGTAAGACTGGAAACCAAACTAGTAGTGTCATTTGATAATTAGTAGTGTCATATGATATTTATGTTATGGGATTTTGACACTACCAGAGAGGGTTATAATACATAAGCAAACTCAACACCAGCATTCCCTTTTTGTTAATAAGTTTAAATTTGTTAACCCTTTAATTAATTCTTCTTTTCATTGCGTTTGAGCGAATAGTTGTCTGTGTAGATTGTTAGAAAAGTTGAAGAAAACACTATTGGAAAAGGAGAAATTGCTCCCGTGCATGCAATTATATTTTCTGTCAGAGGTTTGTAAAGGTGGAAGGAAACATTGTGGGAAAATGTGGGAAAAAACCATTGCAATTTCAGATAAATAAAGGAAAAATTTGCATAAACAAAAAATGAATTATAAATACGTACGGTTATTGCAATGTGTCTATTATATGTTACAAATGTATTAAATCAAAGAAAAAACTAACATTAAACCTGAATTGAAAATAAAATTTTAGAACTGTTGCCTTTTGTCCTGTTACCTGTTATCCGGGCAAAAAATGTTACTTTTTGCCCGTTGCTTTTTATCCTGTTTCTTTTTGTCCGATTACCGTTTTTACCAGGGTTTATGGTACACCCTATATGTATCAGAATATTGATAAAGACCTGGTCGCTTATGATGTGATCAATATATATATTTAGATATATAACTTACAAAGCAATTTGTAAGAATGAAAATGGTAACCTGAAATTGCCACAGATAAAAAAAAAAAAAAAATTAGTGAGAAAATAATCTCGAAGAAGGTTACCATATATTTATGTTTAAACTAAAATGTAATCCAGCATTAAAACCTTTGACAATATCTTTCATACTACCTAATTAAAAAATCTAAAAATGTTATCTTCGTGCATATATGTAATGAAAGAACAAGGTAAATGAACCAAATTTAAGTGATTTCCCATTAACCCTTTCCCTCATACAACAATTCTGCAACAGACGACTTAGAAAATCTCCATACTTGAATGGATAACCTATGACAAAAAGTGGAAAACATTGTGGCAAAAGGAGAAATTGCACGTTTTGTGCAATTTCTTCTTTTGTCACTATGTTTTCAAAAAGCCGTCTGCTGCAGAGGCGTCAGAAAGCGTCTATATGAGGGAAAGGGTTAACTCAAATATCACAAAATATGAAAAATCTCGTTAACACTCACACAAGCCCGTGTTTTATCAAGAGAAACTTTTCAATTTGAGGGTTTATTGTCTGAAATTAAACACCGGGTTAAGTAAATGACACAGAAATGTACGCACATACACACAATTGTGTCATTGAACATAAGCTAGAGCTATTTCACCAACATTGACTTGTAGAATGATTATTTAAAATTGTAACAATAACTTGTTATATTTTGAAAGGAGCGAAATAAGAAAACTGGGTAGAACATGGACGTTCTTTGTAAGAAATATTTCCGTTTTTATTCTAATCTGGGACGTATTAGTCGTCCCAGTTCTAATGAAGAAGAAAAAGATAGCGAATGAAAACGGTAATTGTTATAATAAGTGTGAAAACCGTTATGCAATACTTTAGTCATAAACCTTACCATTAGGCTAGCACCAGTTACCATATGGCATTCAACATGAAAGTTACAGGAAATGATTACGTAATATGTAGTGACTATACCCCCGTTTTGTCTTACAAGTGGTCATAGTGCACTGCCCATCAATGAACCCTTTCCCGCATACAACAAATCTTTGAAACAATCTAGGAAAAGCTATACAATTTCTCTATGACTGAAATAATAATTATTGAATGGAGTTGAACATATTGTGGTAAAAGTAGAAATTGCCCATTATGAGCAATTTCGACTTTTGCCACAATGCTTATAAAAGTCGGCTGCAAGTGCGAAGGGGTTTAGAGAGATCACATAGTTCAAGTAATTTGCATCTATATGTAGATGTGTCCCCTTTCGATTTGAGGCATAATGGGACATTTCTGGTGCCAATGGGTTTATTAGGTTGCCTGCTGTCGTCATAACTTTGATTACACCAGACTGAATCAATCAGAAATACTTCTTTGATATTTGTTTTGCTGCTGTTTGAGGTCATTTTCAACAACAAAAATCAGTCATATATAGACGACCAGTTCAGATGCCTATGGCAGCCAGTTGCTTGGGAAGATTGTTATGTGGAGTACTGGTGTGAGAAAACCATGAAACACATGAGTAGGTGAACTGGCCACCGTGATATGAATGAGAAATTGTTAAAAACGGCGTTAAACCCCAATCAATAAATCAGATGCCTATGTGTTTCCTGGCTTTCTGACACCAGTACTCCACATAACAGTAGTTCAAGGCAACTGGCTGATTATTCCACATAGATCGTTAGCCAATTTGTGGAAGACGACTGACGCTTATTTAAATGACGGAAATAATGTTGGTCGATGTTGGCTTTGAACGCAAAACCCTGGACCGACTGAGCTACCAGGAATAGGCCGGAACAATAATACTGAAGAACGCCTACTAATTCGAATAACTTTTTAAACATTTAGGCAGACAAATTGAAACTGTTTAAAAATGGAAATACAATTACTGTATCGTGTAGATAATGCAGTGTCAAATAGAGAAACTTCTCATTAGAGCCACTTCTCCTTTTGTCGAACTTTGAAAGAAAATACTAAAGATGCGTCAAAAGGCGTCCATATGTGGGAGATGGTTCATGATGCTTATAGTAATTTCGTTCAATAAATGCATAATTTCGCAGGGAAAAAAAATCACAGAATATTTGCATAGAATAATAAAGATGTGTTATGTTATGTCTCTGGCGTAGTATAGATTCAGATCACTCTTGGTATCCGCATAGTTTGATCCGAATATGTAGTTCACTCTTATAACATTTGAATGCACAAGGGGAATATGTATATAGTTCACATACAGATAGTCTGGAGTTTGTTTCACCCGAGAGAAAATACTAAAATAACAACAAAACTATATAAACTAAGTTTCATATTTTTTATTTTGTGAAATGTCTATTAAAAGGACATTTATTGTCGGTCATCGAAGAATCAAATGTATGTACCATGATACAATATTTTGTCAAAACTCTTCTCGAACTAGCAAATCTTCACAGTAATCTGTGCTATCGTGTCTATTCAGGACAGATAAGTTTGAAATGGTAAATCACACAACTTTGATCATATTTATATACAGTCTCCAACATTATGGGTGAAATTTCAGCAAATTTGAGGAACGATAAACAGTTAGCATTTAGGCTATTAAAAGCCAGCATCAATTACCCATGGGTCATTAGACTATTAATTTTCTTGATAGGGTGATTAAATTTCCAAGATGTTTGTCTGACCGGTATATGACTGTGGGCTGTGTTCTCAGGGCATGCACATTGCATTTGTTAAAGAAATCAAAGTACAGTCTCCCACATTATGGGTGAAATTTTTCTCAAATCTGCAAACCATAAACAGTTAGCTTTTAGGCTATTAAATGCCAGCATCAATTACCCATGGGTCATTAGACTATTAATTTTCTTGATAAGGTGATTAAATTGCCAAGATGTTTGTCTGACCGGTATATGACTGTGGGCTGTGTTCTCGGGGCATGCACATTGCATTTGTTAAAGAAATCAAAGTACTGAAAGTACTGCTAACGAATTATTTTGAAAATGTAATTAATAATTGCATTTGATCATATTTTTTGTTTGTTTTAAACTTGCTTTAAAACTTAGTAGTTTTTTTAGCTCGACTATTCGAAGAATATGAGAGCTATAACAGTCACTTGTGCGTCGGCGTTGGCGTTGCAACTTTGGTTAAATTTTGAAACTTCACTCACTTATTGGACATCATCAAATGACCTTGCAGGACAAGTCCCATAACTCTGACTGTGGGCTGTGTTCTCAGGACATGCACATTGCATTTGTTTAAGAAAGAAGACAAGATAAAGTAGATGTAACACATCAATGTTGCCGGAAATCCATACTGCAGTTATGCATAACACTTACATTATAGTAGATGAAAAAAACACTTATCAACTAAAGGGCATATTGGAACATCAGGGGTGGGGTCAAGTGAAAATGTATCATAACTTGCATTTTTTTTGTCAACGAAGTGAATGTCCTTCACAGAATTTCATTGTTTATGATCAATCTCCATTCTAAGGTAGGTTGGCCCATTGACATATAAACATATATATACATGTTTATATGTCTCTGGTTGACCATATACACAGCCAACTAATTATTGATCATAAACAGGAAATGAGTAATCTTCCCAATCATTAGTCTACTCATGTTTTAAAATTATATAATGATGAGCGACCTAAATGTGTCATTGAATCATAACAATATGCATATCGCAAGCAAAATGCGTGTAGGGAATTTAATAACACATTTAAATTTGTCAAGGACGAAATAAGACCCGATTTGATTCTTAGTAATCTTTGCATAATTGTCGTTTTTTACACTCTCTTTATAGGCAGAGAGTGTTCATTCAAAGTAATTTTTATATTAAAACCAGTCTTATCTCAGTTATTTCTTTTTGTCATTTGTTTCGAACCAAATAAATATTTTAAATCACCTATAATTAACTATTTGTAAGTGAGTGTAAAGAACGGCTCTCTGCAAAGGAGATTTATCTACACAGTCCGTATTCGGTAGTCACTTGATCAACATATTTAGCTTCGAAACAGTTCCTATTTTAGATATTCATGGATTAACATTATTAAATGAATTCTACATAAATCAAGACATCTCTTTGAACATGAAAATAACATTCAGTAAGTTAATATTGCTACTAAAAGGAGAATTCGACGTGATTTTTATCTCGATATTGACACATAACAGTCTGCAGCAAGTCTAGCAGGGACTCTTTTGTCTTCGTAAATAAGACAAAAAAACACAATTGCGAGTCAAAATAAGGTAACTGCAAATACTTAAAACATCGGATTATTTATTTCATTTTAGATATGTCATAATCACAATTGTAATATGTTCAAGACATTTAAATTTGTTTTTTTCTAATAATAACTCTCCCCCATGTCATTTCCAAAAAGCTATTAAAAATAGAAGTCGCGGGCTTCTGCCCGGCGACTAATAACAATAAGGACTGTACCTCATACATTATCTTTCTGAAGCACATAGTGCAGTTACAATCCATCTTAACAGTTGATCAGCCAATATGTACACATTTTATATGATCTTTTAAAATCCATTTGTGATAACTGGGGAGCCCAGGGCTATAATTTGAACAATCTTGGTAGAGGTCGACTAGACGAAGCTAATATCAAATATCAAAGGCATGGGCCTTCTACTTTCAGACAAGAAGATTTTTAAAGCTTTTTCCCTATACAAGTCTATTTTAAACCAGTGACCCTAAGGGAGGGGCCATTTTTGACCCCAGGGCTATAATTTAAACAATCTTGGTAAAGGTCCACTAGATGAAGCTACTTACCAAATATCAAAGGCCTTAGCCTTCTACTTTTAGACAAGAAGATTTTTTTCCCCTATACGAGTCTATTTTAAAAAAAAAAAGAGACACCAAGGGAGGGTCAATTTTGACCCCAGGGCTATAATTTGAACAATCTTGGTAGAGGTCCACTAGATGAAGCTCATACCAAATATCAAAGGCCTTGGCCTCCTACTTTTGGACAAGAAGATTTTTTAAAGTTTTTTCCCTATACAAGTCTTATGTAAAACAAGTGATCCCCTGGGAGGGGTCATTTTTACCCCCAGGGCTATAATTTTAACAATCTTGGTAGAGGTCCACTAAATAATGCTACATACCAAATATAAAAAGGCATGGGCCTTGAGACTACTTTCAGACAAGAAGATTTTTTAAGTTTTGGTTAATTTATCCTTTTTTTGTTGCCGTGGCAACCAAAGTTCTCAATGGAACTTAAGTCTTTGAACACTTTTGAAAGAGGGCCACCAAAGGAACATTCCTGTGAAGTTTGGTTGAAATTGGTCCTGTGGTTAAGCCGGAGATGATGTTTAAAGCTAAAAGTTAACGATGGACAAAAATTTATCAGAATAGCAAGAATCGATCTAACAAGAGCTGTCGGAGGACAGTGCGCTCGACTATTTCTCCGCTTATTTAAGTTACTGAGATAATGGACTCGAACGTAGTTGCATGCAAAACATTAACCACAATTTCTTAAAGAGTGATAATTTGCATTATAGAGTTATTTAACATAATAATATACATAGGTGTGATAGTTGGGTAGGGTTGTAGAAAGTGTCAATGCAACGCATCAAGTAAATACTGATTACTGAGGGAGGGAGGGAGGGAGCGAGGGAGGGAGCGAGGGAGGGAGGGAGGGAGGGAGGGAGGGAGGGAGGGAGACAGACCGACAGACAGACAGACAGACAGACAGACAGACAGAGGGGGAGGGGGGGTGGGTAGTATTTCTTATTATATGCTTATTAGTTTTAATGTTGGATGTTGTCATTCTTAAGGTTAAACAATCTACAGTACATACATGTATATAAATACACATATTGATTTGGAAAATATGAAATTAATTGCTTAACCCCCTTTCCCAAATGCAGATACATTTTAATACGTATCCAGCAGTTGCAGTACACTGTCAAACATTGTGAGAAAAAGAGAAATTGCTCAATGGAGTAATTTTCTGTTTTCCAACAATGTTTTCTTCTCTTTTCTATTATCTAACTTTCATTCATAGAGGCTCCCCATGTTATAACCCTTTCCCACCTGCAGAAGCATTTTGACGCACTAGCAGCAGACTACTTGTGAAAACATTGTGGCGAAAGGTGAGTTGCTTATGATGGCTACAATGTTTCAACTTTATTTAACAATTAAGCTTGGTTTTCAAAGTCGTCTCCTGCAGATTTGCTGTATGTGGGAAAGGGTTAAAGATATGTTCAATATTGTCTCCTGCAGATTCATTTTATTGTTGGAAACGGGGATTACATGGCTACTTTTCCTGCGATTGTTTCAATATACATATGCAGCTAGTTCAGTCATGAACAGCTTTCTGTATCATGAAATAGGGAAGTAACTTTTCCTTTCCACATTGTTTTCCTCTGGTTCACAAGCTTGCATTGGGACACAGGTCATATTCTACCTTCACTTCAACTTGGTTCTGTACAAGTTTCAAAAGTGAAATAGCTGGTCTAACAACAAACTCGACACAGATGTGGTTTCTCTGGTCATGTGATAACATATCAACGGGGCTTTCATTGAAATAGGGGTCAGATGCTGGGCAGTAAATGACTCCTGCAGAGGTGTGAGAATTGTTTACCGTTACATTTTCTTGGGGATTTTTGGAGATTCAGGCATAATGTGAGAGACTGAGTACTGAAAGTACTGCTAACGAATTATTTTGAAAATGTAATTTAATAATTGCATTTGATCATGTTTTTTGTTGGTTTTAAACTTGCTTTAAAACTTAGTAGTTTTTTTAGCTTGACTATTCGAAGAATCGCGATAGTACGATAACGCGATGCGATAGTACGAAAGTCCGATGCGATAGTACGAGACCACGATGCGAGATTGCGATATTAATATCGCACTATCGCATCGCGTTATCGTACTATCGCATCGCGTTGTCGTACTATCGCATCGCGTTATCGTACTATCGCATCGCTTTGTCGTACTATCGCATCGCGTTGTCGTACTATCGCATCGCGTTATCGTACTATCGCATCGCGTTGTCGTACTATCGCATCGCGTTGTCGTACTATCGCATCGCGTTATCGTACTATCGACCCTAGGTCGAAACCGCGAAACAACGATATTACGATATGTCCCTAATGGAACACCGTAGTGATGTAAGAGGCTACCCAAACCCTATATGTATTCGGATGTTCTATTCATTCATCAGTCCGACTTCGACCGGCCTCTCGCTATATAATTAAAAGTATGTCCGGACCCAGCAACTGTGTTTGTCTTGATTCTCAATATAGTTAAAATGGACAACTCCAATACCTTTTCCTCGCGCACTAAAATATTACACACACAAATTCTTTAAAAAATATAAACGGCGATCAATATGAGAAAACACTAAAACTGTGTTTACCAAACTCCATCCAGCTTCAGTTTTTATAGAAATATTATCAAGGCCGAGAATACGTCACATGACTTGAGATTACGCGAGGCTCCCAAGGGGTGTATAATTTTCAATTAACGATAAATAACCGAAAGCTTATCATGTTTAAAAAATAATAAATATTTTGCTCTTAAATATTGTATTTCATACGTTTTCACTGATTTTTTTTTCACTTTTTTCTTTTTAAAACTTCACCTTATTAGTGCCTCTCGTAGGATCGCCAACTTAACTATGAATTAATCAAAACGTTTCATTTCCTTTATTTCTTCGACATTATTGATTAAATACACATTTGATTGGTCTACAGTCTAGATCATTTGTCTATACATCTAGGTTAAGACAGCTATCGCCGAAAAAGGAGGGATCGAATGATTTATGAAGTAAACTAGACCATTCTTTACTGTTGTGATTGAGTTAGTAATCGGTTATGAATTATGCTGTATACTAATTAAAAAAAGAAGTAAAGTGTTACCATTTATATATATATATATATATATATATATATATTTATGTATATTTTAAAGATAACCAGAAAATGTAAATTAAGCACATTTTTCAGAGTTTATAGTGAAAATTAACTCTCAATATATTCTGATTTTATTGCAACGGCCATCTTTATATTTTGATATATTTAAGGTCTCTGGTATTTCTAATTAATTGTCGTTTTCGTCTCCTACAATTGAAAGACAGCAACTTGTAAGCATTCGAGTTTCGTTGGGGATTATGGTTGATGTTTCATATCAGAAAAGAGTGCATTAGCAAATCACAAAAATATATCGATATTGTCTAAAAATAAAGATTAAAATTCATTGTTAACCAATTGGTGTGCGAGATTTATATATGTCTCTGCTGCTTTAACTAGATACCTAAATAAAACTTTAGGTCTCTGGTTTAACCGAAAAAACACAGTAGCAGTTGCGTGTAATTAAGTAGCTCATGTCAAAAGTTTGATATATCGGTAGACCTCCATAAAGATTACAAGTAGCCTCTGGCGAGAGTGTGTGACAGAAAGACAGACACTACTACTACTACTACTGCTATCATTTGCATTGCACTTGGTACGATCAGAACGGGGAACGCACCCTTGTACCTCTAACACGAAGTGAAAGAAAAGAAACGATTAGCCAATTGTATATCAGTTTTAATTTAAATGTCTATGTTGATATGGAAACCGGTAAAATTGACTGACCTTGACATTGAAAAAAGGCGGTCGACTTTAAAATCTGATGGTGATGAGTACAAAAGTGAAAATTGTTATTCCACTTATATGATAACAAAAAGAGTGTATATCATGAGTGTATTAATGAGGTTGAATTATGTAGGATGGCAATATATTTATTTTTATTTTAATATTCAGTGAAAACATGAAATATGATATATAACTCAATTACCCATATAACAAGGCTTGTAAGTTGATACCAATCCAAATGATTTGATGATTTAAGACTTATGGAGTAGACGAATTGACCAATGGTTAGATATCTCAAGACACAAATACCCAGTCAACAGTTGTCCCAGTGTTGGTAGTGAGTAGTGAGTAGTGAGTATTATTATTTAATAGCGTTGAAATCAGTGTGGCAAACGAAGAAATTGCTTATTATGAGCTATTTTTCCTTTCTTCAAAATGTTGTTCAAAGTTCGTCTGCTGCAGATGAGTCACAATGTATCTACAAGTGGGGGGAATTGTTAAAATGTATTAACACTGAAGTTGATACTGTTTTGTTTAACTCTTTCCGACCTGCAGTCACAATAGCAGCGGACGACTTTTGAAAACACTGTTGCTCATGATGAGCAATTTCTCCTTTGACCACAATGTTTTCAACTTTATTTAATAATTAAGCTATCTTTTAAGGAGATTTTCAGGTTTTCGTCGCTCTGATTTCAAAGTCGTCTGCTGCAGATTTGTTGTATGTGGGAAAGGGTTAAATCACGTAGAACAATTATTTGTCCAATGTCTGGTATGGTGGAAAGAATTTCTGTCTGTGTTATTTTGGCATTGTCAGCAACATAAACTAATTGTAAGTTCAGCCGTACTTTCACGGCAATAAGTTTCTACATGTCTAAGTTATTTGACAAATAAATAAGGACTTCACGAGAGACTTTGCCATTTCGATCTTGTCTGAATGAACAGGAGCGTAGCTCCCTTTAGGCACTGTAGGCACGTGCATACACATTTTTTCTCAAAATGCCCCAAAATGCAGCTGCGGCGATAGACATCTGCGTAATGTATCGACCAGATCAGCCTGCGCTGTCCGCGCAGACTGATCCGTCCGAAACATTCCGTCTTAGAGGGATAGATGTATAAATTAGTTATTCCTGAAACAGAAAATCCACAGGAGGCGAAAAGTGTCTATCCGGATAGGCCTGTGTGGCATGCTTAGGCTGATCCGGGTCGATACTTTACACAAAGTCCACAATGTGTCTGACTACCTTATATTTTGTTTTTAATTAAAAGTTCAAAAAGGTAAACCACAGAGATATAACATGTTAAAAATCACTGTGCCCGGTGAAATAACTGTTCTAATTTAACCCTCCAAGAGAGTATTTAATGTCCTAACATAATGAGACATTGATGACATGTTAGATCTGCCATCCAGTTTAACTCCCAATGGGATTCATTATCTCCCATACAGCCGACAGGTACAAGAATATGTAAAATGTATGAAACTTAAAGTAACTGGTATCTACTCCTCATTTAAACATCCAGTTTGCAAAAGTAAGTATCAAATAATAAATTTGATTTCCACTCCAAAACTCCACTCCACGATTCCACTCCAAAACTAAACTCCATGACTCCACTCCAAGACTCCACTCCACTCCACTTCACGACTCCACTCTACTAAAAAGGATATGCCCATGCAAAGGGTTGGAATCGTAAATAGGATGAAATAAACTAAAATACGAGATTATTAAAACACAAAATTATAACAATGGACATAATAAAATAAAATTTATTATGTATTTATTTTTCAAATGTATCATAACTAAACGTTTTTAAAAACACCTTAATATTTTTATGGCATTAACATTTAGATTATCCTAATGTGTCCTCTCATGTGAAGTTTTACCGACGACTACTACACTTTGAAAGGATGACTTTTCACAACCGTTATGTTACACGATGACCTTTGCCATACCTTGATGTCCAAGCTTGCAGATGAGACTAATTGGCTATAATGTAACTATAAAATAGCCATTTAATATCTGTGAAATCTCTCACATGGAACTTGTCTAAATAAATGGTACCTAATTGGACACGGTCAGTCTGGTGTCAGGTTACTTTCTAGACCGACACATTGATTAATGGGCGTTTCCCATACATTTTTGTTTCCTTTTCCTTCCTTGAATATGAAGGAATCTAAATCGTATAATTTAATACGTATATAACATAGTTATGGCAAGTGTACTCTGCGCAGCAGATGCAGTATTTTTTACTTTACTATGACGTTTTTTTCTTTCATATATTTTGTAACAAAGAAAGTCGCTGGAGTGGTTTCAACTTTCAATTTGTCTATAATTGTGAATACAGGCTTGCACGGGGTGTTGCATTTTGCATGTGCTTGTTGTCCATCTTAGATAAGGTAAAACACATCCTGTTCTTTTTCGCGTCAGCTATCCTGGCATATGGAAACACTGTGGGACACTTCTTCTTCGTCTTCTTCGAAAAAGTAAATTTGCTGGATCCGCGAGAAAACCAACATTGATGACTTTGCGTAAAGTATCGACCCGGACCAGCCTAAGCATGTCGTGCAGGCTAATCCGGGCAGACACTTTTCGCCTCTTGTGGATTTTCTGTTTCAGGAATCATTACTCTACACCTTTATCACCCTGAAACGGAATTTGTCGGCCCGGACTGCGCAGGCTGATCCGGATCGATACATTAGGCAGAGTCCATAATGTTGGGTTTCTCGTGTAAAGGCTCACATGTTCAATGAATGGTCTGTTCTGTCTCACTCTCACATTTAACCGTGCGTGTAGTCCTGAACATTCTTTTCGCTGACACAAAGGTGACGTATTATCACGGAAAACAAATACCACTTCTAGGATTACTGACAATTGCCGATTATAAAACATGGTTAACATGAATCTATTATCCTTGGATTATCGGCTTGGTCACGTCTGGTTAACCCTTCCCTTCGTATACAGACGCTTTCTGACGCCTCTGTAGCGGACAACTTTTGTTAACAATTATAACAAAACAATGAAAAGGCGGAATTGCTCAAAACGAGCAATTTCTCATTTGTCACAATGTTCTCTAGTTTCTTTGAGTAAGTTTACCTTCATTTATAGAGATGTTCCATGATTTTTGCCCAAATGCTTTCAAAGTCGTCTGCTGCAGATTTGTTATATGTGGGAAAGAGTAAAATATATATCATTTATCATTATCCTCAATTCTTGGTTTGGTGGAAGTTCATTTACTTGATTGATTGCTATGCATGTCGCTCTACATATCCCCACCCCTTACACACTGACACGTTGTTATATGAGCCGTGTCGCGAGAAAACTAATATCATGGCCTCTGCGTAATGTATCGACCCAGATCAGCCTGCGCATGCCGCGCAGACTGATCTGGGCCGACACATTCCGTCGAAGGGGATAGAGGTATAGAGTAATGATTCCTATAACAGAAAATCCACAGGAGGCGAAAGCTGTCTATACGGGTAAGCCTGCGCGGCATGCTTAGACTGATCCGGGTCGATACTTTAGCAGAGTCCACAATGTTGGTTTCCTCGCAGGACGGCTCATATGTATTGTTCTTTTTCTGTGTGTCACTTTTGGTGGAGGGTCGAGTGTCGAGTAAGAAAGGTCAAGTGTCGTGTAAGAAAAGTCGAGTGTCGAGTAAGAAAGGTCGAGTTTTGAGTAAGAAAAGTTGAGTGTCGAGTAAGAAAGGTTGAGTGTCGATTAAGAAAAGATGAGTGTCGAGTAAGAAAAGTTGAGTGTCGAGTAAAAAAGGTTTAGTGTCGAGTAAGAAAAGATGAGTGTCGAGTAAGAAAAGTTGAGTGTCGAGTAAGAAAGGTTGAGTGTCGAGTAAGAAAAGATGAGTGTCGAGTAAGAAAAGATGAGTGTCGAGTAAGAAAGGTTGAGTGTCGAGTAAGACAAGATGAGTGTCGAGTAAGAAAAGATGAGTGTCGAGTAAGAAAGGTCGAGTGTCGAGTTAAAACAGTCTGGAAAGTAAAACAAAATATATACATGTAACTATAAACTCATACAGCTATGTATGGCATATTCTTATGTTGTGCATAGTGGATTGAATTAATGTCTTGAACAAACATCCAAATAAATTGTACATGATCACACACTATGTACCAAAACTATAATTATGACCGTGGCACAGACAAGCAATTAGTACACTCATGAGACTATTATTTTTAAGAGCAAATGATGTCAGTATCTAATTTATATGGTTAAATGGCAAGTGCATGTTTACAAAAGTAATTTTCAGCTGCTAATGTACCCCCAACTTGGACTCTGGGATTAGAACTGTTGATTGAAGTTGTTTTTATATTGACAAATCCTTAAATTTCTCTCAGTTAATTAACAAAATAAATGTCACTATATGTTCACAGTTTTTAGTTGAACACATCCTCAGTGTGCTCCTTGGTCAGCTTCTTATCACATCACTGATTTAACAAGGAAATATTAGTGACACGATCGGTTTATTTGTTCAAATTTCAATCAACATATACAAAGAAGGAAACAAACATCTCATTATTCCTTGATTAAACATTAATCAATTGACGAAATAATTCTTTAAGGATACAACATTAAACTGAATTTGTGTTGATGTATAAGGAGTTGAAGCAAGGGGCGCCAGTCATTGTTTTTATTTCATTGATAAGCGTCTGCTATTGTAAAGTCGAATCATTGAATAGATCTCGAGTGGTTTATTCAAATGTCAAAGTTAAACACTCTATTCATAATCACTGAGTTAGCACTATTGGTCGACAGTATGTCCGGCTTTCTCTTTGTGTTAGATCATTCGGTCTTACCAATAGATTATAACGGACATTATGTTGTTGAACTGAACACATCATACCATAGATATGTTGATACGTCCCGCCTGGGCAGGCGACTAACTTGCACCAAGTCAGATCAAAATTATTTGCATGTAAAACATAGTGGAAACAGTAGCCACCATCTGGATGAGTGAAGAGAACTGTCAACCCATTGATTTACAGGGATCGTTTTAACCCTTTCCCAGCAGACGACGTTTGAAAACATTCTGGCCAAAGGTGAAAATGCTCATGCTGAGCAATTTCTCGTTTGGCCACAATTTAATCAACTTTATTTAACAATTAAGCTATCTTTAATGGAGATTGTATACAGGTTTTTATCACTATGATTTCAAAGTCGTCTGCTGCAAATTTGTTCAATGTGGGAAAGGATTTAGTCTGGAAGCTTAAATGGTACAAACAAGTGTAACTTTTCCATTCTGTTTTCTTGTTTCTATTTGCCAGTCACCAGTATGCTATATACATATATGGGATAGTTTTAATATAAACTATTTTCCTATTATACAAAGACGATTACGGGACCAACATATCCAGGTTTTATTGCATCACGCAAATTAGTATGTATGTTTGTTTGTCTTATTGGGGTTTTACGCCGCTTTCATTATTTCAGTTATATCACGGCGACAGTTAACTTATTCATGATCCCGGGCTAGGCTAGAAAATGTGCCTTGCCCCCAAAGGGCACTCCACCATGACCGTCATGCCGCGAATGGGGATCGAACCCGGAACACCCGGTTTCAAATCCCCGACGCTAACCACTCGACCACGGCGGATATTCGAATACTACGCTAAATATAATCAAAGCGCCAATGGCACTGTAGTGGCAATCGTATGGAAAATCCTGCAAAGTAACAAGCAGTATATCGGTGTAGGGCTTGCGATGACTCTGGTGCGAGTACATTTGAGAATGTATCAATCCTGCATCTTTTGACAGTAGAATAGTGTTAGTTTGCCAGAATGTTGTCTTGGTGAATTTTTAGTTACGTTCTGAAATTGGTCATGATGTGTTCACAATTCGGCCATTCCAAAGTTACCGTTTTAGCTCATTAGAATGGCTAATTGTAATCTAAATTGTTCGGTTTAACACATGTTCATCACCAGGTCGCTAGTCCATATTAAGATAAAATATTTTTTACACTTTAGAAATGACTAAATTATCAAGAAAGGAGAGAAAACAAGGTATACATTAGTTAGGTGTTTGTTTCAATGATGTCCGATATTAAACAGGTCTGTTCAATTTAGTCCCTTCACATTGCATGATTGAGGGTTATTTGCAAGGCAGATAGAACAAGCAATGATATTTATTATCTGCTCAATCATGACGGAAGATAATATTTACATATTTTAACTCTATGTAGATAATGTCTCGATAAAACTCAAATATTAGTAACAATCCGGTACCAAAGTTAGCACTGACATAATTATTATTAATCACGTCCCTGCATCAATGATGGAACTATAACGGATGTGAGTAAATTAGTTTGCAGTAAGGAAAAAAAGTATCAACCGATTGTTCAAAAACCGACTATGTAAATATTTTTCGTTGTTGTTGTTTCTGTTAGCATTGTGGCGATTGTCAAACCAATCGCCACAAAAACTCGAACCATACCTATATAACTTATTTTCAACGGATAACAAATGTTTGCTAGGTAAAAAATACGTAGTTTTTCGGTGTTTTCCTGTATTGTTGTATATAAAGTGTATTATTTCATGATGTTGGGTTAGTTTGCCATGACGAGGTTGAAAATGGCAAATTTGCATAGTGCTGGAATGAAATATACATAATGTAGAGTAATATTCGTACGGATGGGAAATATCCTAGCATGAAGGAACGGAAAATGTAGGGTGACTATGGAGACTTTACGAGGGAACGAAATTCTTTTGGACTCTGACTCATGAGTAATATTAACCCTATCTCACATACGACAAGTTTGCAGCAGACGACTTTGAACGTATTTTGTCAAAACATAGAAAATCTCCATAATTGAATGGATAACCTATGACAAAAGGTGGAAATTATTGTGACAAAAGAAGCAATTGCACGTTTTGTGAAATTTCTTCTTTTGTCACTATGTTTTTAAAAAGTCGTCTGCTGCAGAGGCGTCAGAAAGCGTCTATATGTCCAGGGACATAGATTTGGGGAAAATAATTAATCATATGGCACGATAAAACAGGTTACCCGCTAAATGGGTAGTGTAATCTGGTCGGTTATCTAATATCGTTATATTAAATAGACTACATGTAGTTCATTTATAACTGGCTGATGTTGACATGTCGCGGTTTCATCAATGTTGGTAGTCATAAATCTTACGTTGACGGTCTTACACTATGATTAATCAGATGTTGTGTTCAGGACTAGTGTCAAAGAATTTGGGAATGATTCCATATAATATCTCACTTCCATGTTACCAACAAAGAGAATGTAATCTGGGGAAAAGATGCGTCTCCTAATGGTCGTCGTGCCATGTTGGAAAAGGTCCTATGGGAAAATTGAAGTTATAGCCATGCACTAAAAATGTTACATTCCGCGTTTGAAGTGATAACATGTTTTATGAGTACTTGTTAGTATTATATATTGATGGATCTATAGAACTAATGTGTTAATCAGGCATGACAATTAATGAGATCAATTAGGGTTAGCAAGTCTAGATCGTTGCGGGGGGGGGGGGGAAGATTTACAAACAAATAATCCGCCATTGGGAATATTTCATCGACATAGTTCTTGTAGTGCCACATATACAATTGTATATTTAAATGCGGGCAAGGAGATAAACAACCGATATGAATATTCAGATGCTTGGGAAATTAATCTTGTAAAGGAAGTGTATAATACAAGTGAGACATTAATTGGATAAATTAATATCACATCTGAACGCCATAAAAATCATGAAATCTCGTTGTTAGAGAAATGTGGGTTCTGTGGGATACCAGGAATGATCGTACTGATTGCTTTTATTTGTATTCTTGTAGTAATCATAAAGAATCGCAAACCGTAAACGGACTGGCGTATTGAAAGGTTTTAAACAAATGACAGATCAAACATGAAAGAGCTAAAGAAAAGACTTTAGAAACATTTACGTAGAGCTCTCTGTTTGTTTTTCATTGTCTTGATGTTGTATTGACTTACATTCATGTATATTGACTTGGTATTAAATTAACTTCATTGTCTTGGTGTTGTATTAACTTACATCTGTGTAATATAGATTTCGTTTCAGGAAAACGCATAGGAATGACGAATGGCCACAACATATCGTGTTTTTTACAGGTGATACTTGTCTTTAAGAAGACATTATATATCTCTCAACATGGGGATATTGGTCGGAGTTCTATTTAAGGAGGTGTCGAATTGGAATCAATGTTAAGCTGGACAAAAAGGGGGGGGGGGGGGGGGGGGGGGGGGGGAATTATGAATATTGAAAGATGTTGTAAATAAGAGGATAGAGAGGGAGAGGACCAACATAGAAAAAAATCAGAGGAGGGAGCGAGCCTGAAAACTACATCATATAGAAGTGCTGCCGAGATCAGACTCTTGGGCGAAAATGGGGGCCAAGACTGGAGAGATAGATCCGGCTGGGTTCCCTCTGCGGGGACCATATTGGAAGATATGGTAGTAAGTATTGTGTCGCGTAGTGATTATGGCCACTTTGGACTACCAGGACATTTACTAAAATATCTTGGTAAAAGAAGGCGCGACTAAATGACATATACAAATTGATAATGTTAGATGTTCGATGTGTCAGTATTGTATCATGGAATTATGAATATTGAAAGATGTTGTAAATAAGAGGATAGAGAGGGAGAGGACCGACATAGAAAAAAATCAGAGGAGGGAGCGAGCCTGAAAACTACATCGTATAGAAGTGCTGCCGAGATCAGACTCTTGGGCGAAAATGGGGGCCCAGACTGGAGAGATAGATCCGGCTGGGTTCCCTCTGCGGGGACCATATTGGAAGATATGGTAGTAAGTATTGTGTCGCGTAGTGATTATGGCCACTTTGGACTACCAGGACATTTACTAAAATATCTTGGTAAAAGAAGGCGCGACTAAATGACATATACAAATTGATAATGTTAGATGTTCGATGTGTCAGTATTGTATCATGGAATTATGAATATTGAAAGATGTTGTAAATAAGAGGATAGAGAGGGAGAGGACCGACATAGAAAAAAATCAGAGGAGGGAGCGAGCCTGAAAACTACATCGTATAGAAGTGCTGCCGAGATCAGACTCTTGGGCGAAAATGGGGGCCAAGACTGGAGAGATAGATCCGGCTGGGTTCCCTCTGCGGGGACCATATTGGAAGATATGGTAGTAAGTATTGTGTCGCGTAGTGATTATGGCCACTTTGGACTACCAGGACATTTACTAAAATATCTTGGTAAAAGAAGGCGCGACTAAATGACATATACAAATTGATAATGTTAGATGTTCGATGTGTCAGTATTGTATCATGTGCGAGAAGTAAATAGTAATATTGCGTTAGTCACACACATTTTATTTATTATTTGTATTACATAACAAAGCGCGAAGTACTAAAGGAAATAGAAAAAACGTGACAAAAAGAGAAACAGAAACCTTACAAATACTCTAGAGGCCACTGTTTATATCCAATTTTCATGAAACTAACTCATTCAGTTTGTTTATATTGCTTATACCTAGACCAAGTTTGAATATGGGTCATGTCGTGTCGAAAACTAGATCACTAGGCACAATTGAAGTAGACTAGTGTTAACACTTCATAAGCCGCATTTTTAATGTATCATGTTTAACTCTATCAGCGCCAAAGGTAATATTGAGATTTTCGCAAACAATACTGATTCAGGTGAGTCAGCTCGTAACGAGCTGTCTCACCTGATATCAGCATTGTTTGCCTTGTAGTTATCCACATATTCCATAACTCTTATAACATATGAAATAGAGTCGCCCGAATTTGAACATGGAAGAGTCTACTTTAAACAATTCGGCGCTGAAATAGTTAAGCTTTGTCAGAGTGTTTGTGTTGGTGAAATCTAGGCTAAATTCGAATATGGGTCATGATTGATAACAAACTGAGTCACAAGGCCAAAGTGAATGAAAATCTTGTTAACAATTTTAAAACCGAATTTCAACTTGAACATGTTGAAACTTTGTCAGAACGTTTGTCTTGACGATTTATAGGTTTTCTTCATATCATGGCAAACACTGAATCATTAGGTTACATTGAGAAAATGCTTGATGACACCTCAGAAGCTGCGTTTTTGACTTGACCATGTTGACACTTTAAACGAATGGTTGTCCTGATCGATATTAAGGCTTTGTCCAAATTCGTCAAATCTGTCCAAAACATTGGTCACTAGATTAAATTTGAGAAAAATCCTGTTAACACTAGAGACCGCATTGTTTTAACCTCAGCATGAAGGAAACATTTTCAGAATGTTTGTCTTGATAATATCTGACCAATAATAGGTCACTGTGCCATATCTGTATCATTCATGGACACCTCATATAGAGCAATGGTACTCAGATGAGCGCTTTATGGCCACTATGGGTCTCTTATTATACATGTATCATGTGGTATAAACCGGCGTACGGCATTTTACTCCTAGTAAAGATGCTTCGATTCCACAAAGTCCGATCAGGATCTTCCATGTTCGCCGTTTGGACGCAGACTTTTCGAATCACATTAGCAATGTTTTGGTTACAAATCAGTCAGAGGGTATTCGACTTTTTAAAAACACTTTCATATTTCAACAAAATTATTATTGTCTATTGGAAGAAAACTTCAGTGTTTATTGCCAATTTCACAGATGGTTTATGACTGGCTTCCGGTGATGGCGGCGACCTTCGGGTAATCACGTTTGTATGTCTTGTAACGCTGTTGGAAATGTTGACAAGCTGTGAAGTAAATACAAACGGATATATTTTGCTTCCTTAAAGACTGAACATCTCTACCAAACTATTATGTCGCGTGGAAATAAGCCAGAGGGTAAATCTTCAACCCACGAATAAATCGATACTATTGCAAACGCTTTTTTTTTTATATGCTGGAAAACAAAATGACAATCTTTTTAATATTCTCAATACTTGTGAGAACACACCGGATTTGAATAGACAAACAGGGACGCTATGATAGCTCGGTATCAGCATGATAACCTGGAACGATATACCAGGTGTGAATATATCGGGATTCATGGGTTGCCCAAGGTGGGTGTTACAGAGCATATTGTATCCACTGTTATTGCCCCTTTGAATGACAGGATTAAACATAAAGCGACATGTCAGAATGATGTATAGGCAGTGACACATTGCCTGCCATAGCTACTAAGGACATAATTGTTTGCTACAGGATTGAAAACAGAAAATGGCAATAGAAATCCCAGACAAGTAATAGATAAAGGGGTCTTCAAATACTATTATGGGGTAGAATCATTGCCTTTGAGGACCGGTACTGCGTCCACACGAGCTTCTAATCGGGATTCAGACGTGAGTGAGTCTCAGATATACCCAAGAAATGACATTAAGAAACAAATTCAGACATGCGAACGTTTAGGAGGGAGGAACTTCTCTGTGAATAACAGACTATCGGATGCGAGGATCTATACAGAATATGAAATTCTGATTCATATTGATGGCTTGAGAAATACTCATGTAATGTAAACTTTTTGAATTAAATTAAATTTGTGTTTTTTATAAACTTATATATTATGTATTATTTTTCAGAAAAACTGATAGTAATGACTAATGGCTACAACATTACGATTTTTTTTTAGAGACGGATATCTCTCAACATTGGAGCTATTTGTAATGTTACGGCCAGACCTCTGTTGAGTAAATGAATGCATTATTTAAGCAGCTCTGAGTGAGTTACTTTGTTGATAAATCTATATTGAGATATTGTAATTTGCCTTTTCGACGAAACATGTCATGGTTTGTTCTTTTTCCCCCCAGGACCCCCATGACTGTATTGTAATCCTTTTTGTCGAGCACATTTCTCGGAATGTCAAAGGGAAGTGATTCTGATATAATTCTAGATGAATATATAGTCAAGAGTAACCTGCAGCTTTCATTACATGAAATGGGCCAGGCATACATCAATAATTACGGCGCTATTTGTTGTAGCAATCAAATCCAATCGCCATTGTTGGATTAGATTCACACACCTTTTATTACTCCAAAGGCCCCTTTTCCTATATTGTTGCTGAAAAAAATCGACCAGATTTTAGTGTTGAAGCCCTTATATTACTCAGAAATAGGGTTTCTTGTCTACATTTCTGTGTTTCACATCCTTTAATATGTCTGAAGACGTCTTTACTATCAAATAAGCCATTGCTACGACAGAAGTCTTCATTCATGTTTATAACAGCAAAGCACTCTTATATTGGCAAATTCTTCACCACAATTTTGACTTTCTTAGTCATAGAATAGAAGATATAAAGGTGTTGAGGTTTGTATATTCAGTTATATTTAGTGGCATGAAACAGGTCCGCTTCCTTGTGAAACGAAATCATGCCAAAACAGCATTTCATGTGAGAAATATCATCAAAATATTTATTTTTCAAGCGAAACAAAGAGTCAATAAAAATAAGTCAGATTTAAATTTTATATCAAATTAATTTATTGACATGTTGAATACATCCTAACAAAGTGATAACCATCACACTATACCTTTAAACATGATGTTTTATTACTCAAATTAAACGCTGAAATAAATCAGTTTTAACCCAAGAAACTATCCACTTGTAAGTCAAGAGCACAGTACAGGGTAAAGGGTGATTGTTATATTTCCATTGATACGTCGACTCGTTCCGCTTAACACCTTTCACTAATCCGGGATTAGGAGGTACCTAAAGGAGTATAGAACTATACATACCATAAATTAATTTATTTGATTTTATTTGATTTTAAGGTTGCACACATTAAATGCATTTTAAAAAGAATAAATTGTTAACATTATTAATTAAGTTCATACTGTAAATTTATCTGAAGGATAGACGGTAATTGATCAGAATAATTACAATTTAAATGCATGTTACAATTCCGTTGTTTTCTTTTGAGGTATTGTTTTCTAGTCGTAAGTAATTAAGTTCAAACTGTCAAGGTCTCTGTTGAAAAATTAATTTAAAACTGTGCCTTTTGATATTTTTTCTTTAAAACCAAAATAAACTGTTCTGTTACTTAATTGATGTTAATTTAGTTCAAACCGTTAGAAACATACGAATAACTTACGTATAAATTAAAGGATGAAATAATCCAACACTCACTTAGTCATATTCAATCATGGCAAACGCAGAGCTGAACACGTTTAGTACATCATCAACAGAAAAAGGGGATTATAACTTGACATTTGACGGATACATTAGACGAGGTGTTCTGGAGATGTGTCGAACAAGGTTGCCAAGCTTTCCTGTTTACATTCAACGACATACCGACAGGATTCGGGAGACGAAACCATAACCACCCAGCAGACCACTCAAACGTCGTTGCCAAACAGATCATGAGCAAGATATCTCGGCGCTGCGCAGAAGAAATTATACCAATTCCCACAATGTTTACAGAAGAGCTGACCAAACTCAAAGACAACGAATGGGGTGACACCTGCTACGTAGTTGTTGAAAAGATATCTACTTTCAACTCCACAAAGTCCCTGCTGTACCGAGCCTGCAGAAAGCAGACACCCCACTTCCAAAGACTAAGACAGATATATTCTTAGACGGCAGACCGATGTGGAACACTCCCATGCACTACGAACAACATCGAAGGCTGGCACAGCAAACTTAAGAAAATGACACAACACTCCCACCCAAACTTATTTCCAGATGTTCAAAGACATTCAGATAGCAAATCATATTGGGTTAATACGGTGAAAAGCGCTACCAGACTATTGATCGTAGATAAAGTATCCTGAAAGAGAGGTATGAAACTGGTGTTCTTGAGTTGATGGCTTATGCGGATTCTGCATCTCAGTGTGTTCGTGTGATTATAATTTATATGCTGTTTTTATAATAATTTACTTAATAGTGCTGACAAAGATCAAAAATAAAAAGGCGATAAGTGCAGCAAAAGATCAACTTGAACGTATGTGCAGGCTATGATTACACTTTTCTCAAATGTTTCAAATTTCGCATTCTTAGGAAATTCTGCATTATTAAATTGAAAAAAAAAATCAGTTTTCTCAAATGTTTTAAATTTCGCATGTATATATTTCTTGTTTATCAAATCAAATTATGTAGAGACATGTTTGATTTGGTCAAGCACTATTATAAAGATGCTCATTTCTTTCTTTATAACATTTATGAATATAAATACATAAATTTAATACTTCATTTTTCTTTGCAGAATTTAACAAGCTTAAGAATTTATATACACTTGGGTTTTTCCTTTTACGTAATTGGCAAGGCAAAATGACAGAACAAATGTTTTTAGAATTGTTTCAGTCCGTAGATGGACACATGACTAACTTAAATACCACTATGGGGGCTCAAGGCGTGGCAAAAGTTGTTCAAAGATTTGATGGTAGTAATCCAAAAGAATTTAAAGAATGGATTAAAAGTATTGAAAAGTTTGGTACGTTAACTGGAATACCTAATGAAAGGGTTAAATATATAGCATATAAGGCAAGCATAGGCCCTGTCATTGATTTCATAAAACGATATATTGAACAGTATGCTGATCACACCTGGAATCAAATTAATGGGGAGTTAAAAACGCGGTTTGGCGAAGTAGTAGATTCTCAGCAGGCGCTGCTGATTTTGAGGAAAATTAGTCAACAAAAGGGGAAAACAGTACAGGTTTATGCCGAGCGCATGTTACATATGGGGGAAGATGCTTTTGATGGGCTCAGGGAGGATTCTCTTAAAGTACAGGTTTATGCCGAGCGAAGGTTAAATATGGGGGAAGATGCTTTTCTAAAAATAAAAATAACGAGGGAAATTATACAACTATATCAGAACGCGGTTACGATAGCTACGCGATTTCAATTGCGAACGGGTCACGCGCCAAGAGAAAATCATCAAGTTGATGAGGCCGTCCCGATGGAGGTCGATCACTATCGACAGAAAATTAAGTGTAATTACTGTCACAAAATAGAGCACCTCGTTGCAGATTGTAGAGTGCGGAAAAGTTACGGGCAAGTAAGTATTGTGCAAGTCAGGCAAGATAAGGGTCGATACAGAAAAAGCGTTATCTGTTATCAATGCGTAGAGTCAGGCCACTATGCTTGGGAATGTGGAAAAAGAAGCAATGTGTCTTCTGGAATCCATAAGTCAGGGCAACATTTTAACGCAAATACTTTCCGTATGTAATAATCGGGTAGTTGGCTGTTCAAACAGAACAAAAATACTATTTTTATAAAGTCTGCAGGTGTAGGCTCAAATTCACTTCTTCTTAAATTTTGGAAACAAAAATAGAGAACATATTGCTAAATTCTTGTGCCGAGGTATGCTCGCACTCAATCGAAAATAAAGAACCTTCTGCAAACAGTTCATGTTTGTTATTGTCAGGTATTTAAACATTCGGAAAATCCTCATTTGAAAAAGGATTACATTGGAAACAGGCCCAGAGTGCTTATCACTAATGCTGTTGTTAAACTTTCCTGGGGTCGTTCCTCCGAGAAAACTGAGTTCGTTAACTGCGGCGTGCCGCCGATATACAAACAACAGGTCATTAAATGATGCGTACAAATAGAGAAATCTGTGCAGACACAGATGTTAGAATGAAAATTTATACAGGTAACCACCCTCCAATTAAGCCACATCACACCCAGTTGAAACCGTAAAGTTATAGACATTTAACAAGCATAATGGTGTTTATAGAGGGGAAAATAATGAGTGAGCTGCCAATACCAATGATAAGGCTTGACGAACAATTCGAGGTATATCTACCTGTACCAATTATATCTCCGAAACCACTTTATCATGTACAACAAGAAAAGGCTGTTGACCTGTCCGCCATTTACATATTAGAATCAAATGGGTTTCTTATCGATAAAGCATCTGCTAACCGACCATGAACTTGATACGTGTAGTCAAAATGAGGTCAAATTCTGTGGGATTCAAAGCCCAATATACACAGTAGTAAAAGATAAATTGTGTATCATTAATTTATTTACAACAACTGTGTCAAATAAACATTGTCTTACTTCGGTAAACATGGTAAACTTACCTATCGCTTACCATTTAGTTCAAAACAATTGGGTAATTATTTCTAGGGTGGATTTACATTTTGATTTAGTATGATCAGCATACAAAAAGTTGAAATTAAATCACCTATTGACTTAATGGAGCTCAAACAGGAATGCACTGCATCCATAGAGTATTTCACACTATCAGCATCGTCTGTTGTAGGAGTTTTGCAAACTTTTCGGAAATTCAAATTCCCACGACTTTATTTGAAATAGAGTACTTGCCTATCGATGAGTTAATAATGGAGTTAGAATTTGAAAGAAGCAATTGCGACTTATTTAAATAAAACCATGTATGAGCCTTTCCGGAGGGCTCTGCAGGGTTTGTTGTCCGAAATAATGTATTTAGATAAAATACGATGTGACATTAAAAATGAAGTAAGTTTGTCGCGTAGCGCTTTGTATTACGTTAGCCTGGGTAGTGCCATAGTGGTCAGTCATATTAGTCTTATTGTCTTGTTAGATAAGAAAATGTAGCGTTTTAGTGAAATTGTTTACGTAAAGGGATGACAAAAGGGCGGAACGAAGCGGTTCACAATGAAGTTGAACTCCAAACCATGGATAATGGCGGGAACCAACCGCCAACCGTTTCAGTGCCGTCCGGAGAAGGGTTAACAGGGTCCGTGGGGACGCCTAGAGAGTACCTGTATGATGTATCAGAGTTTGTTTTTGAGCAAAGGGGCTCACGATGTTCCGGAAAAGAACTAACTATGTTTAATGTGTTTGTAGCAGTTAAGCTGCAGTATATAGAATCGTATATCTATTGTAACCCTATAATACGTTCATGTTGTTTTCATGTGTTGACATTTTTAATCACATCGAGATCATAAAATATCATCGTATAGTCAGGTTTTTGTGAGTGTGCTAACAAGGCAATGATAAGGAGCTGAGCAGTGATCTGCCTGGTGATGGACACACGTTTAGTGTCCATTAAAATGATAAAGAGCGGGAAAAATACTAACACACCGGGGAATCAACAGTTTTAGATACATACCTGTGGGTATATTGTTTTTCTAGAAGATAACGCCAGCTGTTGATTAAACGTAGGAGACTGGACTTTCTCTTTACAGACAGATTATCAATGCATCATTATCACGTTTATAATGACCACCTGTTAAGATTATTGAATGAAATTCCTGGAGAAGTTACTATGCCATTTATGATCCTTACCCACAACCGATATCAACGCCGTGCTTCAACCATCTGGTTCGGACAAATGAACAATTTATTCTTTGGCTACTTGATTATAACTGCAGACTTTGGTTTTTAAGATTTTGTTTTGATATTTGTAATTGTGCATATAACATGTAGTGTTTAGTTTATGCATGCACTGTTTATTGTAGTTATTTTCAAATGTGTAGGGCTGCGTCAACCCATTGTGTTACTCAAATATTTGAACAATTTTCTAGGTGAAAATTTATTAAGAGGGGGACGAATGTAACACAATGAGGGTAGAGGTATAGAGGTATACATGTGAGATATTAGATCCATGAGGGTATAACTACATACGGGATATCACGTGTATACGGCGCCAGCCCTGTAGTATATAAATGTATGTTTTTGTGGAAGCGGGAGACAGACATTTGGATAGATAGAGAGACATGCAGAGATAAAGGGAGGAGAGGCATGTCTCTGGGGAGAGTCAGAGAATGATAGTTAGGCCTTAGAGAGAGAGAGAGAGAGTCATGAGACTCTAGTTGACTTATTTAAATAAATAAATGTATCACTATACGATCTCGTTTATTTACCTGTGTTTTCCTCGTGGACAATTTGATGTAGCTGGCCAGAGTGCTACAAGGATTCGTAAGAAAAATCCGTGTATGCGAAGGTGGCATAATCAATTAACAATGATCTATCAAATGCACTTGTAAATTAAATATTGTCAATTTGATGAAGTTCTTAAATGTACCTGTAAGGCTGAACTGATTCGAATAATAGTCCAACACACAGTGGTATCATCCAGAATTGTTACATGTACTAAAGATACTCTCACACCTTGCCGTATAGCGTTAACATGACGTTAGGCGGTTAGACATTTAATTATCAGGTGGTGAGAGTCGTCCCCGTTGCCCCCCTAGGCTCTCATGAACGGAATAACACTGGATATGGTTACGCACAATCACCGGACAAATACGGGAAGGACGAAAGTGGAATGCATGTAAAACTGACAAAGCTATATTCGAACGTATATGTTCATATCACATAATAGACAAACACTGATATGAATAGTACGGTGTTTTCAAACACGACGCACATGTCTTTATGTTCGAGTTGTCTCAAGCTCTCTCTAATTAACCTATCTCCAAGATTATACTGTCACACCCTGTCGGAGAACTACCGACTAACCGACTACCAACGGAGAGCAAACTTTTCAATCAGTTCAATCTTTGTTCAATACATACGTTCCTATCAGATGAGGACAGGTTTGTGCATGCCCACATTTTTGAAGGGACACTACCGGGCAAAAGTTGTCCGCTGGTTTTACGGTTGTTGAGTGCTAGGCATGTGTTTTGGTCGGAACACATGCGTTCCTCTTCAGTTTTTATCTGTCGGTTTCCGGTGGACCTGACTCACGGACGATTACCTGACATGGAGCGCGTGGAACAGATTTATAACGTCTGTGTAGTACTTAAGGGGGTTTATCCGCTCAGTATCCAGTGGTACTCCGTCCGTGATAAATTAGTTTAGCATTAACGTCCAATTTCGCTAGCATGCAAGGTGTGACAGTAACACACTCGTCTGCTGAAAGGGAACAAGACAGGAGCTGTCGGAGGACACAGCGCGCTCGACTTTTTTGTGCTTGCCAATAAAACAAAACTCTTTTTGGTGTTACAGAAAACATAACGAAGTACTTTTCATATTATTTATAAGCAACGTACTTTAAAAAGCGAAAAAGGGTCATACTTCTTACAAAAACCTTTATGTATTCTGCACTCTTGGCTGTTGGTTGAGATAATGATGATAAAAATATGCTTGTAAGTGTTTAAGCTATATCTCTAATTGTTTTGAACAAATTTGATTTGGTATGAATAACTTAACTAAAATTCTAAATCGAAAAAGGGCCATAATTATTTAAACAAACTTGACAGAGTTATGTTCTCTTGTCTGCTGATGGAGGTAATGATGGTAAATAAGTATTGTAATTTTATAAGCTATATCTCTAATGATTTTGAAAAAAAATAGGGTGGTACGAAAAGCTTACCCAAATTTTAAGTCGAAAAAGGGCCATAATTCTTTCAAAAACATGGACAGAGTTATGTTCTCTTGTCTGTTGCTGGAGGTAATGATGATGAACAAATGTTGAAATTTTCAAAGCGAATTCTGTAATGGTTTTGACAAAAAAGTGAATTGGTACAAAACACTTAACCAATGTGTGACACCAACGCCTACGCCGAGGCGAGTAGTATAGCTAAAGTCGAGCTAAAAAGGACAAGAAACGCATGCGAGCGGAGATGGATTGAACGTTTGCTTGTCGTTGGACGTCCTTTAACGTTATACGGCAAGTCTTGACAGTATCTTATCACTTAGGTATCTTTGTCACTGCATATTCTACCTCACATAAATATCTATTTATCATAAACATTTTCTGTTCACCTACATTTAAAGTTAATATCGCTGCAATTCATAATCGAAGCTTGGTTACAAAACTGCGACACAAGAAGACACAACATAATTAGATGAAACAAATGATAATGATCATCATCATCTTTACGACGACGATCATGTTGGTGGTGATTATAAAGACGAAGCTGACGACGATGATGGTAATGGTGATGGAATATGACGTTTACTGCGTTCAATAGTACGTACTGCTTAAGTACGTCCATGTGTGACCACTTTTTTTCACTGTCGATGACCCCTTAGTTGACGTTGTACTCCTCTGCATGTATTAATCCTTTCCAATAATCAGGAAATCTGCAGCAGACGACTTTGAAAACACATAGACAAAACTAATGAAAGTTTAATCATTGAATGGAGTTGAAAACATTGTGGTAAAGTGTGCTATTGCTCGTTATGAGCAATAACATCTTCTGCCAAAGATTTCTTTTTAAAAGTTGTCTGGTGCAAATGCGTCATATGATACATTGTAATAAGAAACCCAGAGTTGTTATCACTGTCACCAAACAATAAAGAACTAAAAACAATCTATCCAGAACGTTAGCAACATCCCGCCATTCCGAATTTATATCATCTTCGTGAGTCTTTAGCCTCATCGAGTCAGTTATGATTTTGAGTTTAGCATTTAGGTCCAGTAGCATTTTAACCGATGGATCCGCAAGAGCTGGTTGGAGTGACCTCGACATAAATCGTAAATGTCCGGTTGTTGTCGACACGTTCGTTCCACCATTTGGAATGCTTTCATTTGAATCGTCTGAATGTTGTGATCTTAAGTTAGAGTGACTCGTGGAATCTGATTGGACGTCTATAAAGGTGTCCATTGATGAATTTTCTTTCCATGTTTCTGTCTAAAATTAAAAGAAATCCGAGCTATATATGCCCATAAATCCTAACTTAAAGCTCAAACTCTATGATGTGGATGCTCAAAAGATTTATCTCAGTTTGACAATTATTTTGATTACCTACAACATAGGGTTTGGTAGAGTAATAAGAGATATATTGTCGGAAATAACCGGTTTGCTCCCCTTTTCTAGTCCTCTGGAAATAATATCATAAGTTTGTGGATGGCACCGCCGACCGTATTTCCTGGTACACTCAGGAACTGTAGGAGTTTTGCGCGAAGAAAGGGATTAAGATTATGTAGCGCTGAACTTAGTAGTAGTATTTGGAACATCATTTTGATTTTAATAGTTTCACCAAACAACTAATCGTGTTTAAATGTAATCTGTCTGTATCAACTGAAATAGTTTGATGAAACAGAACAGATGAGAGAAAATTGAATGGTGCCTATTTTTTTTGCCAAGGTAAATATATTGATTCGAATTGTTAAATAAGCTTTGAATTCAAGTGTCATGCCACGAGTATATATTCTGAATATAACAACTTATCTTAGTTAATTGGATGACGCAAATGTAAGAACCATACCTGGTTTTCGGCTCCGTCATGTATTTTATTTCCCGATGATTCTGGTTTAACAAATACTAATCGTCCTAAATACTTAAAGCAAAAGGTCTTTAACCATCTGAAAATATATAGGCAATGATATATAAAGATTATCATATAATACACAGTCGTAAGCTATGCAATACGACCGTCCTTTTACTTTAGCGCTTTCGATACTTTAGTTTTTAATGACCATAACCAGTTTCAATTTAAGCTCGATCCAGCCCGAAAAATGTGTTGTAAAGAACGCTAAATGAACATATAGATAGTAGGATAGAAAGGCGAACAACAATCATACTGTGCTAACAAGTCTACGCTGTCTACGAATCTGCAGCAGACGACCTTATTATAATAATATAATTTATTGAACAGGGTTGAACATATTGTGGCAAAAGAAAAAAAAATGCTCATCATGGTATAGTACAGTTTTCAATAGTCGTCTGCAAATCGGCCAAAAAGTGTCTGGGACTTTGCAATCGGTGAAGATCCAGATTAGCGTCTTCGAAGTCTGATCAATCAATCTCCTCTCGGATTGCCATATATTTCGTAAAGTAGCATGGACACCTATTAACTATACTGTAGTTACAAAATGCAACACAAAAACCCGACCTTTGATCGTAGTTACTAATTAAAACCCCGGTTGATGGAGTTTAACGCCGTTTTCAGCAGGTCTTCGGGAATATCACGTGCATCAGTTCACCTAATAGTCTGCCTGGGATCTCAGAAAAGAGGCCTAGAAAATGGTTCTGTTGGCAAAATTTGTTAATGCAAAACTTTTACCACCAATGTCTTGTATGATATCTAGGTGGATCATTCAGACTGGCTGTCGCCCTTTAAAAGCTGAAATAAGGCTTAAAATGAGGTCAAAGGTCAACGGGTGCATTTTTTCTTATTTTCGCTGTAATAACCACACAGGGTTGATTTTTCAATCTGAACCCTTTTACTGTTTGTTTTTACATTACTCGATCTATAAAGAAACATAGCAGAGAGAATGTAATAAGCCACCACACATGAATAATTGCAACATGAACGCTTGGTTGAGAGAAGACAACCAACAGCATGCTACGTATGTGCATAACTTGGCATGGACCGTTACAAGGCGTGCACATGATGGAACGCAGCACGTTCCTCCATGAAAGTCATCCAATGAAGCTGCGTGTAACGTATATCATCCAGTCACCAAAGCGTGCATGATGCCAATACTTCAAGCAACTGCTGACGAGTTTGACACGATAACTACGTTGATTAACAAATTCATGGGTATTAGCAAGGAAATTGGACAAACCCACACTGTCATAACGGCCGACCAACCATTGTATAGCAAAGGAAAGGAACTCGTTTGGCAGAATCAACACACTCTCGAGAATGTCATTTCTGTAATGGGTGGTCTCCATATTTGTTTTAATTTCTTGCGAGCGATTGATCAACACATGGAGTGTTCAGGTTTGGAGGACATATGGATAGAAACAGGCTTTTTTGGTCCTAATACTGTTTCCGCTGTATTGGACGGAAAAGCATATTACAGAGCTGTTCGTGGGCACCTACATACCTACGAGGCTCTGTGGCGAATTAAATGGCGATATTTCTTTGACTGGGTCCGTACAAAGAAAAAGGACATGCCATCGCTCGAAGGTGAGATCGATGACCTAGAACTTACCTTTGCGACTATTCCAAAGCGGGATGACGTCCTTGAGGCTACAACAAGGTTGACAGACATAATTTCAGTGACAGGTGTGGCAGACTTGCTGCATGAATATGAATCTGAGATGATGAAGATCAAGAATTTTGCATACTGGCATTCATACATGGGAATGGTTGAAATACTGTTGAGCTTCATTAAGGCACAGATAACTGGTAACTGGCTACTTCACATGGAGACCTTTGAAGCAATATTACCATGGTTAACAGTTTAAGATCACACAAACTATGCAAGATGGGGGGGGGGGGGGGGGGGGGGGGGGAACCAGTGTACCTTTCAGATATGAAAGCACTGCCACAGACTGCGCCTGAAGTTTACAATGAATTTCTGGCTGGAAACTTCGTAGTTAAGAGAAGTGAGAACATGTTCAACAAAGTTCCAACAGATCAAGCCACGGAATGGATCAACAGAGTTTGCAAGACTGCCGGAGGGAGCATAGGGATTACTAGAAATGATCAAGCCAGAGATGGGTTCTGCATCACTTGGGCCCGACGTTCGCAAGTTTCAAACGAAACACTTACTCTCTTTGGACTACTCGATGATGAAGAAGAGACGAACGACAATAATCTGAAGCTTCAACCTACGCGTATCAAAGTTGAAGAAAGTCTTGTTAAAGAGCAAATGAAAGTTATTGCTTCTCTTGATGTCTTTGGCCTAAGAACAAACTCCTGAACACCAAACGAATCTAATGATGAAACAAAACTGGTATCTGTAGCAACAAAAGACGTTGCTTCAGAAGAAATCACTTCCGATCTGTTGACTTGTGAAAAAAGAGTCGGCAATTAGTTTGCAGTTAACCGACTGAAAGAGAAAACGGTGGAATTCTTCGCACCAATTAAAATGGTCAAATCAAAGACATTCTCTGATTTGTACAAGAAAACTACACCCGATAGGCAGAAAATGACGAAGCTAATAAGGGCTGACAGGAAATTGCTACAGCGGTTTTTCAATGCCGCAAACTCGGGATGATCTGTCCAAACTGCTGAAGTGTTACAACATGAACTGGCGCCTAATCCTCTCTCTTTGGCCAACGCGAGTGGAAACATGAATACCACAACAAAGTCGCAGATTCTCAATGTTTTGACCGCGGATTTAGGTATTGAAACACCACAGGAACTACCTCCCTCCGACAAAGCCACCTGCGTGGTAATAGATGGGCATGCGTTAGTCCAAGCACTTAGTAAACCACCAAAGTGTCAAACATTTGGTGACTATGCACAAGTGTTTTTGCAGTCGGTATTCAAACATTTCAATGACAAGACTACGCGCTGATGTTACATTTGACCGGTATTATGGTGGCAACTCCATCAAGAATGCAACTTGAAACAAGCGGTCTGGAAAGCGACGCCCTATTCGAAAACTTATTACCGGCCCAGAGGTACCCCTTCCTCAGGTATGGGAGCAGTTACATTGCCACCTGGTTCAACACTAGTAACTGGGGGAGGCTGCACAGGTGATCTCAACGCGAAATATAGTAGCTTCAATGCCGACCACTTCTCCGTTCAACAAGAAGAAGCCGATACGCGGATTGTGATTCACGCAAAGGATGCAATTACAAGGGGATATGAACGAGTGGTTGTTAAGTGTCGTGATACAGATATTCTGCTACTACTTATCTACCATTCGGCTGCGAAATAGAAACATGGATGGTGTCTGGAACATCAAAGAACAAGAGGTGCTTTCCGGTACATGTTATATCGCAGAAATTAACTGCTGATGTAAAAGCAAACATTCTCTCATTTCACGCTCTGACAGGATGCGACACCACATCTTCCTTTTCGGGAATAAGTAAAAAGGCATGTTGGAAAATGTTTTGTGAAGACCCTGTACTTCTATCTCCTATTGGCCACGGTGGAGATATCGGTAATGTTGAGAAATTCATGTGTGGTCTTTATGGATGCAATCCCGAAACCCATGAACCCAGTATTGATGTCTGCCGATACCGACTATTCCTAAAAGACAGGAAGTCTTTAGAGCTGCTTCCGCCAACGAAAGATGCATTCGCGTTACACGTTAAGAGAGCAGCTTATCAAGCAATGATCTGGATGAAAGCAGCTGATCGGATTTCAAGCCAGAGGATCCAACAAATATAGGCTGTTGGGTTATAGAGTCGCGTGTACTGAAACCAGTTTGGATGAGCAAGCCCTCGGTACCTGTCTCCTGTTTGCAGGTGGTTGCATGTGGATGCACCACAAAATGCAGCACATCAAGATGCAAATGTTATAAGTCTTGGCAGATTTGCATGTTTGAATGTAAATGTGAGGCATCAGGATATTTTTTTTTTGGTGATTAACCGTACATATATAAAACACATATCGTATCAATGAGGATCTTTGGTTATATGTTTTAAACATATGTGGAAGTATGTGTTATATAGATGTGGATAGAGGTGTTTTAGGTTGAACCTTTGATATTTAATTATTTGATTTATTCACATGTGTTCGGATCAGTCCCTTCTATTGCGCAATTCAGGGCTACAATAACTAATAACTTTGCTTTTTTGTTGAAATAAAAGTTTTATGTCACCTCTTTTGCATGTTATCATTCCAGCAAAACAAAGTATTGGTGTTAACAATATTTTTTGTGAGGTTTGAAACTGTTAAATAGGCACAATGTTCGAATATTTCCATAAAATGGTTAAAATGCACCTAATAACCTTTTGACCTATTTAATACCGTTTTTTCAACAAATAGGGGGTGACAGCCCCCCTAGAGTGTTTTGATATATATTCAACTTTACAAATAGGATGGCTGTCGAGCATTAACAAATTTTGCCAACGCAAGTCATATTTTCTGAGATCCGAGGCAGACTATAACCATGTGTTTCCTGGCATTCTAGCATTTGTGCCATCCGCGACATTCTTCCCTGGAAACTTACTACCTTCCAACATAGACTGGTTAAGTCATCGAGCGTGATTAATCTAAGCTAAAGACTTGTTTGGCAATCTATGTAAACTAAATAAGTTTAAAATAAACATAGACTTAACCCGTTGGTGTGACACGAATGTTGGTAATCACAACGATATTTTGTCAATCATCGGAATTTATTAAACAACCCTTTTCACCCCACACCCCGTCCCACCAAACAAAATGAAGGAAAAAGGACGAAGTTACCCATCTCGTATCACATGACATGTCTTAAATACAACGCATACACTTTTTGATAGATTAATTATTTGGTTAAGACGAATCACGTCGAGCTGCGACAACCTCATTCAGAAAGTATAACCAAGATCAAAACATACACATCTAATACCCGGCATTCTAATCGGGGCCTTCCACATTCAATATTCAGCGATTCATTCATTTTTTAAAAAATCTCCATTGGCTTTTGGATGGCATGTCAGGCTTATATGTCAAACAATAGACAATATAGTTATCTAATTCGTACAGGAACGTTATATTTATTCGTTTTATCCATTTCTTGCGATTAAGGGATTTATTCAATTTCCGTTACTTGATACTATAAAGATATATCGGCGTAAAGCTAATGGGGCTACAGTTCTAGGTTTTGTCATTACAAGTAAACGGAAAGTGAAGGCTCGTCTGAGATGCACCGCCTTGTGGTGTAATGGTAGAGCGTTCGCCTCGGGTGCGGGAGGTCGTGGGTTCGATCCCCGGTCGGGTCATACCAAAGTCTTTAAAAATGGTAGTAATGGCTGCCCTCCTTGGCGCGCAGGGTTGCGGGGTTAGCATAACGACTGACTGGCTGGTGTCAGGATAAATGGACCAGTAGTACTGTAACTTACTGAAGACACATCGTCATATAAATGAAGTATTGTTGAAAGCGAAGTAAAACACCAATAATCAATCGTCTAAGATGAACATAAACCCGAACACGTTAGATGTGTGTTCATTTAAATTCACAAAATCTGGTAAAAATGTTGAATGGGTAGGTCTTATATGATATGACACCCTTTAAGTGCCATGACAGCAGGCGAACGAAGATTGTACAGGATTATATTAATGAATTGACACTTCGTCAACTTTACACGAAAACGTATTTCTCTACATGCATATTTAACCCTATCCCTTATATAGAGGCTTTCTGACGCCTTTGCAGCAGACGGCTTTTTGAAAACATAGTGACAAAAGAAGAAATTGCACAAAACGTGCAATTTCTCCTTTTGTCACAATGTTTTCCACTTTTTGTCATAGGTTATCCATTCAGTTATGGAGATTTTCTATTTTTTGACAAAATACGTTCAAAGTCGTCTGCTGTAGAATTGTCGTATGAGGGAAAGGTTTAAACAGTCGGATGTCAAACCGTAAATACGATACATTAACGTATACGTTTACAATATTTCGTGACACGTGCTGTTGAGCAGAAACTTTCGAGATTATTTAAGAAAAGAACATGCACATGTGTAACCTATACGTGTATTCATTAATTAATACCTTGGTACTTTACGTCCAGTTGTTCCCCGATGAAATACGTTGACAACAAGAACCGACATCAGCAAACTAAGTGACACAAGCACCATGGCACCAGCAAAATAGGAACCTGTAACACAATGGACTAAGTTAGCAAGGACTTTGTGGCTTCTGTAACACAATGAACTGAGTTAGCAAGGACGTTGCGGCTTCTGTAACACACTTTGTTTATAAACGTTGTTCAAATTGATGAATATTCTCCTTTGCTTTGAACATTTTTATATATGACACTATTTTACTTCCATTTGCTATTCAAGATATTTCATCCGCAAATGAAGTCTATCAGATCTCTCTAAGACATATATACCAGACTTATGAAATTGTTTACAACGGCTCATTTTACTTACTCTTATTATACGTTTAAGCGTCGAATTTCCAAAAATAGAATCATCCATGTTTAAAATCAGACGACTCCATTTTACAGGTGATAAGAGTTTTGGAATATTTAAATAACTAACAGGCAAACAATGCTATTGTAAGGTGAGACAGTTCATGACGAGCTGGCTCACCTGATTCAGTATTGTATGCAAAAACCTCAATATTGCCATTGGCTCCGAAATGGTTAAACTTCTACCAGTAGTTAAAGCACAAGTGCAGCAGAGGTGTCAGGAAGCGTCTATAATGCATTATATATATCTTTATCCGCTATATGATTCGTCAAATTTGTAAACGTTCAACTTAGCTTATTTTATCCAAGTTAAATAACAATATTACACGTTGTTTCCCTGCTTGGTTCGGATGATTACGGATTACGAGGGGCTTGTTGAAAGTACGACAGATGCAACCTAATCGGTATAAACTTATCGGTAATTTCGGAAACAAATATGTTACATGCAAACTATGGTTGAAAGCGGCAAAAATTATAAATAGTCGGGGAGATGTTATTCAATTTGTCTTTGGTTGTCTCTTTGAGCTTTGCAACAGGAACAAACAACCTGTAGGGATCCACGAATAGTATGAATATATATCTTCAAATACATCTATTTGGTTAAAAAAAACGCACTCTGACAAAAGCAGACAACTCTTGAAATAATTGTGACCAAACAAAGAATTGCTCTAAATGACTATTTTCAATGTTTTCAACTCCATCATAATTGAGCTTTAATTTCTACAGATATGACATATGTTTGCCTGGTTATTATCAAAGTTGTTTAGTTCATAGGTTTAAAAAATGGCTGCAGTACGGTTCATGTATAATAAATACCTATAATCGGAAAATTATTTGATGACGGTGGTAGGGCTTCCGACACCACAAGTAGGAACACGGCAAGGGACAACAACACTGTAATCTCCAGGGAAATCTTTTCTCCAGATTCTGTTGGTAATATGAATGTTAAAGCAGACACAAATGACACCAGTATACACGGGAATAACATCGTTAGTACGTAAAAAGATGGCATCCGACGAAGTACGACGTAATATGTGACGTCTGGATATGGTTCCGGGCAGCAGTTGTAATATAAGACTGTGCGAGTTACGGGTAGTTCCTCCAATATCCACTCGTTGTTTTCAACAAAGTATTCTGTATCACCTGTAGGAAAAAAGCAAATTCCATTTACTGTTACTTGACAATATTCACCAGGTCTCGACCTTTGAGCAGATATATAAATTATTTTATCTTTTTTATTTTTATGGCATTTGAGATTTTACATTGGCCGTGTACATGTCGCAAGATGAAAACATAACGAGGTCAGTTTACTAAGAAATATATAGTAAACCGACCTATGTAATGTATTCACCACACGACATGTAAATTTATATGGACAATACATTAAAAAACACAAAATGGGATTAATGATTGACTTTTTGATATTTGACGAAAGATCGTGTACGTCATACTAAAATAAATATTTGCACAAAAGTCAGGTCAGGTCGATATTGTCGGGTTGTAATAAAGTATAGCTCAAAACCGCACAGAAGTAAAAGCTAAAACGAAATTATTTTTAAACCACATCAACACATTTCTCAGTAGCCCAGCCCGGTAGCTGAGTCGGTGACGATGCGGGCTGTCGACCAAGGACCGCGAACTCAAGCTCAGTTAATATTTTGAAAAGCAGAGCCAGTTGCTTTAACAAATATGTTCAGTACTTATGTAAGAAAACACATATAAAATGAATTTGTATTGGCTCCCGTGATATGACTGAAAAAGTGTTGAAACGACGGTAAACCCAACTTAATCAATAAGTTTAACTCTCTATAGTTTCTAAAATAATCGTTGTCTTTGCAATGTGACGCTCTGCTGAGGTTGCAACGTCTAGTCACCTTTAATACCTTATTACATGATAGCTAAATTCATGTAATACCGATAACTTAAGCCATAACTGAATTGAATTCCGACAAGGTTTGAGATGTTATAAACGTAGGCATCGACAAAAAATAAATTGCGACATTATCAGTGAGGCCTGTTTTGACAAAATCAATATATTGCTGCCATGGAATTATAAGGAATGGACAAATAGTTTCTAATAATTTCCGTTTTTTCTAAGCCATCACACAACAGTATTTCGTATAGAGTTTGGCATATTTTAAAATTAAATGATCGTTTTAAATGTAGAATCAAAATGCCGTAACAGCTTCTTTTCGGGAAGAAATATGTTGATAAAGTAGGAAATCGGTAAACTGACTACCATATAACTACCATATGGGTTTTTATTGATGACATCCACTTCTAGTCCATGATGAGACCAGGATCCGAACTGTAGCGAACATCGCTGGGTATCAAACGGAAAAAAACGAACATTGACTCGACACACGCTCGTTAAGACCGTCGGGAAATTATAAGACACGGCGCCAGTGTTTGAGATGTCGGCATAAAAGGATTCCCTGCCGGGAAACATAACTTCGTCTGCTGCACTGAAAAAAAGAATGAAATCACATATGCATTTAAATAATAAATATAGCATCCAGTGTAAGATACAATAAGACGATAAATGAATACTTTACTGTATATTCGTCCCTAAAAAGCACATACATCAAATCTTCCCTACCACATAGCGGTTTCTTTTCAATGTCAAAAGCATTCATTTGAAAACGTCACAAATCTAAAGCGTAACATCTAAGAATTTACTTTGTCAAGACGACTAATTGACTAACCTAATGCTTCATAAAGTTTATAACATTAGTGATTATATTTAAAGCTTAACAGAATTTAAATCTCTTAGACATTCAAATTGAAAAACAAAGACTTTAAGAATCAAATGAACAAGATAATACGTTATGTCTTACCTGTCATATAAAGTGATGTCAGGGAACCAAACCTTGCTGTAAAGAACATTAAAACTTGTTACGTTACTGTATAAAGCCGGGGTCCAAGTTAGACGACAATCGTTCCATGACTGAAAAAAATAACAAGTTTATTTTGACAATACTAAGATGAAAAAACTATATGTGACTTTAATGAATTTTCAATAAGGCTTTTGATACAATTAGATGGGAATAATTGATCAAACATGAATACATGCCGGCATTTAAAAGTTATTTTATGGATATAATTGTTATATATATATATATAAGACAATTAAAGCTCGTTTTTTGGCTTGAAACAAAGCTTATGATTAAGTTCAAATTCTTCACCGTTTTTATCAATATACTTTGTAGTCACATGGAAGAGTCCGCTATGCAAGGAGTTTATTATTTCCACATACAACCAAGTTGCTTTTAATATTAATCGCAGAATGTAGCTCTAATTACCGGTACATTACGCAGACTGCAAATGCAGTTAGATCTGGTCAGTGACTTTTGGGATACATAAGGTCTTAAGTTTAAATGTTTAAAAGACAACGGTAGTACGAGGTTATGTTTTGTGTACAAAATATTCCGTGCAGTTAATGGTTATGTGTAACAATGTGTTGTTATTTAATTGAATGTTGTTTGTTTTCTGTAAAATTTGCTACATCACTTCAGTAAATATCTATCTTTCAGACCTTTGGTTTATTTTGGTTTTAAAACAAGTAATATGGAAATGATACGCAGATTCCGAGCACTGTACGACTGGCCCCCGTAGTTATTAGAAATGGTGAGGTTTTGAAAAGACCAGAGCAAAGCAGATTATAAGAATGAACGTATAGAATGGGTTTCACATCCGCGCTGTAATGTATATCGCATGGCTGAGAAAATGCATACCAAAGCAAAACATGTTATTTAATAGTTGACGATCGTTTATGTCCATTGAAACATAATTCTTTGGTCAAGATATGTGGCAGTAAAGTAGAGTGACTAAATTAGCATTGAACGATTATGAAGTGTGGGGCTTAAACGATGTTGTGTGTGTTGAAAAGGTACACACATCATGTTCGAAGCGCTACATGCCGGTACCATTGAGACCAAGTTTGTGACACAGATCTTCGAGCCAGTGGAAGATTTCCAGTCTATATTAATGCGTCAAAAAAGCTTTTAAACTACTGATTTAGAGTTCACAAACTGGCCCAGTCACAGACCTTAGAATGTTGAATTATATAATGATTTAGGACAATCGAATTGGGTTACACAAATTCGAGCCAGTCAAACCAAAAACGGTTTTGGGAATGTTTAGAATGATAATAGTGTTACAAATGACGTCTATGTTGTAGATATATATCTACAAACATTGAAAGACCAATACGTACGAGAACGGCGTGAACGATGACATGTGACAGTTGTTCGGAGTAAAGCTATTACATCAGTTTAAGGCCAACTGTCGACTTATTTAGATGTGATCAACGTTGGGAATTTCCGACGGGCACTAGCAACATTTCAAAACTCATCAAATTGCCTTATGATTGTAAAGGACCGACATCTGAGATAAAATCGCAATGAAAGATTATGTCTTTTGTGATTTCAGGCTGTTGAAACAGAGAACCATATGATATTGGAATGTACTGCCTACATGTAAGATGAATTTATATACCGAAATGATATATAATAATCACAAATGGAAATGTCATACAATACTAAGCATGTTAATATTTCATTCACCAGACAGACTAAACTGATTGTACACGTATTTAGCATTATCAAAAGTCTGAAACTATGTATGCATATTGAACTATACATAAATCCAGACAAGTGCATGCATGCGTCCATGATATATAATACATAAAGAAGCAAAGCAAAACAATGGGGAAACAATGAATAAAATATTAAACGTGCAGACAATAATAATAGAATGTATTTGATGAAATTTAAACAAATGTTAACAATGAAAAAAATGTGAAATCAGATACTTAAAGGACAAGTCTTTAAGACCATATGAGTGTAAAAGGAAACAATGTGTATTACTGAAATTGTATGCTAGACCTCCATTTCTAGAAAATGAGGGCTTGCGACAAGTAAATACCCAGATGAGCAGCGATACCCCGCAGTCTAATAATGGACTTCCCTATCCAGAATTAAATTATTTTCAAACATTTCTTATACAAGATGTTCAGTTGAAATATACTTATACATCGTACTGGTCAATTAGAAGTAAAACTGCATACTCAGATCATATACTTCCTTATCCAGAATCAAATCATTTTCAAACAGTTCTAATAGTTCAGTTGAAATATACTTATCAATTAGAAGGACACATTAATTAATGCCGGTCAGAGATTATACGTTATACTTGAGATAGTATGGAGACTGCATCCGTATTCAATGATCATTTAATACTGATCAGATTGGTAGTTAATTATAATATTTCAAATGGTCTCATTTCGTATAACGTGGTGCAAATGTAATTTATGCAATGCATTGAGGTATTACTGCAGCAACAAACGTTCCCATGAAGATCATAAGTACTTCCTTTAAAACTTTCCCACTTACAGACGCCTCTCCATCAGACAACTTTTGAAAACATTTGTTTTCTCAATTTCACCTCTGGCCACAATGTGGTCATGGTATTCTAAATCTTAACGTTTACATAAAGAGTTTTTCCATATATTTTGCCTCGATATTTTCAAATTTCGTCTGCTGCAGAATTGTTGTATGTGGGAAACGGTTAAGAAGTTTACTATCCATCAAGTCATGAAGTGAATTATATACCATGATGTAGGATGTGAAGTGCTGTTCGCTTAAATGCAGCACATGCCCCATGAAGGTGCACGCGAACTACGATAGAGGGACATACGACCTTAGGGTATTTGCGATGCGACCAGTGTAGACCGCAGTGTGATCTTGTTATGAACAGGAAGCCAATAAGTTTCAGATATTGGTCGAAAAATCTCTTACAAAAAATGCCATTTTGCAACACTTTGTATGTATACGAATGTAGATCTTAAACTACACATGTCTTAACTCTTTCAGCGCCAATGGCAATATTGAGGTCTTTGCAAACAATGCAGTCACGAGCTGACTCACCTGAAATCAGCATTGTTTGCATTTTAGTTATCAAAATATTCCAAAACCTTTGTGAAATTGGAAATGGAGAAGCCCGATTATGAACATGGAAAAGTCTACTTTAAACAATTCGTCGCTGAAAGAGTTAAAGAAGTAGAGTATCTTAGGTATACACATGACACATCCGGTATCACACACACGACAGACATATGCGAGCTTATGGTCAAAGGGAAGTAAATCGGATCGGCTTGCCGGGCAGACAATTTTGTCCAGGAATTTCAGATGAATATATAAGACTGAGGTTGGCTCCCATTGGACAATAATGATTTTGTTGAAAGTTGAAAGTGGTTTTCATAAAGTTGAACAACCTCTGACTGATTTATAACCAAAATAGTGTTTGCTTTTAGCAATGTTGACACTCTAATAGCCATTTTCAGAACATGCTGTATTTTCTGAAATTGAAAGTAAAATTCAGTGCGGGATAAGGGTCACCTTTGATTTGACCTCCTAGCTCTGTCAAAAAACGGTGAACATGTGGGTTTGTTGTGCTTTTTTGGTAGTTCTTAGAATGAACTTTAGTTTGATATAGGTATATGTGTTAATTCATTTGCTAGTAACGAACCATAACCTATTACGCTATAATGGTCGCCTATGGCAAATGATTTACTTCCCTTTGACCTAAATTATGCATATTTTTTATATTTTATTTCGTTTAGTTACCCGTTTGTTGATATATTCTAGACTATATGTATTCACACCGGATATCTTTCTTTATGATACTTTACCTTATATATCAAATGTCTTCATTACGCATTATGTAGCATTGTATGTAACACAGATCCAATAGTTTATGCAATACTTAAATACGACCATGTCCTGTTATTCAAGAATACCAAACTTATCATCATCTGGTTGTTAAAATATTTCTTGTGAGATTTACCTTTTATTTTAAAACACTTTGAACCTATTTCTTTTCTGCCTAAAATTTATTATATGTTCTACAATGATAACCAAGTCATGATTTGTATAAAGTGCATATACTGAATATTCATATACATATGCATACTAATGTGTCAGACCTTCTAACTGGTATCGTCAGGATTTTTTTTGGAAATCATTTGAAAAAGGAGAACAATCGATTAAATATTTCTTTTCCACAAGTGATCGACTCAAAGGTTTATTTATAAATTTTCATTTGTAACAGTTTTACTCGGATGTAGTCAAAGTAGATGTCTCAATGACATCATATCAGATATTTTTATAACTTTATTTTATTTTATTTAATTGTGTCATGGTTTTGATTTTAATGTAATGACAACATGGTGAGTGGACTTACAAATACCACTTTGTGTTAACATTGCCATGTCTGGAGAGGGTTTAACCCCCCTTTCCAACATGGAAATAATATGCAGGCAGACGACTTTAAAAACATTAAGAAAAATATGGAAACTCTCTGTTAATAAAACTATTAGTTGAAAAGAGATGATGAACACATCGTTTTGATACACTGTTTTCAAAGATCGTCTGAAGTAGATGCGTCAAACTGCGTCTGCTAGAAAGCTAGAAAGGGTTAACTATAGAAACATAACTTACCAATCTAATCCAAACATTTGTGGATAAAATCTGCTTTGGCTCATTCTGAAATAGAAATCACACGACACAAACCATTTAACCGAAATTAAGGATGTACTGAACTGAGAAGTGGATATTTAAAAAAAAAAAAAAAAATGTTACATTGTTATTAAATCTTCTGATTATGTTGTCAATTAAAACATGATTAGTCATTATACCTTTTTTAAATGCTTCAAAATTTAAAACATAGTGGATTACATTTGTTTGAGATAAAGGGCTGAATTTTTTCGTGAGCATTCCAAGCGCTGTCCAGAAACCATGTTTGATTGTGTTATATAACTAGGTAAAAAGAACATATTCAAATCCATGTATATAAATTTTAATCCAGAACTTGTAAAGTATCATATTGTTTTGAAAATAAGTAGAAAATATTGGAATACTTTTATGACAATTGAAGATATGTTTATAAATAGATAAATATATACTTTTCTTTTAACATTTTGATAAATGATAGTAATTGCAATAACCTAAAGAAGTTTTATATAAAGTTAAATATTAAAAATATATTTTTTCCTTATTTCAAAGTTTTGAACTTGTCTTTTCTTACACCTGACAAATATGGGTTCTCATTAGGGGGGGGGGGGGGGGGGGGGGGGAAATCGTCTATATTTTAGGTTATATTACAACGTATCACGTGAACGTCCATAGATATTGGTAAAATAACTTCAGAATGAGATTTAAACCACAAGAAGACAAACAATTAGCATTTCATCTTTCAAATATTGGTAATTTGCATGAGAACTTGGTTATATTCATGTGCTTAAAACGCAAAATAATTCGAACGTTTTACTTACCGTCTTATGATTTTGTTTTCATACTTAAAATACATTTAAAATAAAAAATTAAAACACCCATTCTTTCTCTCCGCATTCCGTATGCGATTTTTACATGCTAGATTACTGAGTGACATGATAACTGTTATATTTGTGTAACAAACTGTTAAAAGCTGGCAGCAATTCAATAGTTTGTTTACCTTGTGGTAGTTAAATACATCTATTTCAGAAAAAGTAACAATAATGCTGTTAAGGTTTTTACATTTTCAAGTTTACTTTTAATTGCCATGTATATAAAGAACCGATGTACATGTATTGGTTTTTATACGTTTTAAGCGCTAGTATGCCTTTAATTGTGCGCATATTTGAATGTGCAGATTTCAATTTGTTCGTCAATGCGCTTATTGCTTAACCCAGGAAACCCATTGCAGTAAATAACATGATTAATTCTTTCAAATCTGTTTTTTAATGGACTTGTCCAGGTTTGCATTTGGAAGAGCCCATAGTCATATCTTTGAATATCAAATAAAATGCTGAGTTGAGCAGCCAACACTATAGTCAGGCGGCGTGTGTCCTGGTGCCCTTGCTTAATACTGGCGGCAAAGGCTTCACTATAGTCGACTTAAGCAGCGTAAAACCTTAATAAAACAGATTTAAGCAAATCACGTTTAAGTACGTGTTGACTATACTCACCAGTTCCATGACCTGCCTAAGAGCGAGGTCTATTGAGACTGTAACTTTTCCGCTATCGTTACATATTGGTAACAGGTCATTATCGTAGTCGGTGAATAAATAGGTATGTAGTGTTTTTGTGATGACCTGCTGTGAAACACTGTTGGCAATACCTGGGTGAAATAAGACAACAATACATCAATCCATTATTATGATTACGGACTATGGATTAATCCTACAATCACTGCATATTATATAAAAAAGAAAACACGTTGTAAGAGTAAGGTATTATCTTTGACTTTACAGTCGCACCGGTGCGTGTAAGTTCTAACACCGTTTTGAACGATATCCGAACCTATGTTTTAGGGTAACCTTTTTGCATCTTTCCTTTTTTCTGGAGGATTTATTACTGTTACATGAAAAAACCTGCATTTAAATCCATAAACATTAGACAAATTTAGTCTGTAGTTAATAATGCAGCTATCGGTATTTGAAGATTTAAGTATTATGTAGGATATTTAACCTGGCAGGGTCTGTGTTTTAAGTGAATGAGATGATTTTGAGTTAAACTGATCATGAAAAAGTGACATATAAGACTAAAACTAAAGATAAATGGACAAGAGGTTATGATAAATTTCAATTTGTACCAAAGACAATCAACTATTTGTATTGAACACAAGCCCTGATATGATATTTTGTTGTCAGATAATGCTGACACACAGAAAATCTGCTTCTGTTTTGTATCAATAAGTCATGATAGTGGATAAAGATTTAACCACTTCCCACATAAAACAAATCTGCAGAAGACGAGTTTGAAATTATCAAGTACAATATATAAAGAAGAGGGCCAAGATGGCCCTAAATCGATCACCTGAGTGATAGTAAACTAGAAGCAAATATTTAACTGCATATATCTGGGAAAATTTGATCAGGAGTGCAAATGAAACTACAAGGAGTGGATGGACACTGTTATATGCATCTCGAAATCTAACAACAACTTCAATAAGAATGAAATTATAAAGTTTTGTCATGTTGCCACTTTCCTGATGCCACCTTGCTGCCCTGTTTTTCAACGAAATCAATATGGCTTGAAAAGTTTTTATAGAGGACCATCAAATTATCTTGAAATCGGATAAGCAGATTATACAGGAAAAGGATTTTTGAAATTTTGGTATTTTTCTCACGCTCTGATGTCGCAGCAACCGAAGTTCTACACAGTATATTAGTCTTTGAACAATTTTAAAAGAGGACCAACAAAGGAACATTCCTGTGAAGTCAAGTTGAAATTGGTCCAGTGGAATGGTAGGTGTTGTCATTTGTAGCTAAAAGTTCAATTTACTCATTTTGTGATGACACATGGTTGCTATGATTTTGTAACCAATCAACACGGCTAGAACAAATTAAGTAGAGAATCACAGAGGTAAGATTCCTATTCAATTTTCTTAAAATCAGACAAGCACTTTCATAAGAATGGAATTTTCGAATTTTGTCATTTTGTGTCTTTTCTGATGCCGCCTGAGTGCGATGTTTTTCTACCAATCAGTATGGCTTGAACACTCTTTGTAGAGGGTCACCCAATGAACATATCTACCAAATTATATTGGAATCTGACAGGCATATTCGGAGTAGGAAGACTTCTAATGTTTGGACATTTAGGAGGAGATGATGTTTAAAGATAAACGTTAACGACGGACGGACGACAGACAGAGAGTGATCAGAATAGATCACACTGAGCCTTCGGCTCAGGTGATCTAAACATCTATAAAATGATAGTATGATAACTGAAAAGTGTTCACAATCATTGTGGTAAATGCAAATCATGATTGCTCATTATGAGCAATTTCTTTTTTTAACAACAATGATTTCAATGACAGACTTTGAAGTCATCAAGTACAAAACATAGATAATCTCTATAAATGATAGTAAGAAACTTGAAAAGAGTTGAAATTGTTGTGGCAAATGGAGCAATTGCTCATTATGAGCAATTTCACCTTTTTCCACGATGATTTCAAAAGTCGTCTGCTGCAAAGGCTCAGAAATGGTATATACTCGTATGTGGGAAATGGTTAAAACCGTAAATAGTAAAATTAAGCTCATTATGAGCAATTTCACCTTTTGCCACATTGATTTCAAAGGCGTCTGTTGCAGAGGCTAATAAAAGGTAAATTTGTGGGAAAGGGTTAAAACCGTAAATGGAGAAAATAAATCTCATTATGAGCAATTTCACCTTTTGCCACAATGATTTCAAAAGGAAAGGGTTAAAACCGTAAATGTAGAAAATTAAGGCAATACATATTTGGTCATAACCTGGTTCAGTGTTAATTTAAATTGTTATTGGAGAAAGTTTCCTGTGGAGATATTAAGACCCAAAACATTGAATGGGTATAGAAATATGAAAGGTAAAGGTGTTAGAAATTTACAACACGAGTATACTGCAAAAACACCACTTTATTATGTTGTTTCATCAACATGTCGAACGAGCAAACGCCCTTTTTTCGTTCCGGTTCAAGCAATTACATCACATAGCAAAGCGAATGAAGCAGATAACCATAGTTTATGTTCAATCTCATTAAAATCATCTCCTATTAACGCTACGCATAGGATCTGAGGACAACCAATAGAGGGTCACGTTCAGACGACCTTTCCGCCAGCCAATCAGAACTTTGCTTTCACGTTTTCGAAAGTGAAAGTAAAAGTCTATATTTACCAAAAAATAATCTATATTTAGCATGGGATCCCAATTTTCGCATAGTGATTTACACATGTGTAATAGTTCTTATGACGACCGCATCATGGCTACAAATGCAGATATGCGGCAAAACACCGATACAGTCTTTCCCTGACCATACAGCATCCAAAAGTGTTCTTTGCTCTGGTTTTAAATGGTCTATTTGAAATTTGCTCAACTTCATCAATTGACACCATTTTGAAGGTTACGCCAAACGTTTGTTGAAACGAGTCTTCTGATTGGTTCAAATAAAAAATAGCTTGGTGGATCTAAAAATAGCGATATTGGAAATCCGATTAAACAAGAAGATGAATTTGAATGGATCGCCATCAGATCTTACATTTGGTCAGATCGTGTACTTTAGTCAGATTGAGTTTATGTTATGCTTGCTTGAATATAACGGATTTATACAACACAAAGACGTAATAACGGCGAGGTATAGCGTCTGTTGGAGTTGAAATAATAAAGCGTATGAGGCAGGTAACCCATTAAGTAGATTGGTTCTCTATTTTACTGTTTAGACTAGATACAGTATGAATTTCGCTTAACTAAAAATGTACATATACCGGCTTTTATCTTTTTTTTTAATTTGTAAAACTCACACATGTATATAGAGTGTAAAAGGTATGTTTTAAAAGTCATTTATCTTAAATTAATATACTTAGTTAGGACAAAGAGAAATCCCGATATGTGGTCACCCTGGCAGGTCTCAAAATCTCCATGTGCTAAATTTCAAAGCATTCCTACAGAAAGCCTTTAATGTGGAAGAGCAACCAATTGTATAGAAAGAAGGCTCCAGGAAGTAATTGTACATATTTTGTCAGACAGTCATTGTCTACAACAGTGTCGAATTTCGCGAATCCAGAATAACACAGATGTGCCTATGTAACTGGAAGCCCCTTGTGTTTTACTTGATCTATGACATGGATTGAATTTGAACATTGAAGGTAACGGATGTTTGAGTCCTCCGATTTTGGCTGTTCTGGATCAAATAATCAAACTACAATGTTGAATGAATTCGCCATGTCCGAATTAAGTTATGAATTGGAGAAATCTTCTACTCGCGCTCAACAAAAGGGTTTTAATATTATATAATTAAATACGCCGCTTAAATAGCGGTTGTTTGAACGTATGTGACATCCTTTCAAATATGTCACAGATCATTAATCAACGATGAACATATCCCTTGTTGATGTTCCATTGAATCGAAAAGTGCCCTAGAGATCACAGTAATTATTTGTTGACAATTCCAGTATTGTGAAACGTCGGCTGAAAACCGATATTCGACGTTTCAAATTTACAGGCGATAACGGTCAGAAAGTCCTGTCCTTGTCTTTATTGTTCTCGATATATAGGCTTTCTGTGATACTTGCATTGAGCAAAAGCTAAGTGTTAAAGCCTCGTTAATATTGCGTTGCGATGCAAGGTATTCATGGCGGTCTCTAGTTGATTTTCGTGTTGCGTTTTCCAATGGTCACCTGTAATGGCGACAACTTATTGCCATTTGGTTATTGACAAATCGGTGAAGAACTGTTTTAGATTACGAGTAGGCGATACCACCTTTATTATAAATAACAGGCTGAAAGAGGCCTTGTTACATGCCTATAGTGAAGACTCAGGATCGTTGATGTCTTTATTGGTCTCGATAGGCTTTCTGCGATGCGTGTGTGCCTTTAAATCTTAAATTATGAAAATATATTTTATATTGCGTTGCGTTGTGAATTTATCGAGGGGTTCCAATGAAGATTTCGTATTGCCCGACTCAAAAAGCAATGGTGTCTTGTATTACTGACGCCTTATTGACATTTACAATGGACATGTCGTTGTAGAACCTCTTTAAATAGTTGATAACTAGTAACAGACGAAGAATTGCTTTGTTGCATTATGCGTACAGTGAAGACTGCTGAAGGTTTGAATAAGCACAGACACAAGATACCCTCAACTATCCACACCAAACCCCATGTTTTAAAACAGGATACAGTAAGACCTGCGATCGCCATATGAGATTTAAAGAGAGACAAAACTGTAAAATATCGTATATCTTACCAGCACATGCAATTATGGTAACGATGATAAATCCGAACTGTTTGAATCGTGATGTTAACATTTTCTTTTATATCTTCGTAACACAACCCCGAAACAGATAGAATAGTTCTTCTAGGTGGCTATTAACGTTATCTGACAATGATCATTCTCAATAATCCGCTGCGTGCATGTGCCAATAGAATATCGTATTTCCTTCTTCAAATGTCCACTGTCTCGTATGCTTTCGCACTAATTGAATACGATCACTATATAATCATAAATATCCTCGATTTTGGTGTACTTTTCGTCTGTAAAATCTTCCCTTTGGCTGTATACGTTTAACTGCTGAAACACAAAAACAAAAGTGTTTATTTTAAAAATGAAAACAAAAACAAAAACAAACCACCCTGTGTTATAATAGAAATGTGTGAAACTACATAGCCAATAGGATAATGAATCTGAGAAAAATACATATACATGATATCATTACTACTTTATATTCAATAACTTTCTATTCCATAAATAAACATTTCTTACTTTGACAGATGTTTTGGAGTTATAACGAAATTCAGAACTCTACGGTTTACAGTAATAAATAATAAAGGCTCACTAATCAACAAACTAACTCACCAGAGACGCAATTGTTGCTTTATTTACGAACCATTTACTTAATAGCTAACATATAAATGTCATTAAATTACATAATGACACACTGTATTAATTCATAATGCATTTTCGATTATTTACCCAGCTGTTCCACGTAATTTGTATGGTTAATGAATCTTTTATGGCGATTTAAACACCTATTAGTGCAGCGTTTTATGTGATAAAGATTATAACTTTAACATAAATGCTATAACCTTTTTAATATTAGTTCATTTACATAGATGAAGTTTATAACAAATACAAGTTCACTTGGCAACGTGGCCCGTGAGGAAATCAAGATAAACAAATATATATTACAAATGACTAATAACGTAGAGCATGTGAGCAACATTAGACTATTTTATAAACATTTACACTACTAAATAATTAAATGACGGAGAAGGAGTTTTTATACGTACTACTAGTATGGTATTTTCATAACATTACCGTGCAGTATAGCAATATAGCAATACAACAATATGATAATATGTATCACATACCATAATATAACTTAGCATTATATGAGTTAATATACATAACCATATGTCTCTTCCAACCAGAGGGGCCACGTGACCATGTAGCTGGTGATTGAGAGTCACGTTGTCATAAAACAGCATAGGCACTGTGCATATTGACACTTTTAGCACTTACAGCATTTTAAAATGAAAATAGTTAAAAAAGTTTTCAAATTCAAAGATACAAACAACAACGTACGACATACACAGAAATACATAAATGAAATTATAACATTTCAATATGTCGATCTTCAACATGTGTGCTAAAACTATCATTACAAGAACGGGACATTTTTTAATGCCTCGAAATAGTCAATAATTTTGTCTGCGCTACGTGCGCTCAATGTCCACGAATTATACGAAATCTATTTGACAATTTAGGTCTATAAATTCCACAGAGAACGGTTATTCTATTGTTTATACTAATTTCGACCCATAAAGCTTCGAGTCCATTTTACATGAAGATCTGTTCGTTCTCGATCCGTTAAACCTACTCGAACATAAATAAATTTGACCCCTCCAACTCTATTGCACCTATCAAAACGATAAAGTATGCCAAAATTATGAATATAGATATCATGAGAGTCAGTAGTGGGTGTTAACCATCTATCAGTAAAAATGAGTACATCAGAGGACTGAGCTTCAATATCGAGGACATCGATTTTTTTTGTTTAAGCTTTGGATATTCAAATGCATAACACTAAAACCACTATTGGTTAAATTTGTATGCAATGAATATTCTGTGGACGAATTTCCAAAATGAATCAGGAAAAGAATGCGAAACTGGATCTGGATTTGGATGTATGCTCCACATGCAAGTAGTACAATACAATATGTTTATTCAGTAATTTAGGCCTCTGGCCCATTATACAAATTTACATTTACAAAATAAGTCCACATGAGTACCATCCCCTTAGAGAGGTTGAAGTAATAATATTTCTATCATAAGGTCGATATGTTTTCAAAGTTGTTTGTTACAATTGTGTTGCACACAGGAAAGGGTTTATACATAAAATCTGTTACACATAATTTAATATTAACCGAATAGTATACTAAATTGTTTTCATATAGAGAGTTCATGCCAATTATGCACAATTTATACAATACATATAAGAATGATGTTTAATCTAATAATACAGGAATTGAAAACATGTATGGCTTAGCTTATAGTATTTTTCATATAACTTAACTTCCTGATTTTAAACGACTCGACCAAAAATTTCGCAAGAGATTTTATGCACATCGGTCTGGGATCAGCCATTATTTCATTGAATAGTTCTTTTGTTGGATATGATGATTTCCATTTCGCGTAGAAGTATAAAGTCCTAAGATCAACATAAGCAGGACATACCATCAAGAAATGGAACTCGTCCTCCACCACATGTATATTTCGTTTAATGCACAAATCACAAAAACGTAAGTTATAATCAATTTTTTGATGTCTACCTTTTTCAATATTTAAACAATGGCTTGAGCATCTGAAATTTGATAATATACGACGATTATTAAACGAAATATCAATTGATAAATATCTTTCCGTATTTAGTATACAGTGATTTAAAGTATTTATAATAGTTTGCCTTTGATGAATCACCTATTTTTTGTTGCAAGACTTGGAGACAACAATCTATTAAACGTTGTCTAAATATCTTCAGAAATTGGGACGAATCTCCTACTCCATCAGATATCTACACAAACCCAAAACCATTTTCATGTAATACATGTTTTATTTTAGTCGCCCATGTATTTCTGCCAACTTCATCGAGTCGTCTGAGCATATAACAACATTGCTTTGGGTATCTTGTATTTGACATTTCTGTCAGCTTAAGCCAGAATTTAATGCATTGTGACATATATGATACAGCAAGAGGATATCTACCACATTCACTTAAAGCAAAGAAATCGGCAGTATTCGGATTTAGACAACTAATGCGTTTACAGAAGTTGATATGTATTTTCTCAATAGTATGGCTATATTCATAGCCCCATATATCTGACGCGAAACAGAGAATTGGTTTAACCATCGAATCAAATAATTTGAAAGCATCTTGTGGACTAAAATAACCTAAATTTCTTTGTGATCTAAAAATTCCAAAGCATGCTTTTTTTGCTTGTGCTGATTGATTATTTTTACTTTTTGTCCAACATAAACGTGATGTAAAGTGTGAACCTAAGTATTTATAACAGGAGACAGTTTTAATTTCTTTTCCGTTTTGTCTAAATTTAGTTTCATTCCTACTGTTTGACAATATCTTTGGATAGTATTTAACTGCTGCTGTAAGGGAAATACAGTGTCGGATACACACGAAACGTCGTCTGCAAACAAAAGGGCAAGAATCTCCCCAATGTTATTAGATACGAAAATACCCGTTTTGCATTCTTGTCTTAAATATTCAATAAGATCTTTAATAAAAAGGATGAAAATAATCGGTGAGCTTCCACAGCCTTGCCGGGTGCCTCTTTCACATGTTATAGGTTTTAATAAAGAATCTGATATGTTAACATTAAGTTGTTGGTACATTGATTTAAAGATTTTTAGAAATTGTGCACTTATACCACGCCGTTGAAGAGAATCCCATAGTCTATCATGATTAACATAGTCAAATGCTTTTTCAAAATCAATAAATAAGCAATAAAATCTACCTCGTTTTTTAGAAAGATACTTTGGAGTGAGTGATTGTAATATAAAAGTATTATCAATCATACTATATTGTTTTCTAAACCCTGCTTGTGCTTCATCCAATATCTTTTTATCTTCAGCCCAAATCGAAAGTCTGTTACTAAGAACATTAATAAATATTTTACATAAACTATTGATAAGCGAAATACCTCTGTAGTTGTTAGGGTTATTAGATGGTCCTTTTTTGTGTAAAGGAACCAGAACACTATTACTCCATGTCCTAGGAAATTGACCTTTTTCAAAAATTGCGTTGAATAACTGAGTTAAAAAGGGTAACACGCTATGAACAGTATGTTTATACATTTCAATGCAAATTCCATCAGGGCCTGCAGAGCGGTTTGACTTTATACGTTTCAAGCTATTCGATATTTCATCTGGCAAGATAGGTTCATTTAGATATGAATCGTCGCAATCATGAATAATATTTGACAACAAATTTTCGTTACACTCGGTGTCTACCGTTTTGTACAACTGATTTAAATGTTCAAACCATTCCGTTATACTTATACAAACAGCTTTGTTTACTTGAGATGTAGATGGACGGAATAGGCTCCAAAATATTTTTGCATTCCTTCTCGATTCGATAAGTTTAGCCTTGTTTTCACGTTCAACATGTAAACGTTGTGAAAGAATTAATGTACAGACTGGGAATCCTTTCATTCCTTATGCTTCCGTTACACAAAACTAGTTCTCAGAAATCGTCCGACCCCGTCCTACAAACATAGTAGAACGGGTTGTGAACTGGCTAGAACGTGTAGATTTAGCAGGAAAATGTCTATAATACGATCATAGTTAGTTCACAAACAGTTCCCAATACGTCCATCTAGTCCTTATCCCGTCTACAGTCCGTTTATATAACGTTCAGATCGGGTAAAATTGCCCCGTTTTCCTCATGGGGCCACCGTTTCCAACCAGTCCAAACTCGTCTTTAGTCAGTTTGAACACATTCGCAACTACTTCTCCTACGTTCCTTATACGTCGAAATCCGTTCTAACTAGTTCGTAATTCGACCATCTCGTTCAAAGACAGTCGAACTCGTTCTGAGTACGTCCTCATCTCGTTCCTAGTCCGTTCAGAACGTAATTGCAATCTCGTCCTGACCTGACGGCTATAAAAACCCAGTACGTTTCTGCCAGTCCTCATTCTCGTTCGCATCTGCTGCATTGTTGACAAGAGGACTCTCCATTTTTGTGCCATAATGCCAAAGGCATTTTTGCCCACACGTCTGGGTCTAGAGATCTTGTAGTTGGCAATCATTTGTTCTCTTGTCAGGTGACGGCCTGAGTATGGCTTCATGAGGTATGAGCGAAGGCCAAATGCGTCATCCCCCAGCAGGAAGTAGGGAAAGTTCTGATCATCACTTGGCAATGGTGAAGGAGGAAGGAATCCAATGGAGCCATCGTTTAAGCATTCTTTCAGTTCTGACTGGTTGTATATCTCAGCATCGGACTGGCTTCCCAAACCACCAACATCTATCCACATGAACTTATAAGCTGCGTATACCACAGCCATTAGCACTATTGAATAAAAGCCTTTGTAGTTGTGGTACGTGGTTCCAGTTTTAGGAGGCTTTCTGGTAGCCACATGTTTCCCATCCAGAGCATCACATGCATGTGGGACATTCCATCGCATCATGAATTGCTCAGCAATATGTTCCAATGCGTCTCTGGCAACAGGGCAGGCGATGACTTCATTCGTGTGCTCCATCACCAGTGCATCACAAACGTCTCTCACCAATAAGCTGATTGTGCTTCTGGCTACCCGGAAATCATACTGAAGGCTGGCATAGGTATCTCCTGTTGCCAGATGACGCAGAGTTATGGAAAGCTTCATTCCTTGTTCCAAAGCCTTTTTGTAGTTGATGTCATCTTTTGCTATAAAGCGGCTGATGCGTTGAAGAAGTTCGTCAAACATGAGTGGGGCGATTCTCAAAAAGTTGTAGAAGGACTCCTGATCATCCAGGCGGAGCTCCTCCATCAGCTGATGATAATGTCCTTTGGCTAATATTCTCTCCGGTTTTAACCAGTTCCTCACCCAACAAGTTCTTTGTCTTCTTTTACTTCTCTCTCGCCCTACCAAATCATTGTATTGTTGCTCTGCTTCCAACAAAAAGTGTACGAAGCCAACATTCAAAATGTTAACAGCTGCAAGATTATCCATGGTTCAAGGCATAAAATATTGCGCCCAAATGATGACCCAGTGAGAAAACGGCCCGCCTTTATACCATACCTTGTCTGATTTTACTGCAAACGGGGTGGACGTTGTAAAAACTGCGTAAGAACGCAATAAACGTACTCAAAACGAGTAGAGCGAACTGAGAACCTACTGCGAACTTTTAGAACTGTGTGGAAACGTATTGCAAACTTGTTTAGAACTGTGTGGAAACGTGTTGCAAACTTGTTTAGAACTTGTTATTTTGTTTTTATATATTTAGACGGAATAACAACGCACTAATGACGCAATGCGGTCAAATTGAGTCTGTCTGTGAACGGGATGAACGAGCTACAAACGAACCCGGTCGGTGTGCACACGTACTACAAATTTACGCCCGATCCCATCACGTTCCTAGTACGATCCAAGTACGGCAATACCGTTCGTAGTACGTCCATCCCGTCTTAAGTACGTTGTCACTCCGTCTAATTACAGAACGGGATGGTCGCCCGGAAATTTTGAACATGCTCAAAGTTCTGGAACACCATTCCCGTTCAAATCCGTCCGAGCTCGTCCATGAAGTTCGTAATCAGACCTTAACACGTTGCTACTACGTCCACCCCCGTTTGCACACAGTTTGAGCCCGTTCGGCTACATTTTTCAGAACGTGGTGGGTGGAGACCATATGTATTTTGATTTATAGCCACCAAGTAAGAAACAAAAACACTGACTAATCTTTTCATAGTAAACCGATTGTCTGATGAGCAAATAGACATTGTCAGGGAAAGTAATTACATGATTGTTGAGTCATGTTTTGCCCAACACCAGGAGGCCAATGTAAAACTTAAACGTGATTATATAACGGAAGATACACGAATAATATATTAACTGTTGCAAAGAAAAGTTAGCATCAGCCTGTTGATGAACGATATTGAAGAGCTGATAATGACTTATTCAAAATTCTAACACTATTGACAATTTCTCTTCTATACACAAAGAAGGATTTGAGCGTGATCTAAAAGCAGTATATCACTCTAAATTCCGGAACTATTTTTGGCTGTTGAAATTCCCTCCTGAGTATATTTCATACAACGTTTCTGAGAGCGCATGCGTTACTACGTTTTGCTTGACATTTTATGAATGAAGTCACGAGATTGTGTTGTAAATGCCGTTTGGAAATTTGAATTGTAACGGTGACGTAACTGTTTGAAATGACGTCAACATTTTTGGCGTGGTCGAAGACGTTGTGTTAGAATGAGACAGTAACAAATTGCCCATGATGAGTTTAAGAACAATTGAAAAGGGTATAATAAAAATAAAATGTCCATAGACTTAATAAAACTGATTTCAAAATGTTTTGTTAGTTGAAAAAATCGAATATTGCCAAAACAAATACAATGGGGAGTAAAGATAGAATAGCCTACACGTGATTTTATCAAGGAAAACAACGTCATGTCAAAAACTTTTTCCCCCTTAATTTGTATCCCTTAAGTTATGCTAGAATTGAAATAGATCTCATTTTGAGTGATATACCGGCTCTTATATCACGATTTGTCGTTCAGGTGTGTGTAAATTAATCACGAAGGCCATTCGGCCTTCGTGATTAATTATTACACACCTGAACTCCCAATCGTGATATACGAGCCGGTATATCACTCAAAATGAGATATATTTCCTAAGTATAACACGTTTTAATAAGGCTCTGCTGAAGGATCTGATAAGATTGCGCGGATACGCTGAACCAGCTGGATCTACACGGGTCGCAAATTACTTGGATTTCCTGAAGCACAGCTTATATCTTTATTCATATAATTCAATGAATGATAAGACTGAATTAGTCTGTGTATTCTCTTAGGGCATTTTTTGGTTAGATGGGTAATTTCATTTTATTCTTAAATTACTCCGTTAGTAAATAGAGGATGAAGGAATATAAATACTGAAAGATTGAATTACTCTAAAAAGGCGCGGTCTCGTAGTAGTTGTAGTCGTATAAACAGAATATGAAAACTTGAAAAATTATGACAGTAACTGAACCAGTCGATCTGTCAGTCAGATGAATTGGAAGCAGCGTGTACAAAGACAATTAACTTCGTCTTTTAATTCAGACACAAAGGTCTAGTATAAAAATCAAACAATTTAGCCTTTGATCAGATGTCTCTTTATCAGATATATTTACATCTTCTTAACCCTTTCCCTCATACGACAATTCTGCAGCAGACGACTTTGAACATATTTTGTCAAAAAATAGAACATCTCTTTAATTGAATGGATAAGCAATGACTAAAAGTGGAAAACATTGTGAAAAAAGGAGAAATTGCTCGTTTTGTGCAATTTCTTCTTTTGTCACTATGTTTTCAAAGATCCGTCTGCTGCAGAGGCGTAAGAAAGCGTATATATGAGGGAAAGGGTTAAATGCATGCAGCAATAGTACGGGCACGTGAGTCGAAGATCATACTACTTTTAGGCGCATGTTGATCTTCGTCTTCGCTGTTTTCTAAGTCCCGAATGTCGATTTTGTGGATAAGCCTATAAGTTAACCCTACTTTGACCGTTTGACCTAAGTTGATTTATCCAATTAACTCGTAGCCATTATAAATATGTATAAATGGACATCTAATGAGCAACATCGTGTGCCCATTAATAACGTATGACTTGACGAATAGTATTGTAAATGAGATCTGATCACTAAAGAGTGTACTTTGGGGACATTGGATAGGAATACAGGGAAACTCGTCTTTGTCTTTGTCTATCGGTTAACGTTGAACGTCCAGATCTATTGAAAGATACCGTGGATCCAATATTCATATATATAGTTAAAAAGAAAAAAGACATATTGGTTTTAAACGTGGGAATTGACCAATAAATTATTGTTTAGACCAACCGGTTGGCACGTTTAAAACCAATGAAGTGTCTTTTTATGCCCCCGGAATCACCGATTCGGTGGGCATCTAGTTTTTGGCACGTCTGTAGAAAGAAACTTTAACCTTGACCACTTCTTTTGAACCATAACAGGTACGGCTACCATATTTCACATGTGTATTCCTTGTGACATGAACAATTTTTTTGACCTTGCGACCTTGACCTTTGACCTAGATGTTGCCATTCTCGAAAGAACTTTAACCTTGAACACTACTTTTGAACCATAACAGGTACGGCTACCATATTTTACATGTGTATTTCTTGTGACATGACCTTTCTGTCAGTACCAACATTTTTGACCTTGCAACCTTGACCTTTGACCTAGATGTTGCCATTCTCGAAAAAAAACTTTAACCTTAACCACTTCTTTTGAACCATTACAGGTACGGCTACCATATGTCACATGTGTATTCCTTGTGACATGACCTTTCTGTCAGTACCAACATTTTTGACCTTGCGACCTTGACCTTTGACCTAGATATTGCCATTCTAAAAAAAACCTTTAACCTTGACCACTTCTTTTGAACCATAACGGGTAAGGCTACCATATTTCAAATGTGTATTCCTTGTGACATGACCTTTCTGTCAGTACCAACATTTTTGACCTTGCAACCTTGACCTTTGACCTAGATGTTGCCATTCTCGAAAAAAACCTTTAACCTTGACCACTACTTTTGAACCATAACAGATAAGGCTACCATATTTCACATGTGTATTCCTTGTGTCATGACCTTTCTGTCAGTACCAAATTTTTTGACCTTGCGACCTTGACGTTTGACCTAGATGTTGCCATTCTCGAAAACAACTTTAACCTTGACCACTTCTTTTGAACCATAACGGGTAAGACTACCATATTTCAAATGTGTATTCCTTGTGACATGACCTTTCTGTCAGTACCAACATTTTTGACCTTGCAACCTTGACCTTTGACCTAGATGTTGCCATTCTAATTTTTTTTTTTAACCTTGACCACTACTTTTGAACCATAACGGGTAAGGCTACCATAGTTCAAATGTGTATTCCTTGTGACATCACCTTTCTGTCAGTACCAACATTTTTGACCTTGCAACCTTGACCTTTGACCTAGATGTTGCCATTCTCGAAAAAAACACAAAAAACTTGACCACTACTTTTGAACCATAACAGGTACGGCTACCATATATTCACATGTGTATTTCTTGTGACATGACCTTTCTGTCAGTACCAACATTTTTGACCTTGCGACCTTGACCTTTGACCTAGATGTTGCCATTCTCAAAAAAAACTTTAACCTTGACCACTACTTTTGAACCATAACGGGTAAGGCTACCATATTTCAAATGTGTATTCCTTGTGACATGACCTTTCTGTCTGTACCAACATTTTTGACCTTGCAACCTTGACCTTTGACATAGATGTTGCCATTCTCGAAAAAAACCTTTAACCTTGACCACTACTTTTGACCATAACGGGTAAGGCTACCATATTTCACATGTGTATTCCTTGTGACATGACCTTTCTGTCATTACCAAAATGTTTGACCTTGCGACCTTGACCTTTGACCTAGATGTTGCCATTCTCGAAAAAAACTTTAACCTTGACTACGTCTTTTGAACCATAACGGGTAAGGCTACCATATTTCACATGTGTATTCCTTGTGACATGACCTTTCTGTCATTACGTAAATGTTTGACCTTGCGACCTTGACCTTTGACCTAGATGTTGCCATTCTCGAAAAAAACTTTAACCTTGACCACTACTTTTGAACCATAACGGGTAAGGCTACCATATTTCAAATGTGTATTCCTTGTGACATCACCTTTCTGTCAGTACCAACATTTTTGACCTTGCAACCTTGACCTTTGACCTAGATGTTGCCATTCTCGAAAAAAACAAAAAAACTTGACCACTACTTTTGAACCATAACAGGTACGGCTACCATATATTCACATGTGTATTTCTTGTGACATGACCTTTCTGTCAGACCAACATTTTTGACCTTGCGACCTTGACCTTTGACCTAGATCTTGCCATTCTAAAAAAACCTTTAACCTTGACCACTACTTTTGAACCATAACGGGTAAGGCTACCATATTTCAAAAATGTATTCCTTGTGACATGACCTTTCTGTCTGTACCAACATTTTTGACCTTGCAACCTTGACCTTTGACCTAGATGTTGCCATTCTCGAAAAAAAACCTTTAACCTTGACCACTACTTTTGAACCATAACAGGTAAGGCTACCATATTTCACATGTATATTCCTTGTGTCATGACCTTTCTGTCCCAAATTTGTTGACCTTGCGACCTTGACCTTTGACCTAGATGTTGCCATTCTCGAAAAAAAACCTTTAACGTTGACCACTTCTTTTGAACCATAACAGGTACGGCTACCATATTTCACATGTGTATTCCTTGTGACATGACCTTTCTGTCAGTACCAACATTTTTGACCTTGCTACCTTGACCTTTGACCTAGATGTTGCCATTCTCGAAAAAACTTTAACCTTGACCACTACTTTTGACCATAACGGGTAAGGCTACCATATTTCACATGTGTATTCCTTGTGACATGACCTTTCTGTCATTACCAAAATGTTTGACCTTGCGACCTTGACCTTTGACCTAGATGTTGCCATTCTCGAAAAGACTTTAACCTTGAACACTACTTTTGAACTATAATAGGTACGGCTACCATATTTCACATGTGTATTCCTTGTGACACGACCTTTCTGTCAGTACCAACATTTTTGACCTTGCGACCTTGACCTTTGACCTAGATGTTGCCATTCTCAAAAACAACATTTAACCTTGACCACTACTTTTGAACCATAACAGGTAAGGCTACCATATTTCACATGTGTATTCCTTGTGACATGACCTTTCTTTCAGTACCATTTTTTTGACCATGCGACCTTGACCTTTGAACTAGATGTTGCCATTCTCGAAAAAACTTTAACCTTGACCACTACTTTTGAACCATAACAGGTACGGCTACCATATTTCACATGTGTACACCTTGTGACATGACCTTTCTGTCAGTACCACATTTTTTGACCTTGCGACTTTGACCTTTGACCTACATGTTGCCATTCTCGAAAAAAACTTTAACATTGACCACTACTTTTGAATCATAACAGGTACGGCTACCATATTTCACATGTGTATTTCTTGGGACATGACCTTTCTGTCAGTACCAACATTTTTGACCTGGACCTTTGACCTAGATGTTGCCATTTTTGAAAAAAACTTTAACCTTGACCACTTCTTTTGAACCATAACAGGTACGGCTACCATATGTCACATGTGTATTCCTTGTGACATGACCTTTCTGTCAGTACCAACATTTCTGACCTTGCGACCTTGACCTTTGACCTAGATGTTGCCATTCGGGGGCATCAGTGTTTCACAAAATACATCTTGTTTAATATATATTTTCCCTTGTTTCTGTATATTTATTCGTTATAAATTAAATATATATATATAATATTACTTGGCATCATTGGCCTGATTCTGACTATGTACAACGATTTCTTCTAATATGGTAACCATGCATTCTTGTCGAAGTGAGAGAAATATGCAACCTGTCTGGGGCTCGAACATAGGACCTCTAGCTTTCAGAAATAGTAGTCTACCGACTGAGCTAACGGGGCTCCCTCTAATGTGTTCATGATCAACCGCGACATCAACAAACGTGGATTCACATCAAGTTCCATATTTGGATACAAACGATACAAAATCTCATTAACACTCTCTACATACAGATGTTTCTGACGTCATTGAGAAAACGACTATTTAAAACTTGGTGAAAAAGGAGAAAATAAGTTTATATAGGTGACAACAGGAGAAATAAACTTATATAGATCCCCCTCTTATTTTATTTTCATTAGTTGTTCTGGTGAAATGATACTCTATCCGTGATATTTACATTTCACACTTTTTATTTTACAAAAGATCTAGAATGGTTATCAACTGTGTAAATAAATATCAGAACGAAGCTATGTGTTAAGGTTATGCTCTTTATTTCTTATTAACATAATTTACAATAGGTTTAGATATACTTTTGGTTGTCAAAGTGAGACTTAATCAACAAAGGGAAATATTGTTTTTTAAATGTATAAGTCTCGAAATTCAAAAATAGACAAAACGTCATGAACATAAAAATGATAAACTATTAATAATTCGATAGTAACTCAAAAGAATTAGCCGACCCAGGGAATAGAAAAAAAGATACAGAAAAATAATCCGCAACAGAAACATACACAGTTTAATATACACTCTTGAGACAAATCAACGCAACATTCAATCACCAGTTTGTCAGCCGTTTTTAACACTCTTTTCTTTTTGTCGTTTAATAACGTATATTACAACGTAAATGATTAAAAAATTTATTATACTTCGTCCGTAAATTGGAAAAAAAATAAACAAAAATATAAAAAAAAAAAAAAAAAAACACAAAAATAAAAAAAAACAAAAATAAAAAAAAAAAAAAAAAACAAAAAAAAAAAATAAAAAAAAAAAAAAAAAAAAAAAAAAAAAAAAAAAATAAAAAAAAAAAAAAAAAAATATAAAACAAAATAAAAAAAAAAAAATAAAACAAAAAAAATAAAAAAAAAAAAAAAAAAACTAAAATAAAAAAAAAAAAAAAAAAATAAAAAAAAAAAAAAAACAAAAAAAAAAAAAAAAAATGTATTTTAATATTCTTTTTATCTTTCTTTAACCCTTTTTTTGACAACATGTCTAGTTTATTTTTTTCTTACAATATAAGAATGGGGGAAAAGTTAAAAATAAACAAAAAAAGACAATAATAAGTAAAGGACACCTCCTTTGTTGATTTCTTTTCAAAGACTCATTTGAACAATAAACAATTCCGGTACACATCGATACCAGTATTACATAATATTATTAAAATTTGTACGAGTTTTTATATTGGTTTAGTATAATTTTTGAGTTTATTGTAAGTTCAATAATAATATAACCCCGTTTTTTTTTTTTTTTTCTTTTTTTTTTTTTTTCTTTTTTTTTTTTTTGTTTTTTTTTTTTTTATTTTATTCAAAAATTTTTTTTTTCTTTATATTTCTTTTTTTCTTTTTTTTTTTTTTTTTTATTTTTTTTTATTTTTTTTCTTTTTTTTTTTTTTTTTTTTTATTTTTTTTTTTTTTTTTAATAAACGAGCGTTAAGGAGATTGGTGGATAAAGCCTTACCGCAAACCAGGTTCTTTGTAATTTTCCCTTTATTGTATTACGGGGTCATATGCACCCATGTCTTCGGGTTGTAGCTGTAAACATTTACATGGGGTCTTGTCCTCCTCTTGCGTCATAGCAAATATTATATCAGTTTTTTTATTTGCTTTTTTCTCTCAAACACGAACGAAAACACACGAACACGAAAAAATAAAAACAATAATTAGGTTTGTCATTGATTTTTTCAAATTCGATTATGGTCATGGTTACTTCTACAAAATGGTTCCTGTAAACCCGATGATTGTTTTTTTGAACATTTGACTGTGAAAAACGCGGGGACATCATCCAGCGGTACAGCGGAGGACATCGGGACATCAATACACTAGCCTTTAGCTTCTTTATTACAAGTCCAAAGGTTTGAAAAAAAAAAGGAGAATGAAAAGAAAAGGAAAAAAAGTGAAAAAAAAAAGGAAAAATGGGAAAAAAATGAAAAAGGAAAAAAAAAAAAAGAGCTGAAAAAAAAAAAAAAAATAAAAAGAAAAAAAAAAAAGCAAAAACAGAAAAAAAGGGACAAAAAAATGAAGTAAAAAAAATATGAGAAAGGAATGAAAATAAAAAAAAAAATAAAAAAATGGAACAAAGAAAAATGAAAAAAAAAAAGCAATTTTTTTTTTTTTTTATTATAAAAGCAATTTATATAATTATTTTATTTAATAAAATACTTTCTTTTATAAATTTAATTTTAATAAAAATTATTTTATATTTTTTTAATTTTTTAAGAAAAAGATGAAAAAAAACAAAAAAAAAGAAAAAAAAAAAAAAAAACAAAGCAATTTTATTATTATAATAATTTAACATTATTTATATTTATTAAAGAAAAGAAAAAACGTGTAAATTAAACAAGGCAAATAATTTATTTTAATTTTTAATATGGAAAAGCAATTAAAAAAAAAGCAAAAAAAGGAAGAGAAATGAAAAAAAAGAAAAAAAAAGAGAAAAGCAAAAGCAAAAAGCAAATTTTTTTTTTTATTTTATTACTTTAATTTTTTTAAATTTCTTAAATTTTAATAATTTTTAAATTTTTTTTTATTATTTTATTTTTTTTTTAATATTTTAATTTTAATTTTTTTTTTTTTATTTTAATTTTTTAGCAATTTATTTAATTTTATTTTTTTCTTTTTTAATCTTTTCTCTATTTTCTTTAAAAAAATTTTTTTTTTTTATTTTAATTTTTATTTAATTTCTTCTCATTTTTAAAAAACAAAAAAAAGAAAAAGAAAAAGCACTTTTTTTTTAATAAAAATTTTCCGTAACTATACTATAAAACCAATCGGATTTGTTGACAAAAACACGTCAATTAAAGGCACAATGGGAATTTTTAATTTATAAATTAACATCCATTAACACTCATTATACTATATTAATATTATCAGTTAGTGGAGGTGATTCGTTATAACCATTTACTACGTTTGCTTTTGCGCCTGTTTGCTCTTTTTCTTGCTTTGCTGCGACACACAAAAAATTGTTCAGTTAAGTTTGACTATGAATTGTCTCAAGGTTTATCGATTAATCCGCATTTTTAGACCAATTGAAGTTTTTTGGAAGTGTATCTGGGGTCATTTTTGTTTTTTTTTTTTTTTTTTTCTTTTTGTTTTTTTCTAACACCGTTTTTTTATATAAATTTTCTCGAGTCTCCCTATCACTGGGCAACACAGCCCGCTTCACCTTTATTTCATTATGTTTAACGGTTTTCTTTGGAAAAACACAAAAACAACAACAAAACCAGCGTTATCTTCCCCTCCTCTTTAATTGAGGGACATAAATGCAACACCTGGCCTTCTTATCACTTGGCTGGAGGCCCCTTTGCATTTTCCTCACCTTAGAAATTATAGCCCCACATTGGTGGAAATACACCTATAAAACAAACGGAAATAAACGTGGAATGGAGATGTCATTGTAGCATCTGGCGACCATGTTAGAACAGCGGTGGCTTGCAATGGGCGATTATCGAGCATTAAACGTGTGAAAACGCGGGCGTGGGTGTTCGGACGGAAGGAACAGGGAAGTGGTTGAAGATGGGTACGTTGGACCAGTGGGAGATTCTCTATTTGAAACCAAATTTTGCAGTTCGGGCTGGGTGTCACGGACGATGCCCCGGCCCCTCTCATAGTGCCCGCAGCGGTCAACAACGTTTCTGCAATTCGATCGCGGGTCTGTGTGCACCGTACACCTGTTCTCCCGTTTTCCATCTTGCTCCCTCCCCATCGGCTTGCGGCTGGCGCAGGATAATAATTGGGGGAGGGGGGGGTTGATGAGAAGGCCGCCGGTTGGGACTACCGTTCTCGGGACGCGATGGGGGGGGAGAGCCGTGAGTGGAGTGGGGTGGCAGGGGGTGGAGGGGTCCGGAGGCGCGGTGGGGGGTGTAGGGGCTTATAGATGATCTCAGATCTAGAATCGTACTCGGGGCACAAGAGGGACCTAACTGCGCGGAAGATCTCGGGGTGGCGACGGGAGGGCGGGCATATCTAATTGTGCAACCACTTTGTTGTCCTGGCACGGGCGTTGAGATATCCTACATTACGCCATCACATAAAACACTCACATCACATGTGCATACACAATGGTGTAGATCAGGCACCCGTTACTTCACGTTGGAGGGGGGGGAAAGGGCTGGAAGAGGGAGAATGGGGGAAATAAATCCCGGGGGAGGGGGGGGTAGGGAAATGGGTGGGGGATGGGTGGTTATAACATAATACAGTGACGACACGGTAGCTTCAAACGTAGAAGAAGAGAGGGGTCGGAGAGGAGGTTATGGGGCCAAGTGGCGATGCGGTTTAAGGTTGTGTAGGCACGCGGTGAGAGAGTAGCGTTTGGTGCGGCTCTGGTATGGGCAATCAACCCTATAATCGGCGAGCGTCGGAAGGGGCAGTGGGCTTTATTCGGGCTTGTGGTTTAGTGCCGGGATTGTATTTTGAAGGGTTGAGGTGGACCACAATGGTGGTGGCGAAAGATAGTTTTGAGAGGTCCGGGCGTTTGCTTTATAAGTCGACCCCCCCACGCGAAATACTAAATCTTTCCACGGCCCCCCCCGAGCTCCTTACTACGCTTCTAATGAAGTAGGGCTCATTAAAAGGTGGTTTCCGTAGCGACACACAGGGCATGAGGTCACCCCCCGCCAGCTAACCTGCCGGAGCCTGTCCAGGCCCAAGGTCAGGGCAGATTTGTATGTGCTTTGGCGTTGCAGTTGTGATCTTCTGTTGAGTGTCTAGGTGACGAGGGTGGTAGTGTCAGGCAGTTTCATATCTCCCACATTTAGTTATTATACTAACATTTATTAGGACACTCAGCCCGGATAAGACTAGAAAATCAAAAAATACCACACACCCACCTTTTCGCCCCTCCTCTGTGGGGAATTTTAGATGCGTTTCATTAGGTAGCGGGAAAGGGAGGCACGACAAATAAATATAAAAAACCTTAACCAATACCCCTTATACATATCTACCCCATTATTAAGGTATAACGAACGGCGGAATGTATAAAAAACACACTGTGTTATGATCCGGCGCCTGGACACTTGGTGGGAGTTAGTTGCCTGCACACGTAACTCCAAGTCGGGGGCGGAATCCCAGCAGCGCACCCACGTGGCACCCCCGGCCCCTCGACCACCCCACCAAACCTCCGTATACCTCACACGGTGCCTCCACAGCACCGGGCCCCCACGAGTCAATTAAGCCAGTAGTGTCCACTGTGGTGCGGGGGGGACCCGCTTTACCATATCACGTGTCTCCAGTTCCACTGTTTTGTATGGTTCTGCATGTGGCATATCCCCTCCGCCCCTGGTCCCCGCTTTCCGCCCTCACCCGCCCAGCCCATCCCCCTATGAGCGCCTCCCAGAGCTGAACAACTCCCCCAGCGGCCGACCATCTCTGGAAGCAATGCGCATCGCCCTGCACGCGGGATTCCCTGGGGGCTAATGGGGGGGCGGGGCGGCGGGGGGGGGGAACATGCCCGGGTGTCGGGGGGAGGCTGTCCGGCGCAGACCGCACCCCAAACCGAGTCGGGTCGAGAGCCATTATTTTCGACTAGCCTTAAATTTAAAATAACAAAGATTAATAAAGTAATTTACCCTACACCCCCTAAAAGGGGGGCCAGAAGATAGGGGAAGCAGCAGCGCTGGCCGTAACCCCTCCAGAGAATCATGAGCTACCCCGTACCCACTCCACCAGCCTCGCCACGGGGGTGTGTCCGTGTTCAGGGTAAAATAGTTGTTATAGTAGATAGGGTTTAGCCTAGATTGAGAGTCAGGTATCGAGGGGGTGGAGCGCCGAGTCGGACGCGTCTTGGCTTGTGGTTTCATGACGTCACCCTAAGCGACCGCCCTGCGGAAACAGGGCTTCATTCTTGGAGGAGTTTTGAGTAACGGAAATATTAACACAAATTGCAGCGGTAAAGAGAGGGGGCCTGATATACTCCCCAGGCGAGGAACGAGAGTCGGAAGGTGGGTTTCATTTATGGGGTCGGGGGGACACACATTTTGTTACCCGTGGTGGGAAGGGGATGTTGGCGCTGCTGGCGTAGCGGAGTGTCTATGCAAGTGCGCGGGGTGGTGACGGGAGTGAGGGTCTTTGCGGGTTGTGGCGGTTGTTGGTTATATTGTTATAAAGGGATGGGAGTAGGTGGCTGACTAAGCGGTCTTTAGTGGTCACCAGATCGCACCAAGTCGGTGGCCCCATCCCAACCTCAAGCCGTCGATCGCCCTACGTTGTGCAGTTTGTTTGCGTGTGGGCTCTCTCTTGTGGCTTATTTTGGACTTGTCACGACTGGGGTGCCGAGGGGAAGAGGACCTGGGGGGCGGGCGAGGTGGCGGGGGGTAAGAGGGGGTGTGGGGGGGACGTGAGGGGGGGAGGGGGGGGGGGGTGACAGGCGTTTACAGGGCGTGGACTGCGCATGTGTGGGGTTGTTACAGTGCGCGTTGTTATCTTGTTTTGTGTGGTTAACATTCTTTTTTAAAGACAGCCAGTAAGTAGTTCAGTTTTTTCAAGTTTTGCCTGGCACCGTAACCCAGTTTATAAGGGGTCACAGTGTTTTACATTTGTCATTTTGAAACTACCACATTTCGTATTGTTTTATTAGACACAATGTTTTGCGCCCCAGATCATGAAAGCCCAAAGGGCCGCACCGCACAGGTCAGCGCGCTCAACATCCTTAGCAGCCAGGACACCCCCCCGCCCAGCCGGCTAGTCCTCAGACGGCACGTAGAGATAGAAGGCTCTCACCTCAACGCAGCAAGGAGAGGCCCCCCACCTCCACCAGAAAGTAGTCTACCTTCACGCAAGGAACGCTAGGACCACAGGCCCGATGACAGAAAGCAGGAACGCGAACAGCAGGACATTCAAGTAATAGTGTGACCTCACCAGTTTACGAAGCATGGTTCCACTGCACCACCAGTTTTTACCTTTCACTCTTCTGCTGTTCTCGCCCACGCTTTCAAACCAAAAAGGACTGTCCAAATTAACTCTGACGTGGGTTTCTCGTCACATCACACGTTTTCGATATTAAAGGAAAGTGGAGCATTTGAAAGTTTAAAGTGGGAAAAAAGTGGTGGAACGACATTTAGATCAAGATGAATGAGTGGGAGCCAAATGGGAGAATTTATAACGTGGAAATTTAATAAAACCAAAAGTCAAGTGGAATTTCAATTTCAAAATATTGAAATTAATTTAGGAATGAAAGTGGAATAAATATTTTATTTATTATTTATTATACCGTGGTGAATATGGCGCACGCCGATATGAAATGTTTTTTTTGTGCTTTTCTCTCATCTCTTTTGTAATAACCGCTATATGTTTATGTTGTTAAAGTTATTCCCCTGGTGTTGTTATTTTCGTGGTCACCATCACCTACAGCACTATCCAATTGTTCCGATATTCTCGGTACAGTGCGCACTGGGCTTCATCCATGTTCACTATCGGAGCGTGTACGTCCGTTTGTCGTCCCGTTGATTGCCACGTGTGCAGTTTTCTCTCCAGGTGGATCTCCTGCTGGTTCGGCGATTTGGGCGGGGATTTTGGTTCCAGGTATCGGGAGTTCGGGATTCGGGATTTGTCCCACTCATATTAGCCGGGGATAAAAAAAAGGCACAAAACGGAAAGGAACGGAACTAAACCTGGAACAAAATGGGGAACCAACGGAAAACTGATAGCGGGGGACGGGGAAAACTACCAGTAAGGGCCGCTCCTACCACTTCCAGGAGGAAAAGCAGGAGGAAACCTGAGGAAGGACTCAGGAAGAAGTAGACTTAGACATTATAGGCTAACGTGCCCTCGTTGAATGAAACCGTTTGTTTCGCACCATTCATTGTTTAATTTTTTTTTGTCTTTTTTTATTAAAACAAAAAACCCACAATAAATCCTAAACTGGTGTAAATATCCTCCGCCTTTTTTTAAAGGATTCGTTTAGATTTGGTTTAGATCTCATACAATAATTCTTGCAAGACGTAACGATTTTTAACCCTCAAAGAGTAGTTTGTGAGTCTTCTTTTTTCTTTATAAAAATATCAAGAGGAGAAGGAAAAAACGTTGATCGATGCTGCTTTATATATATATTATATCTATAAAATATGATTTTTTGTATAATCTGTCAAATATTGTTTTTATTTTTTTAAAACCTTGCCCTCATACGACTTTATCTGCAGCAGAAACGACTTTCCCCCCCACCACACCCCCTTTGAATGTTGTCAAAAAGGGAAGAAAACTCTTCTTAATTGGGAACGGATTCAATAATATAACCTCACTACTATGACCTAAATAAAAAGTGGAAACCATTTGTG
>JASEVX010000002.1:78720809-78882441 GCA_031761405.1 Serripes groenlandicus
AGCGCTGTATTAATAGCTTATATAAATATGACTTTTCTTTCAATTGTCGACAGATATATAACAATAATTAACGCCGTTGAAAAATAGTCCTAAATTGTTTGGTTTCACCCTTCGCCTATACAACAAATCTGCAGCAGACGACTCTGAAAACGTGAAAATAAAGATATCAAAAATATGTGTTAGTGAAAGAATAATTATTGCATACAGTTGAAAACCTTTGGGCAAAAATAATTTCTCATTATCAGCAATTTATCCTTCTGCTACAATGTTTTAAAATTTCGTCTTTTGCAGTGTCGTAAAAAAGCGGCTGTATATGATAAACGGATAATTACGACATCTCTATCTAAATTATCCGGCTGTCAAAGATATGTTATTTTATCCACTCTTACTAAACCCTCCTTTCCCACATATAAATAATCGGCAGCAGACGACTTAGAAAATAGAGGAAATTTCAAATAAGTGAAAGTATAAAAGGTGAATAGAGCTGAAAACAGTGTGACAACATGGGGTAATTGCTCATTATAAGCAAATTTCTCCTTTTATCACAATGTTTTCAAAATTTGTCTGCTAAAGAGGTCTGTATATTGGAAAAGGTTTATATATAAATTATGTCGATTATCTATTAACACACTACTACAAAAATTTCGAATATATTGAACATTTTAATATCGAAGACTTCACACATGTTTAGAATCATGCTCCTCTTTCTTCAATTTGATTATAAATACATTAATAATAAACGCCAATGCCAGTGCTAAAGAAACTGTAACCAGATGAACCCGAACTATAAAGATTTGTTTAAGGTATAGAACAGTAAGAGTCCTCCTTATTACACAAAATAGACACACGGAGCGGTTCGAATCATTTTGTTGAACTATGTACTAGATTTTTCAATTCGTGTGGTAATAAATATTTTACGAAACGGACTGCAGTTTTATTCATACGAATAACCATCAAACACACTGGTTTGTTGACGAATGCAAAGTTATGCGAGAGGCATATAGAGATCATAAGAAAAAGTTAAATCATGAAAGATCCGAATCATTGAGTCGGAATCAAAAAGCAGCTTTACTTCACTCTATTTACAATATTCAGGAATCACCCATGACCTTTACGCGTGATTAAGTCATGCTGAAATCGTAGAAATACGTTTCAATTTTGTAATTCATATATTTTAAAAGCAAATTTCTTTGTAGATATTTCTATTGCGTGAGTTCTGAGCCCGGTAGCTCAGTCGGTAGCGACGCGGGCTGTCAATCCAGTGGTTGTGAGTTCGAATCCCGGCTCGGCCAACTTTCTTTCCGAGGATTGACAAAAGTCAATGCGACATGCGTCATTCGTCTTCCACCAATGGGCCAAGTCTATGTGGAAAAGCAGCCAGTTGCTTGGGAAGATTGTTGTGTGGAGTACTGGTGTGAGAAAACCAGGAAATGCATGAGTAGGTGAACTGGCCGCCGTGATATAACTGAGAAATTATTAAAAACGGCGTTAAACCCCAATCAATCAATCAATTGAGTGCTGTCAAATCAAATCCCCTTTCCGGCTGATATCCCAACAAGTTACCGCATTGTGTGTTGGTAGTTTTTTGAAAACATAGTGACAAATGAAGAAATTGCTCAAAACGAGCAATTTCTTCTTTTGTCACAATGTTTTCCACTTTTAGTCATAGGTTATCCATTCAATTATAGAGATTTTCTGTTTTTTGACAAAATATGTTCAATGTCGTCTGCTGCAGAATTGTCGTATGAGGGAAAGGGTTAAAGCTGCCCAACGTAGAGTGACGGATTAATTCGCGGTACGATACTGCCGATATGGATACTCTGAAACCAGAGCATTTTATTTTTAGCAAATATTCCACACATGGATGTGCTTTCATTTACATTAACAATAGGTACTGATTCCTGTCTAGATTTCGATGAATGTCTTCGGAATTGGCCTACGCAAACACGCTGTTTCGCACTACTGGGGTGGCAGAAGTATGCCACCATACAGATCAGATGATGAAAACAGAAAGAACATTAACACATACGATTACGATATAACGTACTATAGTTCTAAACCGTTGTATACTCACAGTACTGACGACTGGTAACTATTGGTATAGTCTCAAAAGTAATAAAATAAACCACAAACCTATATTATAGTGAAATATAATCATCATAGTACAGAACATGAATGACATTTAGTATTACAATATTGTGCATCATGCTAACTTTTACATGATGGAATGTAAGAGAGATAATGTCCTCTACAATGTGAATGAACGACCTTATTTATAAAGAACACTGTGCTAAATAGTTTAAAGATATGTGATAATATATGTATTAAACAACGGAAAATAGGAGTGCAGACGTTAAAGCGTCTATAAAGATGTCCCGTCGAGCTAGAAACGCCTGGCTTGCCGAGGGATTGCTCATTATACGTGGTATATAAAAAGGCAAAAAATAACTTCAGGCGTGTACAGCGAGGAGCTTCTAATGATTTAATGTACGGTGCGTATCGCGAACTAGAGGAAACTGCTAATGTAGACAGTACGAATACAAGTCCAATTTCAAATGTATCAGTTAACGGTAAGATTTATACTGATAGTCAACAAATGTCGAGTATATTCGATCTTCACTGCGATTTACACACCAAATGAAAACATAATAGACCGGGTTACTGTGAAACAAATTTCAAAAAAATTAAACCAATATCAAGCGAAGTCAAAAACTTACTCAGAGACCGTAGACGCCATATTTAAGGAAAGGCCCTGGGGCAGGATTATGTATAACACTTGTTACATGGTCCCGACTCGATAATAGATTGTATAGTAATCCTATTCAATGCAATGAAGTACGAAACAATTATTGAACAATGAAGAAATGGTCTAATCGTCCCCCCAGATTTTTAAGGGGAAAGGTAAATCAGCGAGTGACATAAATATTTACAGACCAGTGTCACTGTTATTCAATGTATAAGCTCTTTGAAAGGTTTACGTTACGCGAATGTGGACATTGACCAGTAAACTTCAAAACCCCTTTCCCTATCCGTATCAACATGGATTCCAAAAAGGGTCAAGCTGTATGACAGCAGCATACACGTTGCAAGTAGCAATTGACCACAACATACAGGCAAACAATTGACCACAACATACATGCAAACAAGTGATGTGCATACTCTATCTTTAGACACTAAATGAGTAAAGCCACTTTCGATACAGTCCGACACGATGCACTATTTGTGAAGTTATACGAATAAGGTGTTAGGGGTAAATTATGGGGAGTTTTAATCAACTCATACTCCAAAACCTCTGATTGGTTTGATGTTAAATAAAACGCGATACAAGGCGGATTGAGCTCAGGTTTCGTGGACCTTGTTTTTATAAATGAACATCTTTGTCAATGACATTCTAGCGGCCTGGCGGCAAATATTTATAATATCGATTGTGGATGTCCAACCCTAGCAGATGACATTACGCTTACATCAATAAGTGCTAGAAACTTGCAACAGCTTTTGATAGCGATTTGTTGTATCACAAATGATTACGAACGAGCTAGTTACATAAATGTTATTGAAAGTAAAAAATAACGAAATAGTATTCGTAAAATTAGATTATCTTCACAAGACTTGAAAATAGAAACTGGTAGATATACAAGCATACACATAAATGAACGGTATTGCGAACTGTGCTCACTAAATGATAAAGAAGATGAGTTTCACTTTAATCTAATTCGTCCTTTTCTAAATGAATTTATAGCAAAACTTATTCAAAAGTGACTGCAAATCTTTTATTCGAATCCAATCATGTGACTAACTAGTATACTTTTATCTATTAATTTCTTACTTAAATTTACACAAGGTATTATAAGTGCTAATGTATGTCGTATAAACCAAATGTTTTCAAAATTAAATGCTCCATGCTGTTAAAAGAGTATTTATGAACAAGAAAACAAATAAGCATGGCCATGACTCTATATGTGTCCTTTAAGCAGTACTCTCACCTCACGTCTATACCTATACTTTTGTGTATACATGTACATATGTACAATGCCATTTTCCACTGTATGTCATTATATTTGTATTATTTGACTATGAGCTAAATGTCTAAATACAGTTTACGCAGAGACATGTCTGGAAATACAACGACAAAACTGTATACGACTCTAGCGTACGTAACATTGTATCACGTATAACTTTAACACCAGCATAATACCATTGGTTTAGGTCTTTAGGTTGATTGATAGGATTTAAACACCGTTTTCTATTATATAACGACGACAATGTTATTTAAACACGTTTGTCCTTGTTTTCACGCACCAGTACTCCACTTATGCTTCCCAGGTAAATGGCTATCATTCAACATAGAATGTTTTTAAACCATTGGTGTAAGACGAATGGCGCTAGTCAATGGATTTTGTCAAACATTAGAAAGAGTCAATGGCCAAGCCCGGGTTCGAAATCACGACTGTATTTCTTTAAAATAATTACATTTCCTCTCTATAAGTCAAAAGTACTATCGATATCAATTTGACACGAATGAACAGGGTAACAGGTCGTGATGTTAACATTACATCTGATACACAGCCAACATCTCGCCAAATATAACCAAGTAGAGTATTCTACAGTGACATGTAATGGTGCTAGCATTACTACTGATACACAGCCAACATCTCGCCAAATATAACCAACTAGATCATGACCAAAGTAACAGGTCATGGCATTACGACTGATACACAGCCAACATCTCGCCAAATATAACCAACTAGATTATGACCAAAGTAACAGGTCATGGTGCTGACATTACTAGTGATACACAGCCAACATCTCGCCAAATATAACCAACTAGATTATGACCAAAGTAACAGGTCATGGTGCTGACATTACTAGTGATACACAGCCAACATCTCGCCAATTATAAACAACTAGATAATGACCAAAGTAACAGGTCATGGTTCAGGCATTATTATTGATATACAGCCAACAAAGTAACAGGTCATGGTGCTGACATTATTATTGATATACAGCCAACAAAGTAACAGGTCATGGTGCTGACATTACTAGTGATACACAGCCAACATCTCGCCAATTATAACCAACAAGATAATGACCAAAGTAACAGGTCATGGTTCAGGCATTATTATTGATATACAGCCAACAAAGTAACAGGTCATGGTGCTGACATTATTATTGATATACAGCCAACAAAGTAACAGGTCATGGTGCTGACATTACTAGTAGTACACAGCCAACATCTCGCCAAATATAACCAACTAGATTATGACCAAAGTAACAGTTCATGGTTCAGGCATTATTATTGATATACAGCCAACAAAGTAACAGGTCATGGTGCTGACATTATTATTGATATACAGCCAACAAAGTAACAGGTCATGGTGCTGACATTATTATTGATATACAGCCAACAAAGTAACAGGTCATGGTGCTGACATTACTAGTGATACACAGCCAACATCTCGCCAAATATAACCAACTAGATAAGACCAAAGTAACAGGTCATGGTTCATGCATTATTATTGATATACAGCCAACAAAGTAACAGGTTATGGTGCTGGCATTACTACTGATGCACAGCCAACATCTCGCCAAATATAACCAACTAGATTATGACCAAAGTAACAGGTCATGGTGCTGACATTACTAGTGATACACAGCCAACATCTCGCCAAATATAACCAACTAGATTATGACCAAAGTAACAGGTCATGGTGCTGGCATTATTATTGATATACAGCCAACATCTCGCCAAATATAACCTTCTAGATTATGACCAAAGTAACAGGTCATGGTGCTGGCATTATTATTGATATACAGCCAACAAAGTAACGGGGATGCGGGTCATGGTGCTGGCATTATTATTGATATACAGCCAACAAAGTAACAGGTTATGGTGCTGGCATTACTACTGATGCACAGCCAACATCTCGCCAAATATAACAACTAGATTATGACCAAAGTAACAGGTCATGGTGCTAGCATTACTACTGATACACAGCCAACATCTCGCCAAATATAACCAACTAGATCATGACCAAAGTAACAGGTCATGGTGCTGGCATTACTAGTGATACACAGCCAACATTTCGCCAAATATAACCAACTAGATTATGACCAAAGTAACAAGTCATTGTGCTGGCATTACTAGTGATACACAGCCAACATCTCGCCAAATATAACCATCTAGATTATGACCAAAGTATCAGGCAATGGTGCTGGCATTACTACTGATACACAGCCAACATCTCGCCAAATATAACCAACTAGATTATGACCATAGTAACAGGTCATGGTGCTAGCATTACTACTGATACACCGCCAACATCTCGCCAAATATAACCAACTAGATTATGACCAAAGTAACAGGTTATGGTGCTGACATTACTAGTGATACACAGCCAACATCTCGCCAATTATAAACAACTAGATAATGACCAAAGTAACAGGTCATGGTTCAGGCATTATTATTGATATACAGCCAACAAAGTAACAGGTCATGGTGCTGACATTATTATTGATATACAGCCAACAAAGTAACAGGTCATGGTGCTGACATTACTAGTGATACACAGCCAACATCTCGCCAATTATAACCAACAAGATAATGACCAAAGTAACAGGTCATGGTTCAGGCATTATTATTGATATACAGCCAACAAAGTAACAGGTCATGGTGCTGACATTATTATTGATATACAGCCAACAAAGTAACAGGTCATGGTGCTGACATTACTAGTAGTACACAGCCAACATCTCGCCAAATATAACCAACTAGATTATGACCAAAGTAACAGTTCTAGATGGTTCAGGCATTATTATTGATATACAGCCAACAAAGTAACAGGTCATGGTGCTGACATTATTATTGATATACAGCCAACAAAGTAACAGGTCATGGTGCTGACATTATTATTGATATACAGCCAACAAAGTAACAGGTCATGGTGCTGACATTACTAGTGATACACAGCCAACATCTCGCCAAATATAACCAACTAGATAAGACCAAAGTAACAGGTCATGGTTCATGCATTATTATTGATATACAGCCAACAAAGTAACAGGTTATGGTGCTGGCATTACTACTGATGCACAGCCAACATCTCGCCAAATATAACCAACTAGATTATGACCAAAGTAACAGGTCATGGTGCTGACATTACTAGTGATACACAGCCAACATCTCGCCAAATATAACCAACTAGATTATGACCAAAGTAACAGGTCATGGTGCTGGCATTATTATTGATATACAGCCAACATCTCGCCAAATATAACCTTCTAGATTATGACCAAAGTAACAGGTCATGGTGCTGGCATTATTATTGATATACAGCCAACAAAGTAACGGGGATGCGGGTCATGGTGCTGGCATTATTATTGATATACAGCCAACAAAGTAACAGGTTATGGTGCTGGCATTACTACTGATGCACAGCCAACATCTCGCCAAATATAACAACTAGATTATGACCAAAGTAACAGGTCATGGTGCTAGCATTACTACTGATACACAGCCAACATCTCGCCAAATATAACCAACTAGATCATGACCAAAGTAACAGGTCATGGTGCTGGCATTACTAGTGATACACAGCCAACATTTCGCCAAATATAACCAACTAGATTATGACCAAAGTAACAAGTCATTGTGCTGGCATTACTAGTGATACACAGCCAACATCTCGCCAAATATAACCATCTAGATTATGACCAAAGTATCAGGCAATGGTGCTGGCATTACTACTGATACACAGCCAACATCTCGCCAAATATAACCAACTAGATTATGACCATAGTAACAGGTCATGGTGCTAGCATTACTACTGATACACCGCCAACATCTCGCCAAATATAACCAACTAGATTATGACCAAAGTAACAGGTTATGGTGCTGGCATTACTACTGATGCACAGCCAACATCTCGCCAAATATAACCATCTAGATTATGACGAAAGTAGCAGGTCATTGTGCTAGCATTACTACTGATACACAGCCAACATCTCGCCAAATATAACCATCTAGATTATGACCAAAGTAACAGGTCATGGTGCTGACATTACTAGTGATACACAGCCAACATCTCGCCAATTATAACCAACTAGATTATGACCAAAGTAACAGGTCATGGTGCTGGCATTACTAGTGATACACAGCCAACATCTCGCCAAATATAACCATCTAGATTATGACCAAAGTAACAGGTAATGGTGCTGGCATTACTACTGATACACAGCCAGCATCTCGTCAAATATAACCATCTAGATTATGACCAAAGTAACAGGTCATGGTGCTGGTAGTACTACTGATGCACAGCCAACATCTCGCCAAATATAGCCATCTAGATTATGACCAAAGTAACAGGTCATGGTGCTGGCATTACTACTGATGCACAGCCAACACCTCGCCAAATATAGCCATCTATATAATCGCAAAGGTAATGTATTGACATGCCGATACTATATATTTCTTTCCTTATAAATTTTTTATATTTATACGATACTTACCTCAAATTGTATCTGGTGTTAATATTACCCCATACAACACAGTTGATATGTCCCGATAATAACACATAAAACGTTATAAATAACATAACCGTGGGCTTTTAATATCATAAACTAATAATAAATAGGCTACACGCTTTACTGAGTTTTGCCGGTATATGCATTAACAATCTAGCCATGACAGATTTCGCGTTTTTATAGACATATCAGTTAAGTTCTGCATTCAGTAAAAAGAGTTTGGTAGCTCACAGTTGCAAATCCATCAATCAAATTGCATCTACTTCATAGTAGCTATAATTTCATTGGTGAATTGGCAACTTCTTCATTGAACGCTGGAAACGGCTGACGCAGGTCACTATGACTTTGTATTATACCGAAGTTTGTTTGAATAACTCATTTCGACAAGTGTTTAGTTCTAATTAATAAAATAGTATTACCGTGACTAGTATTTTCTTGTCAGCAGATTAGTTTTTAAAACTATTTTTAGTGAAAAGGATCACACTTGTCATTGTTCACAATGATCTGTTCCTTGTTTATAAATTATCGTTTCAGTTAAGAAGTGATAAGTTGAGTATACATTTCACCATCGGTAATCTTTTCCCACATATTGACGCATTCTAACGCCTCTGCAGCAGACGATTGGCAAAAAGGGGGAAATTGTTCATATCTGACTCGATTCAATTTCTACACTTTTATGTTTAGAAAGTTTCCATACATTTGTCTAGCTGTTTTCAAAGTTTTTCTTCTGCAGATGTGTTGTATGTGGGAGTAGGGGGAACCCCGAACCGTTATTGAAGTGTCCGAAGATTGTTGTTATTTCAAGCGATTAATTGTATTACATAATAAATATTTACTTACGAAGATAATACACATTGAGAATGACTTTCAAACATTGAATAATATTCGTAATGTTTTTATAATGTGAAATAGACCTATAATTATCTATTAGCCCTTTCCCTCATATAGACGCTTTCTGACGCCTCTGCAGCAGACAGCTTTTTGAAAACATAGTGACAAAAGAAGAAATTGCACAAAACGTGCAATTTCTCGTTTTGTCACAATGTTTTCCACTTTTTGACATAGGTTATCCATTCAATTTTGGAGATGTTCTATGTTTTGATAGCATACGTTCAAAGTCGTCTGCTGCAGAATTGTCGTATATCAGGGAAAGGGTTAACAAATAGACCGTTTCTATAGATTCAGATTGTTACCGTCTCCACGTCATAGTGTATTGAAAAGGTTGTAGTAAAAGGAGCTATATCTAGAAACAAAGACTATTTACCGTGTGCACCTTTTTACTTTAACATGCTGAATGAGTAGAAGTCATTGTACATACATGTATATACCTTTGAGCCATATCCTACGATATTTGCTTTATTGAAATTCAAGAAGTTATATCACGGCGATAAAACACATATTCATGATACGCGGATGACAAACCAGAAGTTTAAGAAATAAGCCTTGCCCAAGGACCCTCCACCACGGCCGACTCAAGCGGGGATCGAATCCGGGACACCCGGTTCCAAATCGCCTATGTTTACCACTCGAACACGACCGATTCCATAACCCACGCACTATTAGAGAATTGTAGATAAATGACAGTTCCGATCTAAACGCGTAGTCATCTTTTTATCAATAACTCTCAAAGAGGTTTGAAGAGTGAGTGTGCTATAATAGAGACCCACATACGGTCCAGATCAGACTGGGTTGACAGGGGCGTTGCGCCCTTTAGGCACTGTAGGCACGTGCCTACACATTTTTTCTCAAAATGCTGCTGCGGCGATCGACATCTGCGTAATGTATCGACCAGATCAGCCTGCGCTGTCCGCGCCGACTGATCCGGCAGACACATTCCGTATTTGGGAGATAGATGTATAGAGTAGTTATTCCTGAAACAGATAATCCACAGGAGGCGAAAAGTGTCTGTCCGGGTAGGCCTGTGTGGCATGCTTAGGCTGATCCGGGTCGATACTTTACGCAGAGTCCACAATGTTGATTTTCTCACGAGACGGCCTACACATTGATTATTGCAAAGCTACGCCCCTGGCTGATACACAGACTGGTCTGGATGTTCGCAAAGTCTCGGAAATCAGATTTGTACATTTTTTCCGATGCACTGACTCACAATGTTTATAGTCACATTATGCACAGTAGAATGTCAGCAAGGAATACAATTTCTGTTCTGACCGGTATGTCCTTAGTTTAGCCTATCATCCTCTTCTTTTTAGACTTTTCAAATTTCATTGTTTTAGATGTTCTTATTTAGATTTATTTACGTGAATTGGGGAGTTCAATGGCATTTTAAGCAGTAATTAAGTATTGTCCCGGTTACCTGGATTCCTTATTTTCTTCCTACACAACTGGCTACCTTCACGCGTAAGACAATCAGCCAATTAGTGAAAGATGAATGCATCTATTCACAACCGACTTTTATCCCTCATCGGTAAGAATGAATGGCCGACCCGGTCGAACTCATGGCCGCTGGAATGATAATCAATATAGTTAACGACAGAGCTATCGCTGATCGACACTTTTGAAGATTCGAATCTTTTCTGAGCTATCTGGCTTTAAAACGTCCCTGGAAAAACGCAGTACTATGGCACTTTGAGGTATACATATTACAGAGTCATCGATGTAGAAAAGCGAGACATTCTTCTTTATGGACAATTTGTAATTATCTTGGAAACACCTCTAATATATGAAACATACTATTTATTACATTAATACATCATAGTGAGACAGCTTTTCCTTGATAAATAGTATAAATTAAAGGCACAAACAGACCGACAAATTTCATAGGTTCATTTTTTTGATCATTTTTCTTGAGTTAAACAAACAATAATAAATTATCTACCTGCATTGTCAATAAAACAAACGTTTATATGGAACTTTAAGACAAAAACTAAAATAGGGAAATGTCCGCCTTACTTCGAGATGTCCTTTCTCCACAATATTTTCAACTCGATTCAATAATCAAACTATACGAATGGAGGGAGTTCACATATTAATGCCAAGACGATTTTAAAATCATCTCAAGCATTTTTGCTTTATGTGGGAAAAGGTTAAATAACACATTACCTATCATAATAAACGTCCACGAAACCCATATTAGAGGAGAACTATATGAGCACAATGCAGATCTTAGCAAAAATAATTATAATTAAAGAGAACCGTCATATAAATCGATACAACAAGCATATACTTATTGTAGTTAAAAGGTCAGATAGTAAACCTAAGGTAAGTGTTGGTTTGACCAACGCTTGAATGGTCATTTGATTGCTTTTCCCCCACTTATGTTAATAGTTCACACAGCTAATTATACAGGTCAAGCAAAGCATCCCAGTTATTCCTTTCCCGCATACAACAAATCTGCAGCAGACGACATTGAAAACATATAGGCATTACTAATGGAAACTCTATTTAAATTAGTCTCATTATTGAATATGAGTTGAAAACATTGTGACAAAAGGAGACTGCTCATCATGAGCAATGTCTCCTTTTGCTACCATGTTTTTCAAAAGTCGTCTGCCGCAGATAACATAAACTGCGTCTTCATGTGGGTAAATGTTATAAAGGCTTATTTAATCATTTGTATTATAGGAAAACGATATTTCCGTTATAGCACGGGGACAGTTCACTTATTCATGGCCCCCCGTCTTATTGCCTGGCATACGGCTAGAAATTGTTCCTCACAATTGTCATCGCCACAATAATGTATCTCGACTGGAGTCAGTTTTCATTAACTATTTTAAATACCCTTGCTCTTATTCGACAAAGTAACACTCTTTCAATAAATTTAGAATATCCATTTAATTTAGAATAAGAATGCATTTAGAAGCATTGGTTAACATGGACCCCGATCCTGCATATTGACGTATTAGAACATTTAGTCTATGTTAATTTAACTATTTCCCTCATATAGACGCTTTCTGACGCCTCTGCAGCAGACGGCTTTTTGAAATCATAGTGACAAATGAAGAAATTGCTCAAAACGAGCAATTTCACCTTTTGACATAATGTTTTCCACTTTTAGTCATAGGTTCCATTCAATTATAAAGATTTTCTTTTTTTTTAACAAAATATGTTTAAAGTCGTCTGCTACAGAAATTTTCGTATGAGGGAAAGGGTTAAAACCAATGGGGAGAAAACGGAACCAAAGAATCAACCAGGAGATAAATTACGAGAAATGAATTCTGTCTCGTATATTCGAGAAGAATATCAAAAAGATCCATTTTTATTTCAATACATGTATATTGACGTTTGAAAGATACATATACAAAACAGTAATAGTCATTCCAGCGGAGTATTCAGATTGTCATAACACACCGATTGCTTGTCAAAAGCTGAAATTTGATTGGTTAATTCGGCTTCATGCCATAATGCTCCGTGTGCTGGACACTATCAAAGCGCCCCAGGTTATAAACATAAAATGTGTCGTTTTATACCACGTTAACTTCTTAACCATTTCCTAGCAACAGGCAAAATTCGACAGAAGTGCAGCAGACCGATTTTAATAACCTTGTGGCTAAATGAGAAATTTGCTAATGATGATGGATTTCTCCTTTAGCGCAATTGTATTAGAACCAATTCATTATTTATAATTTCATTTATACAGATTTTTAACGCTTGGAGCAGCTTTGTTGGATGTGGGAAAGAGTCAATAAACGCCTACTTCAAATTAACCCTTTCCCACATACAACAATTATGCAGGAGACGACATCGAACATATATTGGCAAAACATGAAAACTCTCCATAAATAAGGGTTTAGTTATTTAAAAGCAGTTGGTAACATTGTGGTAAAAGAAGAAATTGCTCGTTTTGAGCAATTTCTACTTTAGTCACAATGTTTTCAAAAGACGTCTGCTGCAGAGGCCTCATAATGCGTCTAGAAGTTGGAAAGGGTTAACTAGATGTATCAGTGATCTGTACTGTCTGAAGATGTCAATAAAGATAATAGGTTGGCCCCTCCCAACAATAACAATGATAACATGATTAGTTCTTTGTGCAGCCGATATACATGTGAAGAGTTTGTAACTTTACTTCCTTCAACCCTTTCTCACATAAAAACAAGTGTATATCAGGTACATTTGAAAACATAAGGCATCAATACGGTAAATGTCTATTAAAATGTATAATTGAAAAGAAAAGAAAACTAGAAATATCACTGAAGGTGATGAATACCTCAAGCTGGTGCCTGACAATATATATATGTACGAGAAATTCAAGGGGCCATAACTCATTTAAAAATAATTCCAGTGCAACACGCCGACAATATGCACAACAAGACTTGGTATCAATCATTCTTGTGAAGTTATATTAAATTCTGACCAAGGGTTTTATGAGAAATAGTGTTCACAAGAAATGTCCACAGACCAACGGACCGACCGACCGAATAGCGTGACTCCTATATAGCCCCCCATATACTATTGTGCATTAAAAGCCATTTTTCTATTTGGCACAATGTTTCAAAAGTTGTCCTCTGCGAATGGGTAAAGCGGTGCATGTGGGAGAGGGTTAATGCTATGAAAAGATCACATCCAACATGATCAGTTTTAATTAATCTTTTCCCACCTATAGACACATTTTGACGCATCTGCAGCAGACGACTTTTGTAAACATTGTGATGAAAGAAGAAATTCCTCAAAACGAGCAATTTCTCCTTTTGCCACAATGTTTTCATCCTTCTTTCAGTTTATCCCTTTTCCTCTTTTCATTTTGACACATCTGCCACAGAAGACTTTTAAAACATTGTGACTAAAGAAGAAATTGCTAAAGACGAGCAATTCCTCCTTTTGCCAAAATGTTTTCAACCTTTTTTCAGTTGTTGTACCATCATTTCTAGAGATTTTCCATATCTTGAGTAGACATTTTCAAAGTTGTCTGCTGCAGATTTGTTGTATGTGGGAAAGGGTTAATTAAACACTGTTCTAACACATGGAATCAATATGCTTCTCCATTAACTCTTTCCCTCATACAGACACATTTTGAGTCATCTACAGCAGATGACTTTTGGTAACATTCCGCTAAAACTATTTTTCAAAATGAGGAATTTCTCATATTGTCATGTTTTCAACTCTAAAATTAAATTTTCTTTCATTTGTAGATATTTTTCATTGTTTTGCCTTCAAAGTTATCTATAGCAGATTTGTTGTATGTGGAACAGGATTAAAGCCATGTTACATATGGCTCTAATAGTTCCTTGACCTGCCTTCAGTGTATGAAGATGAAGTTTATGTTGGAAATACTTGTTTCAAAATCAAAGATATACAAATTTGTTAAAACTAACATTAGATCACAGTAAAGCTTTAAAATACAATTTAATCTGAACAGGTTGAAACTACATGTATTTCCAATCACAAGTCAATACTCCCCTCTAAACCAACTGTTATGGATTGGCCTTGTCTTGGTGGTCTGTATTTATAATCGTATAAATAGGTTGGTGCAATCACTGAAAAATAAGGAAACAAGAGTTATCTACTAAATCTTAATTGATTGATTGGAATTTAATGTCATTTTCAACAGTATTTCAGTTTTACCGTGACGGCCAGTTCATATTACAATGTTTATGCCCAGCTTTCTCGCACCAGTACCAAACACAATAACTTTCCCAGGCAACTGGCTTCCTTCAAACATATTTCATTGATTAAAGACATATGACACAAGTCACAATGACTTACGTTGGTCATCGGAGAGAAATAATAGCTCAACAAGGATTCTCTAGTACTTTCTCAAAGACTTTTTAACATATTACTTTACAAAAACCACCCCCCAAACACCCACACACCCACACACAGGAGGATCAATATAGTCCAATATCGCTCACCAAATTAAACAGAACTTAAATAGAAGTAAAATATTTCTATGTAGAAATATTATGAAGTACTGTAGTTGGCAAGTTTTATATTTGCCTGAAGTAGTAAAATTAAAAGATTAATAGTGTGCCCCAGGTTTGTACTGATTAACCTTTAGCTACATTAATTATATACATTTATTGTGTACATGTGTCTCCACGGTTAACATGTAGGGCTTTTTCTTTACCCAGGGGGCAACAGTAATTACCACTTCATGATGCTTCATACTAAACAACAAAGCTTAACCCTTTCCCTCATATACACGCTTTCTGACGCCTCTGCAGCAGACGGCTTCTTGAAAACATAGTAACAAAAGAAGAAATTGCACAAAACGTGCAATTTCTCCTTTTGTCACAATGTTTTCCACTTTGAGTCATAAGTTATCCATTCAATTATAGAGATATTCAATTATTTGACAAAATATGTTCAAATCTCTATAATTGAATGGATTACCTATGACTTAAAGTGGAAAACATTGTGGCAAAAGGAGAAATTAGTCGTTTTGAGCAATTTCTTCTTTTGTCACTATGTTTTCAAAAAGCCGTCTGCTGCAGAGGCGTCAGAAAGCGTCTATATGAGGGAAAAGGTTAATCATGAATATCAGGAAAATGAGCGCCGCCATAAAGGGGCCATGTTTTTCAACCCATTAGAATAATTGTAGCAAACTGGGCAGATTGTCACCAAAGGAAGATTTGTCCTTTTCTAATTTGGTTAGTACTTTTTGACATAACAATTTATAAGATTTTTACAATTCACATAATATTATATAAGGCATAAATGCCCCACCCCATGTTGGCCATGTTTTTAAACAAATGAAACTATTTGGAACAATCTAGGAAGAGGGTCGGTCACCAAAGGAACATTGGAGCCACTTTATTTTAAATCAGGCAAGTACTTATGGACCTGAAGATTTTTCAAGTTCTTTACCGAAAATATAATAAGGCAAACAAGCCCCATTTCCCATTCGACTTTAATCTCCTCTTCTCATAACATTTTGTATAGTTGTTTGCTGTAGACTGAGAGTCTTCAAAAGTTGTCTACAGCAGGCAAAAAATATGTCATATTTCAAATTGTTCAAAGAAAGATAAATCATGCAAAAATCTCAAACATTTGTTTGAATAACTTCCCTTATTTAATTAATCAGGCATGTAGCAAGCCTGCTATATCCTACGTTTAACATAATTTGCTTAATATGGACAAATTTGCAAACAATGTATAACAGATCAGACAGCTTATTTCTGCAGTATGTATACATGTACTATTGTGTGATGTTTTTGTCTACATTATTATTTACTCATTTATTAATTCTAGGCTATTCAAAAAATGACAAAAGCTCTTTCCCACAAACAACAAATCTGCAGCAGACAATTTTGAAAATGTCCATTAAAAATATGGAAGATCTCTATAGTTGTAGGTTTAATAACTTTTAAAATGTCTAAAAAGTTGAAAACATTGTTGCAAAAGAAGAAATTGCTTGTTTTGAACAATTTCTCCTTTTGTCACAATGTTTTCAAAGGTTGTCTGCTGCAGAAAAGTCAGAAAGCGTCTATAGGTGGTGGGAAAGGGTTACAATACCAGGATGAAGGTACTGATTTTTGTTGCAAGGATTCAGCAGGGTGATGCTTAAGTCAGTTATTTATCTTTTAATATAAGCAAACCAATCTTTGATGACCAACAAGCTGAAAACATTATTGGAGGAGATGACATTGTGATTTTTTCCCTCTCATAACATGTTTTTCTCTTTTGCAGCCTCGTTCGTGCAACAGCGCCGTCTGACTAGCTCTATTCTGTTTGCTCCTCAAATCAACATATGTATCTTGATATTCCTAGGATTGGCCATGGAGTCCAACTTCCAAGTACAAAGCTGGACGAGTGCATTTTCATAATTCACAATTGAAAGGGTTAATGAAGCTTAAACCTGCCCAACCTATAGACGCTTTTTTGACATATCTGCAGCAGACAACTCTTGAAAACATTGTAGCAAAAGGAGAAATTGCTCAAAACGAGCAATTTCTCCTTTTGTCACAACGTTTTCAACTAAGTTCAGTAATTATACCTTCATTTATAGAGACTTTTCATATTTCATACTAAATGTCTTCAAAATCGTCTGCTGCAGATATGCTGTATGTGAGAAAGGGTTAACAGAGTGTGGGAGTTTTCAATTTTCTTACTCTATACATATAAAACTAGAACTATCACTGAATGTGATTAATACCCCCAAACGTCGCCCTGATAGATAAGGTAGTGGAATATTAAGAAACCCCACCTTAAATTCCAACTTGTAGTTTTAAAGATTATCTCCGGACAAGAAAAAAGAAAGGGCGATGAAAATTATTCTACGAACAAGAAAATATAACAAAGGGCAATAAATCTGTAATAAGCTAAAATAGAGTTAAGGCTCTTGTTCACTGCACTTCCTCTCAATGTGTTGTATCATTGTATGCAGTTTTATTAGATTCCATCTATTAGTTATTAAGTAATTCTCCGGACAAGAAAAAGTAACAAAGGGCAATAACTCTGTATTTAGGTAAAATAGAGGTATGGTTCCTGTACACCGCACTTCCTCTCAATGTGTTGTATCATCGTTTGAAGTTGTATTAAATTCCAACAATTAGTTTTAAAGTTATGCTACAGACAAGACTGTACTAAAAAGAAAAAGTAACAAAGGGCAATAACTCTGTATTTAGGTAAAATAGAGTTATGGTTCCTGTACACCGCACTTCCTCTCAATGTGTTGTATCATCGTATGAAGTTTTATTAGATTCCACATATTAGTAATTAAGTTATTCTCCGGACAAGAAAAAGTAACAAGGGGCAATAACTCTGTATTTAGGTAAAATAGAGTTATGGTTCCTATACACCGCACTTCCTCTCAATGTTTTGTATCATCCTATGAAGTTTTATTAAATTCCAACAATTAGTTTTAAAGTTATGCTCCGGACAAGACTCTAAGAACAAGAAAAAGTAACAAAGGGCAATAACTCTGTAATTATGTAAATTAGAGTTATGGTTCTTGTACACTGCACTTCCTCTCATTATGCTCTACCATTGTATGTAGTTTTATTAGATTCCATCTGTTAGTTATTAAGTAATTCTCCGGACAAGAAAAAATAACAAAGGGCAATAACTCTGTATTTAGGTAAAATAGAGGTATGGTTCCTGTACACCACACTTCCTCTCAATGTTTTGTATCATCCTATGAAGTTTTATTAAATTCCAACAATTAGTTTTAAAGTTATGCTCCGGACAAGGAAAATCGCAACGGACCAACCGACCAACCACAGGGTGACTCCAATATACCCCCTCTAAACTTCGTTTATCGGGGGTATAACAAGAGTTGTCAGAGGAGAATATAGCTCGCCTATCAGGGCCATCGTCTATCAGAGCCTACTTCAGAACAGTTATAGCATTAGGTAAAGTCACACAGTATCACCTATTGCAAGATAAAACACCTTTTCAATACTTGCATGCAAATGTTAACCAAGTCCATACAGGCCCTATAGGGTCTATACTTTCGATCAAGAAGATTTTCAAAGTTTTAACTATAGAATGATACATTTTAAGAAATCAAACCCTGCCCCTTGGTGGCCATGTTTTTCCAACATTTCTTTTGTACAAAAAGAATTTTACAGTTTTCACTATATATGCATATATAGAAAACAATCATTTTTGCATTGGCCCATTGAATAAGGAAAAGAACAGACGGAGAAAACAAAGATGGAACCCAGACGGTGAGTGATCACAATAGCTCTCCCCACACATTTGCTCAGGTGAGCTAAAAATAAATAATATGGAAGAACTACATACAAATAGACCGTGGCTGTAACCTCACACCTAAATTCTTGCAGTCTCCCTGACAGGGCTGTTTCGGTTCTGCTATAACATCTAAATATCCTGAGATCTGTACCATAATGATCACATTGGCAGTAAAAGGCACCTGTTAAAATAGATTATTTACATGTATAACTCTTTTAACCCTGTACCACACACAGCAAACAGGGAATTTTTTTCTTCTGTCATAACAGTCTGCACACAGGAAAGGGTTACAAGAGACTGCAGGGAAATGTCTAATTCAAACCTTCTTTGACCCTTTCCCACATACAATTAATCTGCAGCAGACAACTTTGAAAACATGTAATAAGCATTTACTAAGGTTAGTTTATAATTTGTTCAAATATTGTCAATTTATTTTATGCAAGGTCCAACAGTATTTCAGTTATATCACAGTCTGTCCTGGGTAAATTATCTGTACTTCTTGTAAGGTTAACCCTTTCCCTCATATAGACGCTTTCTGACTGACGCCTATGCAGCAGACAACTTTTTAAAAACATAGTGACAAAAGAAGAAATTGCTCAAAACAAGAAATTTCTCCTTTTGCCACAATGTTTTCCACTTTTAGTCGTATCTTGCCCATTCAATTATAGAGATATTCTATTTTTGACAAAATATGTTCAAAGTCGTCCGCTGCAGAATTGTCATATGAGGGAAAGGGTTACCTTACCGCAATGCATAAGTCATACAATAATAGGGTCAAAGGAGGGTAGCTTTGTCCCTTTCCCACATACAACAAACCTGCAGCAGACGACTTTGAACACATTTAGTCAAAAATATAGAAAATCTCTATTAATAAGAATTATTAATTAAAGTTGAAACATTGTGACACAAGGAGAAATTGCTCATCCCTTGCCACAATGTTTTCAAAAGTTGTCCACTGCATAGGCGTCAGAAAAAGTGTGATGTGTGATGGGGTTAACTACTGTTTGTAATGTCTTTGGTAAGACTGGGAATCCAATCTAAGTCTCACACTTTTAAGAGGGACAGAGTTACGACGTACAACGGTTGTAAGAGTTGGGACTTACTGGAATAGTTTGATCCTCCGTATACTCTGATGATAAGATGACCCAGTTATATCGAGATAACTCTACAGTACTTGGCAAAAGTGCTGGTCTGTTGTAAACTTTACGGAATAATTTTGATGACTCTGCAAAACAATTTTGCCTGAAAAGCAAAATAAATAAATTGCAGTGGGTAACAGAAATGTGAAAAATAAACAAACATGTGGAAGTTGTTTCAAACACTTACTAGTTTATAACAAGAGTTGTCGGAGGACAATATAGCTCGCCTATCAGGGCCATCGTCTATCAGGGCCTACTTCAGAACAGTTATAGCATTAGGTAAAGTCACACAGTATCACCTATTGCAAGATAATACACCTTTTCAATACTTCCATGCAAATGTTAACCAAGTCCATACAGGCCTTTTAAATCTGTTAATTGGTTTATATACGATGTATGCCAATAGTGAACATAATACCGAAGACTTACAGTATCAGTATCAGATAAAACCACACACTATTATTTATTGCAAGATATCACAAATTTTCAATACTTGCATGCAAATCTTAACCTGGCAACGCTGATACCAACGCCATACAAGGTCCCCTAATGATCCTGAATAAGTGTGTGAAGTTTCAAAGCAACAGCATACACAGTGTCTGAGAAAAGGCCTTGCACGCAAAGGTTTGACCAAAATTCTAAGTCGAAAAAGGGGCACAATTCAGTCAAAATCCATTCCAGAGTTATGGGACTTGACATACAAGGTCCCCTAATGACCCTGAATAAGTGTGTGAAGTTTGAAAGCAACAGCATACACAGTGTCTGAGAAAAGGCCTTGCACGCTAAGGTTTGACCCAATTTCTAAGTCCAAAAAGGGGCACAATTCAGTCAAAATCCATTCCAGCGTTATGGGACTTGACATACAAGGTCCCCTAATGATCCTGAATAAGTGTGTGAAGTTTCAAAGCAACAGCATACACAGTGTCTGAGAAAAGGCCTTGCACGCAAAGGTTTGACCAAAATTCTAAGTCGAAAAAGGGGCACAATTCAGTCAAAATCCATTCCAGAGTTATGGGACTTGACATACAAGGTCCCCTAATGACCCTGAATAAGTGTGTGACGTTTAAAAGCAACAGCATACACAGTGTCTGAGAAAAGGCCTTGCACGCAAAGGTTTGACCAAATTTCTAAGTCCAAAAAGGGGCACAATTCAGTCAAAATCCATTCCAGAGTTATGGGACTTGACATACAAGGTCCCCTAATGATCCTGAATAAGTGTGTGAAGTTTCAAAGCAACAGCATACACAGTGTCTGAGAAAAGGCCATGCACGCAAAGGTTTGACCAAGCTGGCAACGCGGACGCCAACGCCGGGGTGATAACATAAGCTCCCCTATTTCTTCGAATAGGCGAGCTAATAATAAATCAAAATAGCATGAACAAATTATAGCTTCATAACAGAGAGAACTTAAATGTAGCCACGGTATACATATAAGGGTACACTTATACTGCCTTATTCAGAAGTTAGCTTTTATAACGACGAGGTAGAGTGTTTACCTTCAGGATCAAAAGATCCAAGGTTGGAGCCCTTGTCGGGTCGGATCTTTTAGGATTGTTACAATGGCACCCAATAAGGGACTTCATAGGAAAAAGCCTTGAGATTGTTTCACAACATTCTCATTCTCGAATTCCAATTAAGGAGGGGGGTATATATAGCCTAGGTATATGTACTTATACTGCCTTGCTATATAGCTAGCTATTGTAGCACTGTTCTAGGCCGGCCGCCTTCGGATCGAAAGGTCCAAGGTTTGAGACCTTGTGAGGTAAAATCTTTTAGGACTGTTAACCCTTTTCTTCATGTAGACGCTTTCTGACAGGAAATTGCATGTATTGAGCGATCTCATTTTTCCACAATGTTTCCAAAAGTCTATTTCAGCATATGGCATAGAACAGTATCTATATTATAAACAAGAGGGCCATGATGGCCCTGGAATCGCTCACCTGATTTTTTTTCCCCATATAAGCTATATAAGCCCCCCACGGACAAAAGGCGATCACAATAACTCACCTTGAGCAAAGCTCAGGTGAGCTAAAAACACAAACAGAAATTCTGGAAAACAGTATTTGTTTTTCTTGAGAACAGATAATAAATCTAATAAATGACTGCTAATGTCATATTATGTCAACTAAAGGCAAATAAATAACTTACCAATGTGCATAAAACTGTGAAAATTCACCATCCTTTAACTTAGTGAGAAATACCCTTTGATCTCCTTGTACTTCTACAATATTGCTTGAAAATTCACAACAGGCATACAAGTTGAGTATTTCATCCTCTAAATACATCTGCAAAATAAGAACAGAAATTGATTGCTAAAACAAGATGGAAAATATCCCACATATGACCAATTTAATTAAGGAGAAGACAACTGGCAATACCCCCTTCATATCTGTCTGATAACTCGAACTAAGTTTTATGTAGATGGTATTCAAAAGACGGATCTGAAAAAGAGTGCAGTGTTAAATTACAGGTAGAAGCCTTTAACCCTTTCCCTCATATATTAGACACTTTCTGACACCTCTGTAGCAGACGACTATTTGAAAACATAGTGACAAAAGAAGAAATTGCACAAAACGTGCAATTTCTCCTTTTGCCACAATGTTTTCCACTTTTAGTCATAGGTTATCCATTCAATTATAGAGATTTTCTATTTTTTGACAAAATATGTTCAGTCGTCTGCTGCAGAATTGTTGTATGAGGGAAAGGGTTAACAAAAATCTGTCTGAATATTTATGTAATTACACTTTCAGAAATGCTCATTTACATAAGAAACATAATGATCTTTTCCTTTCTACATTTTGATATAACAGTTAAACCTGATATTTCTCAAGTCCTTACAAAATGTACTTCTATAAAATTAGAAGCACAAGTTCGATACAGACTTATTACCAAGTAACAGTCATTGTGGGAAAACAGTACTGTAAGTAAGCAGCCTTAAATGTTTTCAAAGGTTTGACAAGTGACTGCTGTGACGTCTTTATCAGGGAAATGTTTTTACACTTTTTGCAAATACAACAAATATGCAGCATCGGACTTAATAAAAATCGTAACAAAAATGTGATAAAAATGTGTAAGTGATAGTATAATTATTGAATAAAGTAAAAATTAATGAGATGTATAGCCGTCAAAATGCATCTGTATGTGAGAAAGGATTACTTAAGCTTCAAAAGGATTTTTGTCTTTTGATGAAATTGCAACTGTTGATTAATTGACAAACAGTGTAGATCAGACTGCGTGGAGAGCAGTTTGGTCTGTACCAATACTGGTAACAACTGTCCTACGGTTGCTACACACAGAACATAACTCATAAATAGCATGTTTTACCTCTATTATGTCATTGATTGACTTTTCCCCGTTTCTGTGCACATTCTGGTTACTAAAAACTAGAGGACTCTTGTTAAGCAGGTATGTATTACACATGTCTTCCATTTCTATATGCTGGATCTGTTTTATATTTGTGATGTTGGTACACATCTGAAAATGGAATAATAAACTTTCAGAATTTACATGAAATAAAATAAGAAAATGCATGAACATGTACTATTTTTTTCTGTCTATGAAAGGTTCATTTTAATATCTAATTAAAAATATCTTGTATCAAAATGAAATGAAGGACAATCTGGTAACATGAAGATTGAAAAAGTCAAAGAGGAAAATACTGTGATTTAATTTTTTCCTAAGTGTTTTTGTAAATGAAGAATAATAAAAGACTGAACAAAGACGTTTGTTTACCTGTATTTGCATGATTTGTTAAAATAAGCTTTGAAGTTGAAAGTCCATTTCAGGTTTGTGATCAAGCATGTTTGATTAGAAGAAATAAACTGAATCACGATATTCTATAAATAAATAATTGAATGTTCTAGTCAATTATGAAGGAAAAGGTTAAGGATTTTCTAAGATGCTGATAGAGAAAACATTAAACAATTTATGCAGGATGATCCAGAAATAAACATGCTGTAGCTGTATCTAATTTATTTTCTATGATTAATAGATTATGAAATTAAATTTTAAGCAAATACATCTTTACTTAAAGTATTTATGCTGTATGTAAAGCTGAAACATATTTCTTTTCAGAACTGTAAGATCATTTTATTTGTTACTAAGGCAACGCATTCTCACTTTAGCAAGCCAGTGCAATTTTCTGCATTAAAATAAATTACTTTAGTGAATTTGAACTGTTTTTAAATGAGATATTTTGGGGCAGAAATGTATGATTATTAATTGACATCACTAATGTCTACAACATTCATGTTTCTGTTATTAAAATAAATAACAAAGCATTAAACATTAAATTAAATATCAGTTGTGCACTGTAGCTTTATCCGAGTCACAAGAAATGTGCAAATATTTAAAAAAAAAATCAGCTTGGACATTAACCCTTTCCCTCATATGACAATTCTGTAGCAGACGACTTTCAACGTATTATGTCAAAAAACAGAAAATCTCCATAATTGAATGGATAACCTATGACTAAAAGGGGAAAACATTGTGGCAAAAGGAAAAATTGCACGTTTTGTGCAATTTCTTCTATTGTCACTATGTTATCAAAAAGCCGTCTGCTGTAGAGGCGTCGTTTATATGAGGGAAAGGGTTAACCGAATTAAACATGCAATCATAGAGCATGAATCTTCAGTGCTAAGGTCAGCAGGAATGCTAGAGTAAACCGGTATGCCTTTACCACCATGCCTACTCATTTGATTTGGTCTCAACAGATTTTGATGTGGTAAAGACTGCTTTGATAGAAGACATGTTTGAAGTTGTAAGTAACTGTCTTAGGCTGTTTACTGTATAGTATCTGATCTTGACACAGAATTGTATTTGGATATGTTGGACCAGTGGATTGCCATTCACTGGAAATGTGGTACCTGCGGAATTTTCAGGTTACATATATAACATAATTGTGCTCATGTTGTGTGTTGGTCATTAATATCGCTAAAAAAATGCTAAAATTAAAGATAGTCTGGTATATTCTGGATCGTGCCTTGTAATTTGACTCGTGAAAATTCAATGTTAGTGTTTAACTCTGCACAACAAGCCATTTGCTGTGTTTGAAGCAGAAACTTTTGTAAACATTGCAGAGAAGGATAAAATGCTGTTAATGAGCAATTGCTGCTTTTACCACTTTACTCCAATTATATCCTTTCATTTGGTGCGATTTCAATATTTTCCTTGATAGTCATAACTCATGAATCTGTTGCAAATTAGTTAAATGCTAAATGTTTAAAAAACATTTGTCAAGCTTTGCATTTGAAGGATTCCATAGCTTTTTCTCAAAATATCAAGATATAAAATGATGAGTTGAGTACATGAGGGGAAGGGTAAACACTGTACTGGTTCAAGCAGTCAAAGGGTTAAGATAAACACAATTATCATATGTCACACCTACTTGACAATCTTCCTCTTGTAGTTCAACTATAGTCATATCTTTGGCAACTGGGTTTGGAATAAAACATCTTAAACCGTACAACCAAGTCCAATCTAACCATGGAACAAGCTGGAATTGAATATAATGTAGAAAATACATATTTCTATAATTCTGCAAGCATGGTTCAGTAATGTCTAACCATTTGTAACTGTAGGTCTGAATTTTTATAACTATTATACACAGAACACTGACAAGAGGCTCAAACCCATCAGTGTTTTTTTCTCACTGTTTTGTGACCAGGGCCCTTTTAGTTGTGAAAATAGTGACATATTAAATGTGATGAAAGACAGATTTTGTGAAATTAAGGCCTACTTTTGTGGGAAAAAAAGGTGTCTTTTGATTGTGAATGGGGCCCAATTTCGGCACAAATTTGGGTTAAGAAAAAACACTGCCCATATATCCTATGTAAAGACAGCTCTTAACCTTTTCCCTCATACGGCAATTCTGCAGCAGATGACTTTGAACAAAAATTAGAAAATCTCCATAATTGAATGGATAACCTATGACAAAAAGTGGAAAACATTGTGGCAAAAGGAGAAATCGCACGTTTTGTGCAATTTCTTCTTTTGTCACTATGTTTTCAAAAAGCTGTCTGCTGCAGAGGCGTCAGAAAGCGTCTATATGAGGGAAAGGGTTAAATACTAAGCTTTTATCCAGGGCAGCAATCACGTCTTGTCAACCAGGGTCATAGATAAGAGGGATAAGTAACTGCATTGTCTCCCGTCCCAACGTTTGTAGCAAGTTAAACTTTAAAAGTATTAATCAATATTACACTTGCAAGGATACTTTCTGAAAATGTTAGCATTCTTTTATTGCAATACATAAAAATATTTAAAAATATTAAACATCTATATATATATATGATAATCTTTGATCCTTTTGAATAATATCAATCAATTTATTTTAGGGAAACTTTAAAATTCCAAACATCTCAATATTAGTTGTTTTAAATCAGTCATTTTCCATATAATATTGAAACTTTAGTTTTTGAATTTTTCTTCTGCTTATATTTTAAAATTTAAGCTTTCCGAATATGTATGTAATGTGCATGATAGGACTTCAAAGTTTTATTTGCTACAAAATGCAAAATTTTGGAGAATTTCGTTTTTCTGCATGATATGTAAATCAGAAAACAAGACTTTAGTATACAAAGAAGGCTGCTTATTCCTCTTATCTATCATTTGTATGTTGCTGACACAACTTAGGCCCTACAAATGATAGTGCAAAAGCAGCAATAATCTTCACAACAAAAGAGACTTTGAAAAGTTGTTTTTGGTTCCTGCACTCAACAGATTGAGTCATGTCGTTACCTTGCTATTTCGTTACAGAAACAAATGACTGTTGCGTAATTGATATTGTTTGTACCATACATGAGATTATTTTTGGTAACCTTTTCAGCACAGCCTATGAAATGCAGAACGCCTGTGGTGCATTCTAGGGCATATCTGGGGGTTATTTTAGATGTATTTAACGTTGGGAAAATACATGTACCTTTTTGAGATCAGAACAACAGCATCAGGGGTTTCAATTTTATTTCCTTTTATAATCATACCACCATAAATGAATAATTTACACAGTAATACAGAACCATGTATGTGTTGTATGTTTTTTATTTTAAGAACATACACATTAAGTATATAACTGCTCTATGCACTCCTAAGTCACAACAAACAGCACTTATTACACATTTTACGCATGTTTCAATTCATCAAATTAAAATCATCATTCATAAATCATAACACCAAGCAAATGCATATAAAACAATTAATGAGTATACCATTACGCTCCCGGCTTGTTAAACACAACAATAGCCCATTTAGTCAATTATCTGATGATTGGCGATGACCAAATTGACACACGTAACAATTAACGGATAAGTGTCAATATGTCGTGTGTACTGCTTGAAGAATGTCGAGACCAGCATCCGGCCAACTACCTACCTAGATTGGTAAAATTAAGGCTCTAAATTTTATTTTTTCCGTTTGTTATGACTTTCCGGGACAACTCCGGACGGCCGGGACAATATCAAACTATCAAACATAGCTTGATACTTGTGTTACTCTTTGTGATGGATGTAAATTGTAAAGGATGGCAGCATCGTGGATGAAAATAAATGTGGTCAAGCCTCAAGGAGCCATTTGTGAACAGTGACTTTGGAGCTGACCACAACAGAGAAAGAACGATAGTTTATACTTTTAATGAGTGTTAGCCAAAACAGGACAAATGTACACAGTAAATGAACCATACAACTGAAGGATAATATGGAGCATAATAGAGGGAAAGTCAGGGAAAGTCAGGAAAAGAGCGAGAGAAAGAGGGAGAATGCTCAGCATAGAAGGTAAACGTTACCTTTGGAGCTGGCCGCAACTGGGTAGAGAAAAGAAAGAGACAGGCCTTATATAGGGTAGCCAGAAGAACCGACCCCACTTTTACTCAGAAGAAGCGACCCCAGTTTTATTCTACCCCATTATCGGTTTTAACAGGTGTGAATGGATGATGATCACTACATTCTGAATAAAATGTAGAATGTATTTTAACATTGTAATAAAAATGTATGTTAACATTGTAATAAAAATGTATGTTATTAGAAATGTACGTTAACATTAATTGCGCTAAAATTAAACAAGGTTTCATCTTTTCAATGTTTGTGTTTATCAGGTTCAGGTGCTACTAACAAAGTTAAAGAAACACATTAATGATTGCGATTATATTAAGCTTATATTAAGCAATTATTTTTGTTAGTAGCACCTGATACACACAAAAGATTAAAAGATGAAACCTTGCTTAATTTCAGCGCATTTAACGATGAGTTCAACTTTCTTAGCAACACCTGATACGCACAAAAGATGTGTGTTTGTACTTACTTTTGATGTTTTTCGTAAATTGTGTTTGTTTTATTGATACTGTTGTAATGATATAATTATTTTAATTGCTCAATTTGAAAAATATATATATGTATGTGTATGTATAACTGCCTAACACATATTCATTAAACTTGATGATAATTTCGTGAAACTCTGTTCAGAATTGTTAAATTTATTATTTGTTACTTGTGACTTTAATAATTTGGATTAATTTGTTGTTACTTTTGACTTTAATAAATTAGATTTTATTGTTACTTGTGACTTGTGTGAGTGTGAAAATGGCTGATTTGTGTATTGAGTGTCTTGACCCCGTTCGTCCACTACAACATGGCATCACGTGCGATGTATGTGATATGGCAGCATCGAATATGCAATACCGGTAAGTACCATTACAAAATATATTTTATGCCATATATTAATATTAACAATGTTTTCTTAGTTAGCCTTCTAAGATGTTTTCAATTTATGCGGCCTACCTATCCTTTAAAAATCCCCCTTTTCTCACCATATATGTACACATGTCCACCTTTCTCACAATGTTTTCTCAAGTTTGTTTGCCACGAAGATTTCAAATTATGGTTTTCCATTTCAAAGTATGTTTGATAGAGGACATTTCTCCTTCTTTGCCTTCTAAGATGTTTTCAAATTATGCGGCGGGCGGCCTACCTATCCTTTAAAAATCCCCCTTTTATCACCATATATGTACACATGTCCACATTTCTCACAATGTTTTCTCAAGTGTGTTTGCCACGAAGATTTCAAATTATGGTTTTCCATTTCAAAGTATGCCGAGGACATATCTTCTTTTCTCACAATGTTACTAAATTATCCAATATGATATGCCAATATCATGCTTTCAAAGTATACACCATATATGTACACATGTCCACCTTTCTTACAATGTTTTTCAAGTTTCTTTGCCACGAAGATTTCAAATTATGGTTATCCAAAATGTCGAAGTTGTTTAATAGTGTTTGATAGAGGACATATCTCCTTTTCTCACAATGTTACGATGTTTACTAATGTTTGATAGAGGACATATCTCCTTTTCTCACAATGTTACTAAATTATCCAAAATGCCGAAGTTGTTTAATAGTGTTTGATAGAGGACATATCTCCTTTTTTCACAATGTTACGATGTTTACTAATGTTTGATAGAGGACATATCTCCTTTTCTCACAATGTTACTAAATTATCCAAAATGCCGAAGTTGTTTAATAGTGTTTGATAGAGGACATATCTCCTTTTTTCACAATGTTACTAAATTATCCAATATGCCGAAGTCGTTTAATAGTGTTTGATAGAGGACATCTCTCCTTTTTTCACAATGTTACGATGTTTACTAATGTTTGATAGAGGACATATCTCCTTTTTTCACAATGTTACGATGTTTACTAATGTTTGATAGAGGACATATCTCCTTTTTTCACAATGTTACGATGTTTACTAATGTTTGATAGAGGACATATCTCCTTTTTTCACAATGTTACTAAATTATCCAATATGCCGAAGTCGTTTGATAGAGGACATATCTCCTTTTTTCACAATGTTACTAAATTATCCAAAATGCCGAAGTTTTTTAATAGTGTTTGATAGAGGACATATCTCCTTTTTTCACAATGTTACTAAATTATCCAAAATGCCGAAGTTGTTTAATAGTGTTTGATAGAGGACATATCTCCTTTTTTCACAATGTTACGATGTTTACTAATGTTTGATAGAGGACATATCTCCTTTTCTCACAATGTTACTAAATTATCCAAAATGCCGAAGTTGTTTAATAGTGTTTGATAGAGGACATATCTCCTTTTTTCACAATGTTACTAAATTATCCAATATGCCGAAGTCGTTTAATAGTGTTTGATAGAGGACATATCTCCTTTTTTCACAATGTTACGATGTTTACTAATGTTTGATAGAGGACATATCTCCTTTTCTCACAATGTTACTAAATTATCCAAAATGCCCAAGTTGTTTAATAGTGTTTGATAGAGGACATATCTCCTTTTTTCACAATGTTACTAAGTTTCAAAGTCACTATTGTTCTATTACTCGAGTGTTTACTATGCAGCATTAATTTAATAATTGTTTTGTTTTTTTCCATTTATGTTTTCAAAGTAAATATTGTTTTTTTACTCGATTGTTTACTATGCATCATTAATTTAATAATTGTTTTGTTTTTTCCAAGGTTTAACAGAATGTGTCACTGTTGTATTTTTCCATATTCATGACTGTTTATTACACTTAAACACTTAAACCCTCCATTCACACCTAAAACCGATCCATTCACACCTGTTAAAACCGATAACGGGGTAGAATAAAACTGGGGTCGCTTCTTCTGAGTAAAAGTGGGGTCGCTTTCGCGTGGGGTCGGTTCTTCTGGCAGCCTTATATAGTAGAGAATACGTTTTGTATACAGAAGGAATCACATGAACCATGCATACCACAGATAAACAAGGCAGTCATAAATGTAGTTAATAGAAGAGTCATAAGAAAAGGTAAAGGCATGTGTATATACGGTGGCTTAAATAAACCGTTCCCGTTACATTTGGAAAAGCTATCAAACATTTAGATGGGAACGTTATTCAACACCTTTTCCTTATAATAACATAGTTCATATATTTTTAGGAATCGGTTTCAAAACACAACCAATTTATTTTCGGGTGCAAAACAGTGTCAGTTACGAAAAAGCCAACGTTTTCCATGTACAAAACGGTTCGATTACGAAACAGAAAATAGTTGGGGGTTTACCAGGCGTCTGGACCCCGCCCCTCAATTAAATGAATACACCTACCATAACATTAAGGTGTTTTGCTGTTGAGTAAACGTATCTTTTCACAGGTTCGTGGGATAATGCAGCTGCAGTCAAAGAAACTAAAACAGAAAGTGCAAACAGAGACGATATGCAACTCCATTTTCTGCGTTTATTCTGCCATTTCATGAACGGTTTCGCCGCTTTTAGAGTCTTGTAAGCATTGATGTCACAATCAACACAGTATTGGTGTAACCGATCCAGTTCTTCACTTAATATACCCAAGTTTTTACTATTTATCGCTTCATCTTCGTGATCGGAGTTTACTTTGGTTGCCATCTTCATTTTTGAACTTGAAACCTGCATTGTATAATGATGTTCTCGATTTTTGACTATAAGCTGGGAACCATTTTGGTGGATTTTTCCGATAGGTCAAAGGGAAGTAATTCGGAGCGGCGAACTAACTGAGGTTTGGCCCAGTGCTATTTCGTCCCCTTCTCTTTGCTGATGTAAAGCTTTGCTGTGTAAAGCTTGAACATTTTTGACGTGCACGTACATGTGCCACAAGTCATCCTCTATCGCAAAACCAGTCCTCTTCTCTCTTCCTTTGTGTTGTCGAATTTAATATTACCTCGACAGTTGGCAAAGCTGCATCTATGCTCCAAATATACTGTGTTGAACTTTTCCAACAGCTTTGCCACATGAAAAACTTTGTAGCAGTCATGCCACAGGCTGAAGTTTGGTAAAAAAACACATTTTAAATTAAAAAATTGGACCATTTCTCCCACGAAAACACCTCTGCAGCAGGCATATTTAAAAGAAATTGTGGGGAAAGGAGGAATTACTCATATTCTGCAATGTTTTGTCTCTCTCAAATTTAAACAGTTACATGCATGCAATGTAGTGTGTTGTATTTTCTTCATTTTTTTGTTTAAAGATCGGTTAAACGAAAATATCTACCCCAACAAAAAACTTTTGAAGAGAAAATATTAGCCATTGTTGTGAATGTCTACTTTGCCCTTTGTATTTCAGACCATTCCTTTTGGTCAGTTGCTGGGCCCAGAAAACTCTGGTTCCCAGTTTAGAGGAACCACCCAAACTTGTGATATAACATGGCCCACTTGTATGAGGCGCCGTTTTACTATTTATTCCTTATTTTTTGATATCAGGAAAGAAAATGGATTTCTTGATAGCAAGAAATAAAGTATTTTCCTAAGTAATTCACTTTTTGATATCAAAAAATAGATTTTCTGATATCAAAAAATGAATTTTTGATATCAGAAAATACTCTTTATTTCAAGAAATTGATTTCCTGATATCAAAAAATGATTTTCTGATAAAAAAATCGAATTCCTGATATCAAAAAATATCATGAAATATGCTCTATTTTTTACTTTTCAGATGACTTTTCTGATATCAAGAATTCGAATTCCTGATATCAGAAAATGAATATTTGATATCAGAAAATGTATTTCTTGATATCAGAAAATAGATTATTTGATATCAGAAAATAGATTATTTGATATTTTTGAATTTTTGATATCAGAAAATCTATTTTTTGATATCAGAAAATACTCTTTATTTCTTGATATCAAAATGTAAAAATCGAATCCCTGATATAAAAAAATAAGGAATAAATAGTAAAACGGCGCCTCATACACTTGGACCAAAGAAGCTAAGCACGACAGACGTGTGCTGACTTAGACTGATGACTGAGAAAAGACATATAGGAGTCATCATGAGTTTTCTTTGGAGATCAATATTTCTTAAATGAGTAGAAAAAGACGGTTATTAACCGAGCCTCTTGGCGAGGTTAATAACTCTCTTTTTCGAGACGAATTTAAGAAATCTTCTCCAAAGTAAAACGAGTGATGTATTCTTTTTATCACCTAAACAGTGTGTTTTAATGAAAAATATTGACAACATCAAAACAAAGACCGAATAACATATTCTTCATAAGAACTTAATTGTGATTGACCGCATAAAAAAGTAGTCCTCATCATTTTTGAATAAGAAGAAAAAAACCACCAATGTTTTAAACAATTAGGACTCGTTATTTATTCAAAATAACGTATTATTGCATTTTTCAATGTGTAAAATTTAACAACTTAACAATAAACATAATAAAGATAAAGTCAAAATGACGTCATCAGTAGTCGCGTGTATGACGTGTTTTTGTTATCACACATGTTGGATATCGTTGTTCCGTGATTTGTTCTCAACTTGAAAATAAGGGTATTTATGTGATAAAAGACTCTTTAAGACCAAGCAAATGATAATATAATGCAGGTTATAGTGTTAGCTACGGGTGAGTGCACACAACACAATGTTTGCATAAGTATGTAATAGTTTTCCCCCTGTATAGTACCATTGGAGAATGAATGCACTTTTCTTTCCTTCAAATTTGCAGTTGTCCTTACCGCCATCATCTTCGCAAGCCAAGGCTAATTTGTCCATTAAATTACCATAATAACCTTTGCTGACGGCTTCTTTAAATTTGAATTTCCCGCTCTGCCACCTAGCGGTTGCATAAATATACATCCCAATTCGGTCATCTTAACCTTCTTATATTATGTTTTTCATTTCAATAATTGTTTTATTCAATATATAGTTCCCAATTTATTGGGAATTTTAAAACACATCTATTTAGGCTTTGTTTTTTTTACACCCTTTGCCCTTTTTAAAGCGGCTAAAGGGTAAACAGCTACCTGTACAACGGGGCCTGTGATTGGCTGGACGCTAAACCTGGCCAACTCGTCATTGACCATAGATTTATGTGTAAATGTCGAGCTTGGCCGTAAAAGCGGATTGAAATTCAGCCAATCAGGGGCTCCATTGTGGAGGACTGTTGGGTAGTGCTTTTTTTGCACAATATTATTAATTGCGTTTTTTACAAAAATTGCTTTTATATTCTTAGTAACCAAATAAATAAATATAGTTTTACTCACATACACTTATATACACACATACAACACTATACTATAAAAAGAAAGCTGGATATGTACTTATAGAAAACGAAAATATAGTCAAAAGCGATAATAGAACATTTAAAATATAGTCAACCCCTTTAATAAAAAAAAATTGGAGAGATAAAACAATGGCTGCTCGCCAAATGGCTTTATGCCGATAGGCGAGGGTAAATAAAACCATATGAAGAAGAAGAAACGTTCATCGTCCAATAGAATGATCGGTAACAAACGTCGTCAGTTTTCTGTTAATATGGCGACTGCTTCGCTTCGCTTCAGGCCTCGTCGCTTACAACCGCGAAATACGAAGGAGTAAACAGTTTATAATCCAGAATCTTACAGACGAATATTATAGTGAGATCAATCTACGAAGGGACAGATGTGCTTGTGGCCAAGCGGACCGGTAACGGAAAGTCACTGACTTATGAGTGTTTCCCTATCATGTTTCCTTGCACAATTGGCTAGTCATCATTATTGCTCCGCTGACTTCCATCATGGAGGAGCAGTGACGGAGACTTGTTAGCCTTGGATTTATAGCAACATACCTGGGAATGGACTCCAGCCAGAACAAGGAGATCGAGAACGGGACGTTCGACTTCGTTTTTGGAAGCCCGGAAGCTTTTTAAGGGAGATGGCGAACTAGAATGTTGACTGAAAATTATCAGGAAAACTGGGATTAATTGTTGTGGATGAAGTCCACACAGACAGTCATTCAATGGTATGTAATTATAGCTGACAAAATGATTATCTATATGTTCTTAGAGTAAATGTTGCACCATAATGTTCAATGCAAACAGATCATAATTCTTGGCAAACTAGCACTGACATTGCAGGTTTATGTATTCCCCACCCATCTGTTGTTATATATTGTCTATGTTGGGTTAGAGTTACTAGTTAGGATCGTTGATATGGAGCCCTGTTGATATACAAGTTCCACCAATGACACCCACTGTTATTTCCAGTATTATTTCTTCTTTTCTTCTTTTTTTCTTCTTTTTTTCAATTTAATGATTGACTGTGGAAAATATTTTACAATTATAACCATTGTCAAACAGAAAATGGTACAGTATTTACATCAAGCTAGATATAAAACAGGAATAATGATTATTGATATCATAATATGACTCATCTTTAAAAGAAAATTTATTTGAAATGGTCTTATTACTTCTGCTATAATATTTCAATTCATAAGCTTTGAAAGAAAATTAATCATTGCAATTATCATGTAAATTCCTGATCATATATTATATGTTAAATTAGGGTTTTATCATTGAACTTGTGAATGTGTTATTCTGGCCTAAATACACTTTTAGCAGTCTACAATTCTTAAGTTGACAAAAGGTTTATAGAAAGATTATGTCTCCAATGTTGTTGTAGATCAATCCATTCCTACAGTCAAATAATTTTCACAATATAATGAAATCTCAACAAGTGATGTGGTTTGATCCTTGGACTGACAAAAAACTACAAAGACTGTTCAAGCTTTCAAGACTGTTCAAGCTATATTACTTTGGAGCTCTAGTTTATTTTTTTGTATCTGATTGAAATAAGCATTTAATGATTATAAGTTGAAATAAATATAGATTAAATTCATATTTGCTTGCATGAAAATGAAAATAATAAATGGAGGTCAGTCAGGCTATGATGTCAACATGTTTATACCAGTTCCAAACTAAACAATTGTTATAGTGTTGAAATTAACATTAAACATTTTTCAACAAACAACAAATGTGCAGCAGATGACTCTGAATTTAAAAAGGCAAATACAATGATTTTTACTAAAAAAGTAAGTTTTTAATCATTGAATTCAGTTAAAAACATTGTGGCAAAAGGAGAAATTATTTATCTTGAGATTTTGTTCCTTTTGCCATAATGTTTGAACAAGATGATTGCTGTAGAGGTGTGAGAAAGCATCTTCATATGGAAAAGGGTTTCTACATGTATGTACAATATTACATGTAAATATTAGTTGATTGAAACAAATATAGTCTATAGATAAAATTCGCATTTGCTTATATTATCAAAACAAGAAAACGAAAAGATGATGTTAATCAGGTTTGTTATGCCAACCTATTCATAATAAGACTTGAAGAGGACAATGAGACACTGAATTGCTCACCCGAATACAGTACTGCCTGTTAAAAAAATCTGGCATACAGCAAATAAGCATCTTTTTTTCAAAATGTCAAAGCAGAACTATAAAAAATCTATACAGCTGAAAGTTTAACCCTTTCCCACATAAAAACAGTTTAAAACGCCTTTGCAGTAGTGAGCAGATGACTTCTGAAACATTGTGTCAAATTGCTCATAATGTCTCCTTAAAATTGCTAAATTCTTTTCTATTCTCTATTAAATAAATGTTCATAAGCTGTCTGCTTCAGATGCATCAAAATGTGTCTGCAAGTGTAAAAGGTTTAAGACAAAATTGATATTGACAGGACATAAATTAAATGATTAAAAAACATATTGTAACATTGCAACTATATCTTGTTAAATGGAGTAGTACATGTAACAATCCGTTTAACATGGTTTATAAAATTACTGTTTTATTGGAGTTTACCCCTTTCCCACAAATTACCCTTGGCTTGGAAAGATGCTGCTGATGTTTACGAGAAAAAGGGGAAATTGATTCTTTAAAGTAATATCCCCTTTTCACAAAGTTTTTTGTGTATAATAAGGCTGCTGCTGGGGCATCATAAAATGTCTTTCAGGTAAAAGTCTAATAGTTTAAAACTATACATATGACATAATTTGATTATTTACTTGTTTAATACGTTTGTGAGAAAAGGGGAAATTTGTTTCTGTTTAGGTACATCTCCTTTTTTCACAATGTTTGATTATAATGACTAAAGCTTGTTAAAAAATTGTGAAGATTTTGATGAGATTAAGTAAATGAGGCATGGAGAGGATGATCTGATCCAGCACTGTTCAGAAATGCCAATTTGAAATTTTTCCCATATAAACAAGCCAAAATAATCTTTGATAACATTGTAAATGCAGTTGCAGCTTAATTCTTAACATGTTTCTTTTTTAGAATTTCAATGATCTGACCAGTTCAACAGAAGGGAATCAAGATCCATTACCAGCAGCCATTTATATCCCAAAGCCTAAAATTTGTCGTCCGCCACCAGGAAAAAGAAGATGCCTGAAATTTGCCAGTCCTGAGTAAGTTTGTCATGTTGTACACATGTAATTTATACACATCCTTCTTTATGAAAGTGAACTGAGATAACATGCATAGTAATTTTGAGGGAATTGATTGATTGAGGTGTAGCAGAAAAATTCCAAATCATTTCAGCAAAAATATCTCCATAAAATCAAATCTAGGTATAATTATTGAATATATATTGGAGAAAATATTGAAACAAAATGGAGAAATAGTTCATTATCACAATGATTTGAAGAGTCCTTTTCCGCAGATGCATCATATACAAGTTATGTCAGCAACTACCAAACCCAAATTGGATTATAACAGACAAAGAGCATACATTATTTACATGCTTCAATTGCATGGACATATTTGTAGATAATTTGTGGAATGACTTCATCACACAGACTGTATTCATGTATTTAACCTTTTCCACATACAACAAATATGCAGTAGATGATATTGAAACTGTGAACAAAGGAGGAAGTGTTCTTAAAAAGAAATTGTTAATTTTGCCAAATTGCCACAATGTTTTCAAATGTCATCTGCTGAATGAGCTTGCAAGTGGGAAAGCCTTAAAATGGAATATGACATTTTGAGGGTTTTTAACTTTGTTTCTTTAAACATGATTGTACAACAAAAAGGGCTATTTGTAGGTGACACTCAACTTATAGTATGTACATTTAATCTAGGGGCATTATCACACTTCCATACATGCAACACAACATTGTGGAAAAAGAAGTTTCCTTTTAAGCACATTTTCTAATCTCCTACAAAACATATATAATTTATGTTCGTTTATGTTATTGTAGATACTACCTTTTTACAAAGGTAGTTAAAATGCATCTAAGATGAAAATGTATGCTATTGAAGAAAATGCTTAATTAATGAAATAAGTTACAACCTTAATAACAGAATCATTTAAGGCATTTTGGATTGCTTTTATTAAATTTTATATCACTTTTCTAAGATTATTCTAGATTACATGGGCCAAACATAATTAAGGCACCATTCCAGGTATTTTGTCAATAAATAATCTATATGGAAATATACTTAAAATAAATTATCATTTATTCTTCTCCAACATAAAGAGACTGAGTGTAATATTTGGAGTTGATATTTGAAAACACTATCTGGTAAATTTTCTTTAACCCTTTCCCAAATACAACAAATCTGCAACAGAAGACTTCTGGTCAAAAATATGGATACTCTCTAGATAAGAACTCGTCTATTTTGATCTCTTTATTGGTAGGTCACAAATGATAGGATTATCTGAAAGTAAAGTAATCACTTATTGTATTAACATGTCTAGATTATTGTCTATCTCCCCCAAGTCTTTGTTATGTCTTTACTGAGGTAACACTATGATCTGAAGTAACTATATAACAAGGAATGATTAATAATATGCATAATGAAAACATTAAGAATTAACTGTTCTGGTCAAACACTGATTAAGACGGTAATATAATTAACGCGGTTGAAATTGTCCCATCAAACACTGATTAAGAAAGTATATAATTAACACGGTTTACACTGTCCCATCAAACACTGATTAAGAAAGTATATAATTAACGCGGTTGAAATTGTCCCATCAAACACTGATTAAGAATGTATATAATTAACACGGTTGACACTGCCTCAAATACTGGATATTGAGTCACTAGATATAGCAATGATTATTCTGTAGACATATCATAGTCTCCGGAGTTGTGCCAAGCGGGTCGTTTGCGGGTACGTGTGGATCCCCTGGTGGCGGAGGCTGGTGGGCTTTGTTGTGGTATCCGAGACACAGGTGTTGGACTGTGTCCTTTAGCTGGAGACATAGGCGGAAACGGAATCGGAGAAACCGAAAGCCGTCGCAGCGGTGTACCACATGTGGCTGGCTTAGTGCGGGCAGGTGTGCTTATGGTCTCGTCCAACGTTGGTGGTTCCATCGTGGGTGGTTCCAGCGTGGTGGATGGTGGTGTATGAGCCATGGTGGTTTGTAAAGTGGCCTTAACTGGTAATATAGGACTCGCCGGTGGTATACGATTTGTTGGCGATGGAGTAGGGTTGGGTGGTAATGCCTGTTCCATGGGAATAGATTGTGTGGAACTTGCAGGTGTGTGGTAAGGCCTGAAAGTACCATGCTTCATGTCATCCTCGATACTGATTCGTGGTCTCTTAGGATAGACTGGAACATATTTGCGTAAGAATTTTCTGTTGCGTAGTGTCACTCTCCCCGAGCCATCAATTCTTATCACATACTGGTCATGTTGGCGTACCTCAATTATCGTGCCAGTTTTATCCCATTTTCGAGGGTTGGGTCCAGTCTGGTTTTGGATGCGGACATGGTCGCCAACAATTAGAGGCTGTAGATGTTTGGTATGTTCTGACCAACGCTCAGCAGCCCTCATGTGTCTGTTTCTAAGTGCCTCTTCTCTGGCGGCCAAGGTCTCCTGCCAGGTGTTGTGTGGTTTATATCGACCAGGGAGGACGGGAATGAAATCTTTGATAGATCTGCCAAAGACACACATAGCTGGAGATAGTGTAGTGTCCTTGTCTGGGCAATTGCGATACTGTAATATTGCTCGCTGGAAAGAGTCAGTGTCAAGTTCGCCAAGTGGTCCAGTATTGTCGGTTATCAGTCGCTTGGTAGTCTTAACTCCAACCTCAGCACGGCAGTTGCTGTGGGGAAATGCAACAGACGATAGGCGATGGTGAACTCCCCAGGTTTTCAAAAAATCACGTGTTTTGGCGGCGGTGAACTCGGGGCCCCCATCTGATGAAAGCTCGTCAGGAATGCCATAGTTACAAATGATCTGCGAAGACAGTCAATAAGACCCGTGGCGCCACCTGTGGTGTGTTCAACGATCGGCCAGTTTGAGTATCTGTCGACAATTACAAGATAGTTGATTCCTTTGTAATGAAAAAAATCTGCGCACACACACTGGAAAGGGTATACTGGAGATTTCGCAGGGCTCGGTGGTGCACTTGGTTGAGATGGTGCCATTCTGTTACATTGATTGCAGCCGTTCCTGAGATTGGTGATTGCGGGGGTGATTCCAGGCCAGAATACAGATGCTTCAGCTCTTGCGATCATTGATGACACACCTTGGTGCGCAGCATGAAGCGCTGTCAGACAGTCTTGTCGGAGTGCAGGTGGAATCACAACTCGGTCTTTGTAGACTACTACACCATCCACTGTGTACAGGCGTTCACGGAATTGATGGTACTCTCGAAGCGGTTCAGGCAGCTCGTGGCGGAATTCCGGCATTCCATCTTCGACTATGTTGACTAAAGTTGACATATTCTCATCGCTGGTAGTCGCAAGACGAACCTTGTCCCAGGTGATGGATTGTAATGTGTGCAGAGATGAAGTTGCAGCAAGGTGTACAGTGTCTTCCCTATCGTCCTGGTGTGTCTCTATGCATCGAATGCCAGCGAGGAAAGCATGTCGTAAGTCGGACGGCGATGGTAATATGGACTCAGATGCTTCATTAAGTGGCATATGTGTAATAGTGGATATGTCATCTCCTAGATGCATCTTGGGAGGGTAACTGTCGCCTGTGGGGTGGCGGGAGACAGTATCAGCAGCCCGATGTTTCACTCCGGGTACGTGGGTCATGCGGAATCTGTATCTGAGCGTTTTTTCTTTCAAGTTTCTGAGTCGCGTGTTCGATATATCATCGAGTGACCGGTCTCCGAATAACTTGAGGAGTGGCTTATGGTCCACGGCGATAATGAGCTCCTCGCATCCTAGAACGAAGTAGCGAGCCTTGTCCAGGGCATCGGCAACTGCTAAGGCCTCCCCCTCCACTGGAGCATAACGGGATTCAGCACTGTGTGTGAAGCGGCTACCAACAAGTGTTATTCTCCAACCTGTTGGGCAACATAACAGCTCAGTCTTAGGGCAGCTACAGTGTTTTTGAAAGAGCCAGAAACCTATTCCAACTTTAGACCAATCTGTGGCAAGGCATGTCGGTTTGGACTTGTCGAAAATCCGTACGCCCTCTTCAATCTCGCTCACAATCACTTGCTTGGATTCTGCCAGTAGCTCGTCGAGGTTTTCATTCCAATGGAAGGGTGTGCCTGGCTTAAGGAAGTCACGGAAGGGAAGCATTCTGTCAGTCATGCTGAAGGCATATGAAACCTGGTTGATGAGCCCAAACCAAGATCGGATGTCCGTGATGTTTTTTGGTTGTGGGAAATCAATGATTGCATCGAGAAATTTTCTGCAAGGTCTTACACTGTCTGCAGTGATTTCGAAGCCTGCAAATTCCACTGTTTCCTGTCCAAAGACGAACTTCTCCGGATTGAGGGTTATGCCATTCCTTCCACATATGTCCAGCCAGTTGCATGCTTGGAAGAAGCTTTCCTCCAGATTGTTGGACCAGAGGAGCGTGTCATCGATGCACTTAGTCATGTTTGGGACCTCTGCTGAAATCTCATCAAACCGTCTAGAGTAACCATCGCCAGACGCAATGTAGCCTTGTGGTGCGGTGCAGTAACGGTATCTTCCCCAGGGGGTGATAAATGTGGTGAGATGCCTATCTTCTTTTCTGAGAGGGACACTGTGATAGCCATTCCATGCATCAAAAACAGTCTTTATTGTCCCCTGTGGCACTGATCTTGCTTGATGGAATGGTGACTGCGTGTGATGGGTTTCACGTGTGGCGTGTGCATTCAGAGGTTGCAAGTCAACGGTGCGCCTTGGTTTGCCATTTTTCTTAGCACAAACGACCATGCGATGGCACCATGTCACTGGTTCACCAACCGGTACTGGTTCAATCACTCCTAATCTGACATCTCTATCTAGGCCTGCCTTGATGTCGTCTCGCCAATGAATAGGTACTGGTACAGGAGTGTGTATTGCTACAGGTGTGGCAGAAGAGTCCACCATAAGTTGAAGCGGGGGACCCTCCATCATAGGTAATGGCTGATGTTCACACGTGTTGAATGTGCTAGACTGGTAGCGGTTGAGTATATATTGTCTGAGTGCCTCACGGTTGTTCTCATTTGCAGGGAATGGCAGCTTTGTAGGGGGAGATGGTGGTATCTGGCGGCGTGGGCAGCTGCATTCAGTGGCTAGTCCACTGTCATTGCTATCACTAGCAGGTGGACCATCGTTCAAGGTGTGGATTGTCTGGGTGCTGTCAGTATCACCAATTGTTGGAAATGTGTCTGTAATCATTTGAAGGCAGACACAGGCCTCCCTGCTGATGTAGAGCTTGTCTGAGTTGTCGGTAACGTAGGTTATCTGACGGGTCTCGATCGTGTTGCCCTGTTTGTTTTTGCCGGCGAATCGAAGGATGATGGCACCTAGAATGGTTATACCTTTGTTATTTGCAGCATGCATCTTCAATTTGACGGGAATAAGGTCACTCTTCTTCATTCCGAGTCGATGGATGACCTTAATGCCGGCTAGACAACTCTGGCAACCAGTGTCAGCCATGCAGGCGAGGATGAATGTTTTAGGTGTAGAGATAAGACGGAAGCCGAGTGATTCATAATCCTCGCGGTGGACTCCCACAGTCAGGTTGACAAATGGCTGTGGTTTGGAGGGACGCTTCACCCAAGTATCAGACAGCTGGCTGTAAAGGTGATGGTCGAGGGTAATAGCCTTACTACTGTGGTGCTGACTAAGGTTGTTGATAGCGCAGAGATTGTCGAACACAGCACCTTCATTTTCAGTAGACGATTTTGCCATAGGCTCAAATTTGTTTTTATTTCTACACATATTGTCAAAATGGTGGTTGATTCCACAATGTCTACAGGTATGGCCATAAGCTGCACACTCTTTTTTCCTTATATGTAGGGGCGAGCGAATCCCGTGTCCTTTCTTTCCACAATAAGAACACAATTCTTGTTTGTCAGTGTTCTTTTGTTCGCGCCGATTGCGATCTTTTATAGAGTCATTTGCTCGACGTTTGTATGAACTACTAGCTGCTTCTGCACCATGAGTGTGAGTGTCCAGTAGGCGTGAGGCAGAGCGTTTTCCAGATTCTTTGGCTTCAACGAATTTAAATACTTCCTCTAATGTCATCTCCTGATTTTTATCACCCAGGAGGTCCAGCTGAATATCACTGTCATCTAAGCCCCGACTGAGCGAATCACGTAGAACTGCCTCTGCATAGTCAACATCGTAATCACAATTAGGGCATTTGATAATAAATTTACAAACTCCTGCCTGGCCACGGAGCCTGGCACCAAATGAGCGAATTGGTTCATCTCTGTCTTGGCGCATATTGTGGAGAGTGACCCGAGCAACCATGGTGTTTTCTTCTCTCACGGCGAGTGTCTTCATAACCGTAATGACTTCTGCCTCTGATTTATTTGTTAATGTTCCACCGGCGGTACGAGTGAGGTCTTTACGTAAATGCTCATCGCAACACTCTAACAGTTGAATAACTTTGTCCTTGCCGGAAACCTTGGTGGCTTCAACATAATCAGTCCATCTGGATAGGAAATATGTCCAGTCCTCACTGGAACCGGCAGATGATATGGTTGGTCGTTTGACTTTTTCAACCTTCGCGATAGCAGCAGGAGAAGCGGTGGCATTATGGATGGTTGCATGGGTGGTGATGAGAGCTGCAGCCACAATAGGATCCACGTCAGGGGTGGCATATTCACAGTCTGTAATAGGGCAGTCGATCACTGGCATCTTTTAGCAGTTGTGTAGATTCCTCAAATGAAGTTTCTGTTAATGGCGTAGATGTACATAAGATAATCCTATCATAGATAAGAACTCGTCTATTTTGATTTCTTTATTGGTAGGTCACAAATGATAGGATTATCTGAAAGTAAAGTAATCACTTATTGTATTAACATGTCTAGATTATTGTCTACTCTCCATAAAAGAAATCACAATATTTGAATAGAAAAACATAATGAAGAAAGGAGAAATTAATCATAATGAGCACTCCTTTTGCTTTATTGTATTCAAAAGTCATCTACTGTAAAGGGGTTTGTAAGTGGGAAAGGGTTAATGGATGAATAACAGAATCTGATGTTTTCTGTCTTGACAAATTGTTTGCAGCAGAAGGCACTTGAACATATTTCCATAAAGGAGACATTGCTTATGATGGTCAATTTTAATTCCAATATTGTTTTCTACTCTCTGATATATTATGAAATAATTCATTTCATTTAACCCTTTCCCTCATAGGTCTGCAGCAGATGACTTTGAAAACGTCTAGGCAAAAGTACAGAAAATCCCTTTAAATGAAAGAACAATTATTGAATAGAGTTGAAAACATGGTGACAAAAAGAGGGTAAAGGGAAAAGAGGGTAAGGAGATTTCAGAGTTTTTCTAATGGGGGGTTTTCTCAATTTTGTATACTGCAAATTTGATTTATTTTGTTAAATCTTAAATTTATACAAATAAATGTACTAAAATAATGTTATTCTCGCTACATCCAAATACAAAGAATTGCATAAGTAGTTACAACGGAACAACAGGAGAGGTTTAATTTCCTCTGTTGTTTCATTGTTTACTTCTTGCACTTATAGGGAAAATTACAGTTGTGTTCAATTCTGTGTCTGATATATAAATTATAAAAAGAACAACTGTTGACAACATTTCTCATCAATGTACAGTCTTTGAATGAACAAATCTGTCTTTGTATACATAATACATTAACCAAATAACATTAATCATCAGCAACTGCTGCTGTCCTTATACAAGTTTTGCAATATTTATACCCCCAGATACGGTCACGCTTGTCGATCAGTCGGTCATTTTGTTGGTTTGTCGGTCCGTGGATATTTCTTGTTAACACTATTTCTCAGCAATCCTTGGTCAGAATTCAATATAACTTCACAAGAATGATTGATACCAGTTGCACTGGATTTTTTTTAAAATGAGTTATGGTCCCTTGAATTTCTCATACATATGTATATTGTCAGGAACCAGCTGGGGGTATTCATCACCTTCAGTGATATTTCTAGTTCCTGGTAAAATCTCTTTTTTCTTTCCTGGAACAAAACTGGACTTGATGACTGTTCACTAGTTTTCTCATCATTTGTTTGCATACAGACTTGCACATTTTTGGAAGAGAGCAAGTGCTTGCTGTTGGGATTTTGGCAGTCTCAGGTCTCACATATAGTGTCAACCTGCCTAAATAGTTTTTTGCCAGTAATACAATCAGTTGATACTGTAAATCAAACTTTATCAATGATAATAATACAAGTTAATTTGATAATGTTTAAATCATTTTTGGTTAACCCATGACCTGACCTATATATGTAATTTTTGAAGTTATCTGATGCAGATTTAGTCCATGTTATTGTATATTGGAAAGGGTCATACAGGTTATGGGTTGGATCACTATAGTATATATAGTAAATATATCATAATTGCCCATACATAATAAATATTTATTTACTTCAGATGTAATTCCAATGGATATGGTTGTTCTGAAGTCAGAAGACCACACTCTTCAGAATAAGCTTGACAGATGTGACCACTTACACAAGTTTAAACCCAGGAACTAAGCACAAAGCTTGTATTTTTCATTGCAAGTCAGAGGAATAAGGGATAATGAAAGAATCTCATTTGTCATTCTCCTTTTCTCACAATGCTCTCAAAGAATGTACCAAATACAATGCTCATCCTTATTTGAAAACATCATCAGAAGAATAGGGGCACATGTTGATAGGGCATAGAATAAAACAATGGATAAGGATTAACCCTTAATCTGATGTCTTATCTTGACTTTTTCAAAATGAAAATAATAGTATGAAAAATGTTAACAAACTTGTATAAAATGTTTGCAATGAAGAAAACGTTTTGAGACATATTGAAATTATTAACTTTTTCCAACATACAACTAATTTGCACCAGACAAATGAAAACATATGAACAACAATATGTACAACCTTTGAACCAGGAAGTGTAAGTCCTGCATAAAGAGTTCAAAACACTGTGGCAAAAGGAGAAGCAACTCATCATGAGCAATTTGTACTTTTGTCATAATGTTTTCAAAAGTTGTCTGCTGGAGAGGCTTCAGGAAGAGTGTTGGAGAGGTTTAAAACTTGTACATGTAATTCCGTACCACATTGAAATAATATGAGAAATAAAAAATCATAAAGAAAAACATTTGTTTACTTGGATATATGATTGTGTTCAAAATATATTCTCAATATATTACCCCTAAGAAAGTGTAAAACCTGTGGCAAATGACTTGCCTGTGCATCCACACTAAGGACTCAATTGGATACCGATTTACATAATTTGTACCTTCTATGACCAATTTCGAATAGTGCTGAGTGCGATCAGATGTAAACAAGTCATTTTACACTGGTCTGGGACCTAATGGTTGTTTTTTGGAGACCCTTACTGAAATGTTCTGGGAAAAGGTGGAATTCATAAAATGAGCGGTTCAAGGCAAACCAACCTTGATCTAATTTTAACAAGTGTACATATTGATCCATGTTAAAGGATCAAAATAGTTACCGGTACAGTTTCCTGTGACTTTTTATGACTAAATGGTGAATGGCCTAGAATGGTTATGCACACGATAATCCAGATATTCATTGGCACACATGCCTTTAGCTTGGTTTCCAAAATTGATTGGTTGGGGTTAAACGCCTTTTTTCAACAATTTTTCAGTCATATCAACTCTACTCATATGTATTCTGGATTTCTCACACCAGTTCTCCACACAACATACTTTCCAAGCAACTGGCTGCTTTTCCACATAGACTATTAGCCCATTGGTGAATGACACTTGTCACAGTGACTTGTCAAACGTCGGAAAGAATGTCGCCCAATCTGGGGTTCGAACTCACAACCCCTGGACAATAAAATAATGATAAAGCATGAAAAACAGTCAAATTCTTGCTGGTTTATTTATTGCGTCTACCAGCGTAGCAATTGAATTTGAATATAGTACGCAAATTGAATAGAAGAAAAAGTACCATTCATTTTATTAAATTAAAATCTGAACTAAAAATCTTAACCTTTTCTCAGAGACAGACCTAAAATAATGATGTTATTTTAGGTCTTTGCCTTATCTACAGCTAGGATTTTTAGTTTGGAAATGTCTTTACCTGATAAGTAAGTAAGTAAACAATCTCTGATTTCATTTTCAGATTGTTACAATTTTAAATCATCCTTGTAATAGTGCAAACTTGAAAACATTGTAGGGAAAGGAGAGATTGTAAGTTAGCTGTAATATTAAAAAAGGCATGTATAGAAAGAAAAAGGAAAAACAAGATATAAAGCAATACATCAATCTTCCTTGGTCTCATATTGTATGACATAATTTAAAAAAAGAAGAAGACATTTAAACCTTAGGCGTTGTGAAAACATGTCTCTTTTATCATAATACTATAGATAAAGGCTATTTATAGTAACACGATATTTTATCGTCGATATAGTGTGGTTTACTTTACTGTTTTTAGTCCAGCTGATATGTGCAGAATATTGGCAGAATTGTGGGTTTGATGATAAAAGCATGAAACTTGGTACAATTGTTAATATATATATGAAGATTGATTTTAGCTATGGACCCACTTTCAAAAATTCAAAATGGCCGCCATTTCCAAGATGGCGGACATGACGCAATTTCCTCTATCTATAGTGATCTATATATTTATTGTTGTTATTTTATGCCCACTATAGATTTTCAGTTGACAAAAAGCCTATGGAATATATCTAAATGCTACAAGTAGCTTTGGGTAATTATTTAGTCCATTTAAATTGTTTTCAAAATGGTGTTATTTTTCAAAATGGCCGCCTTTAAAGGGTAAAATTTAACAAAAACAAAATAATGAAAACAATTTCAATCATTTTATTGAGTTATTTCAATCTTGTTTAGCAAAAACTAATATTGATAGTCATCTTCCACATCTGGTTTCATAATTGGATGTGATTAATCACTTTCAGTCTCTATCACACTCTCCGCCACATTTATAGTGCAATACATAACAGCATTGCATTCACACATTTGCATCTTCCACGACACCCATTCTCAATTTTGCACCCACACTTGATTAGTTCATTACAACATGTCGAGGCTTGTTGTAAGCATGTCCACTATGGTACCCACATATTTGATTTGTCTTTCTGCCAACCCCATTCACCTGGTTTACCACTCTCAGCAGACGGTTCTAAACATTTACCACAAATGAGTCTCGCTTGGTATACTGCATTTTAGTGTGTTGAAGGAGAGCGGCTTCTGTGGGTGGAATGTTATCTATTGCCCTTCCTTTTCTAGTGAATAGGTCCTTCCTTGCTTCATTAACATGTGTATACACACTAGTTGTATCATACATTAGTATAACAAAACATTCTACTTGATCCATTGAGTTTGAAACTGCCCCTACTTAAGATTTCAAATACAGGTGAAATATCTTCAAAACATGTCCACGTATCTCACGCAGTTTTCTTTCCTTGTTAGCGTAAGATAAAACTTAATCACATCCTGTGAAGGCATGAAAGAATAAAAGACCACTTGGTTTTGAAGGTCCAAGACCATAAACGATTTCATGAATGGCAAGGTATCGAAAATATTTGCCTACTCCAAAAGCCACCCAAAGCTCACTTGCAGCAATTTCTGGAAACATAAAAATGGCAATGACAACTACATCCGTATCAACAGTTCGCAGCATGGCGCGTCTCAAACCATCTTGTGCAGCATCTTGCGCATGTAACAACATCCTGGTATCTGCTTCTTCCTGTGTACATGGTGATAACCGGCTAATATCGTTAGGTTGCCATCTGAGAACATCTTCCCCTTTAGTAGTAATAACTTGTGTTTGATCTTCCAAATCACACGTCTCCTGACACCTTTGCCTCTTTTGTTCCTGGTTGAGGCTTTCAAACTATCTGGACGGTATTTATCCCAAACAATATCAAGACGATCAACAGATCGTAAGTGATCGTGTATGTACGGCAAGAATACATCTTTGAAGTAGTCCTCAAATGTCCTGCTTTCACGAGGTTTTAACATGAGTCACCGTTTCTGACTTGACATGACACATACAGTTGTGAAAATAACGAACAGTTCTGTTTCAAAGACATTATCTGTTGCTTTTCTTTCGAGTCAGCTTTGGTTTGCAGTCGACTGAACAGTAGAAGCTTGTTTTGTTTGATCGGAATGTACAATGATTTAGATTTCGCTTCAAGTCTCTCAGTAACGAACTGTCTGTACTGTTCTTTTCCAAGCGTTTCAACTTTTCTAATAGTTTCTGCAACACGTGGGTCAACAATATCACGTGGGTCAAGAATCAACAAATCAGAACTTTGCTCCTGAAAAGGATAACCCATCTTCTCAAAGACGTCACACAAGGTTTGGACCTGCTTTGAGAATATAGCCTGTTTACTTTTAACCTGTTCGCGATGTCGAATATCAGGGCCTTCACTTTGGTCTCGTTTGATCTCTTCTTGTGCTGATTCGAATTCATTTATCAATCCGGCCATTTCCGGTCCCGATACCATCCAACGCTGTAGTTGTATCATATTCTCCGTCAATCCAATCGGTGCACCATCTCCTTTGACAAGCTTGTTATTCTGCTTGTGCGCTTGATCGATTACTATAGACGAGAACTTGCTGTGGGATTTACGTATCACAAATTTTCCATCTTCAAACTTCACTGCCACACTTGGGGCTATACTTGTCAGAGCCATCATATCACGCAGATGAACTGGAAGCCATCTGGCATAGTTTGGATGATCTAATGCAAAAAAAACATGGTATCAGCTGTGCAATAGAATCCTTGTACAAACTGAAGTTCCCTTCTCTCAATGATCTAACAAACAACAGAATCATCAACTCAAATCGCAAAGTGACGGACAAATAGTGGAAAAGAGGACATTGGGAGTGGCTGTTCTCTGTCTGTTGAATGTTTCAAAGAATTTGAGTCCTTTCTTTTTCGGATATAGGAATTAAACTGAAGCAGCTGTGAAATTGTGAGTGTTGACTGTACTTCTATAGACTTACTAGATTGTGTCTGAATATTAGGTTCACCTTGAATCATTCCTACTAAAGTTTTCAGGGACTGTGGAACAGAGTTCTGGATTTCATCATATCTTTTCGGACAATCTGTGCTGGTTTGGACAGGATCATTGCGTCAGCGTCATAATTTCTCGTGGTGGCTTGCTTTAATGCACCACCAACATCTTCATTGAAAATGAAGAGTACATCGCGGCCTTGTGAATGGGCCTGTAAGTCAGGAATTGCTGCAATGATTCGGTTTTTAAGATCGGTAGAATCACCCGTCCATCGGTGTTCAAACCAAACTGTTGGCGACGAGATATGTACAACTTAGTTAAATCTGCTAATTTGAAAATCAGAGTAACATCAGAGTCAGTGCGCGATTCCTCAATGTAGGATTCAATCACTGCAAGAACAATGCCATCAATATAGTTCTCCTCACTTTCTGCAGTTATCTTTTGTGGCCTGGCTTTGTTGTACAGAGCGACCAAACATTTCTTGTGGTAAATTGCTTCCTGCGAAATTATGTCTCCAGCACTTAATTTTGCCAAAGGCACAGTATCTTGCAGTTCAAGAGCACATCTACGTACCTTCATGTCGATATTAACAGTTGATTCTTTGTGGAGATCACTTGAATCATCACCACAGAAGAAACAATCCTTGGTCATAGTTTTCGTTGCGCTGCCAACTTGTCAACTTACTTGCAGTCTCATCTGGATAGTCGGTCCTGTCGCCTTTTCCTTTCTGTTTTTCGTGTCTTTCGATCTTTAAATCAGAAAACTTATTTCTACACTTGTTGTGCCACTTTGCATTACGTAGTTGCAAATTGTATGCCAATCCTTTCTCATCAATCACATCTTCGAATTTTATTTTGATCGGAAACCAGTCGATACTTTTGCATCTCTAAAAAGTTATCGCAAACGTTTTGTAGCCTGTCCCTACTTCTACATCAGATCTTTTACTGTTTGCAAAGCACTGTAGACTTTCTAATGTTCTTTCTTGACAAAAGATGCATTCTTGCCAATCAAAGTATGTTGGTGTAACAGAAGACGAAGGCGTCTGTGGATCTAAAATTTTGCACGGTTTTGACATGTTATCTTCTCAATGTTTATGGGCTGTAAATACATCTATGGACTTGAAAAGACATTTAAAGTATTAATAATTGACATATTGACCATATCTCATTGTTTTTTGTCTTTTTTTTCAGCTACAAAAAGTCAATGCAAAAATTATTCACATCATACAATATGCAAAGTCATTGATTTTATATGCATTGGCGGCCATCTTGAAAAATGACCGCCATTTTGAATTTTCAAGGTGGGTCCATAGCTAATATTATTAAGGGTGTGCATTACTACTACCATGCCAAATTTGATGCTTTTATCATCAAACCCACAATTTTAGCACGATTCAGCTGGACTATTTACTCAATATTATTTTCTCTTAAATACACTGCTAGACAAGAACATAGCGCATAAAAACTCTGTCTGCGGAAATGTCAACACTGACAGTATGGGGTTTCTCCCGCTACGTCTGTTCCGTAACACTTCGCCGAGTCAACATTACAACATTGTAATACAGTGAACTCGACAGTTCCGGGTCATCGACAATTCCGGGTCAAATTTGGAAAAAAATGTTTAGTATTCGAGAATGATACAGCATTTTGACAATTTGATTATCAAGTCATATTTCCCATTAGCTTGGCTAGTTTCACTTCGATTTAGGACGTTGTCATTTCAAGAACGGATGTCGTAATCTCGAAACACATGACTGCATCGATTCCCGCGAAAGCAAAATCTCAATATTTTTATTTACCTGTCACAGCGTAAATTGCTGATTGTAGCCATAATTTCAGTAATACAGTTATGTATTGCACATACATGTATAGGTGATTTACTACTGAACAAGATATATATCTTTCATTGACCTGTCGAAGTTGCTTATGCCAAACTAGCGGATAAATTTGACCTAGTTCACATACGACACTTTCGGGTCAGCCAAAAGGAATTTCTCAAAATTATCAATTTATTAGTAAAACTATTTTGGGAACTTTTTAAGAATAATTTAAAGCTTATGGTGATAAATCAATGTTAAAAATGTGTTATTAAAATTAACATTTTTTGTCAAATATGACTTATTAGTTGATTGAAAAAATCATCAGTTTTCGTGCATGAAAGTGTGTACTGTAAATTTAGCCCCATCACTGTTCTGTTGTTCGCGGCAATAGGTAATTGCAAGTGATATATTTTAGTTCTTTTTTTCATATTATTTTAATAAAAATGTTAAATGAATATCTTGTTATTAAAAACCGCTGTTTGAGGTTACCCCTGAATAACAGAAATAAACATTTGTCACGTGACCCGGAAATGGCAAGTTTGACCCGAAACTGTCAAATTTACAGCTTGCAATTGCAGACACTAAAGAAACATTTTAACAAATTTGTATAATTATTGAATTATATCATCGTGGGGAGGAAGTATTTGTTTAACATTTTATGTAGTTTTGTTTCTCGCAACTTTCTTTTCAAAGAGATGATATTCGTTAATTTGGTTACTGACCCGGAACTGTCGAGTTCACTGTACGATGCTGTCACCCATCCATTTTGACAGCATGAAAATACATTTCGCTAAGTTTACTTGTTGTTTTTATTTCAACGAAATAGTACTGTATTAATAGCGAAAAACCAGGTGGGACGTGTGTTAAGATACACCACTTTCGCCGACACTTTCTTGTTTGTCTAACGTAACGAGGGTTGTTATGGTGGGTGGTGCTCAACTCAAAAAGTCATAGCGTCAATTGTAAAGAGACATTAAATGTGGCGAAAAGGATCTCTACTCTTTTTAATTAGATCTACGTCGCAAATGCGGCATTTTTCCACCAGCTCCCGGGTTACTACGGAAGCGGCGGCCATAATTGTTGTAACTAACACGGTTTTGTTACATGGCATTTCATTGGATGCGTAAAACTTATGGGAATGGTAATGTACGAAGTAGCCTTGGCTAGCGAAGATGTACCGCCATGCGCTGACGTCACAGTTTGCAACATTCCGCAGCGACAGATTAAACAAACAACGGTTTAAAACACGGTCTAAAAAATATTTTTTATACTTCTTTCGAAAACATACAAATAAATACCGTATTTTTTATGAATAATATTATTTTTGGAAGAAAAATGATTAAATGCCAACCCCAACAAACATTGCTCAGGTACAATATTCTAAAAAAGCGCGTCATATCGCGTTAAATATTCGCTGCGGAACGTGATTATTGTGACGTCAGCGCATGACGGTAAGGACAACTGCAAATTTCCAAATATAATGAACATTAAGCTTAAAAACGCCGGCGTATTTATCGGTTGGCAAATATTGATGTGGTGGATCACGAGAAAACTCATTTCTGAACCTGTCTCTACCTGGGACCAGGTCGTTTTAGACTTTGTCTGCGGAAATTATAGCCCGAATCGAGCGAGAGGGTAAAACACCGTTGCACACCTTGTCATTATTATTACACTATATGGACGTATAGAGGGGCTATTTATAGTAACACGTTTGGGATTCCCTTAATTACCATTACGTTCATTTTTATCAAAGCGTATAGACAATATAGAGAGACTTTTTGAGTATTTTAACGAGGTATTGTGTGATTTTTCGCATTTTTTGCTGTAATAGAAATTCGGACGCCTGTGGTCTAGGACGCAGTCTCATGACGTCCGGCTTCTGGCCAGTTGAAGTTGATGTTGACGCCATGAATGGCCGGTGTAGCGTGAGAAAAGGCAGACCGTGAAATTTGTCAGACCTTACATTTCTCACAGTACGCTCGTGAAAATTTTAAGGCATGACAATCTTAAGACGGGTTGATTTAATGCGATTTAGATTTGTATTTTTCGACATCGTTCCATCTTCGCGATATTAACATTAATTATGTTCATGCGTTCTTCTGTTTGAGCGAACTGAAATAATGTAAAACTGAGCATTTTAGGCATTACATTAGTCTCCTTAGAAAAACCTTAAGACACGTCAAATAAATGTAAATGTAATTAATTTTTACATTAAAATAAGCGGGTATGGGGTGATTCATTGAATTGGGGTTTGATGTCGTTTTCAACATTTTTTCAGTCATACCACGGTGGCCAGTTCACCTACTCATATGTTTCTTGGCTTTCTCACACCAGTACTTAATACAACTTTCTTCCCAATCAATTTGCTGCTTTTCCACTTAGACGATATCCCATTAGTGGAAGACGAATGACGCTTGTCACACTAACTTTTTTTAAACGTCGGAAAGAATGTTGGCCTAGCTGGGGTTCGAACTCACAACTCCTGGATTGACAGCCTTCGTCGCTACCGATTGAGTTACCGGGGCTCGACGGGTATGGAGTGAATACACATATGACTTACCAGTACCACTAGGAAATCAAGTAATTAATTAGTTAATTAATAAATAATTACAGTAACGAAAAAAACAGGTGATATTACCTACGGCGGTATGGGGTGAATACACCTGTGACTTGCCTGCACCACTAGTCAATCAACTAATTAATTAGTTAATTAATTAATTAATGATTACTGTAACGAAAAGACAGGTGATATTACCTACCCACTATAACTCAACATTACATTTGTACTGCTTACATGCAATTGGGGTTAATGGTCTAACACCTACATTGACATTCCTGCCCATCTCTTCACCTCAATCAATCAATATATCTTATAATTTTACATACATCCGAAAGATATGGAATTCATATGTATATCAAATTCAACAGGCGTTCATAGTAGTGTTGGGGTAGGGGGTCTTGACGCCTTCTATGAATATATTTACTTAATCAAATCAATCCATTTACAGTATTAGTTTCTACACAAAACAAGTTGTTTCAAGAAATGTTTTATAAGTGTTAGTTATGATATATTCTATATCTATATGTCATATATTGGCTAGCCCTGGCTGTAGGTTTGAGTGTCCGGAAGGCTCAGACTTAGGTACACTGTTGGACTGATTTTAGCCACTTTCTGTTAGTTTGTGGTGTCCATCTGTCCGTCCGAAATTCATAAAATGTCTGTGGACCTTAAATTGACTATCCAAGCTATTTCAATCCTGTAGTTCTCTCTTGTAACTGAATTATATATAAACAGTCATTTAGGAGAAAGTACAGAGGTATGAGACCGAAATGTTATCCACATGAGGGCATTCACCATCATTTTAATCTCTCACACGTGTCATCATTTCTACACAAAGCAGCTTCATACGTAAGAATCGATCAATCTCAGACTCACATTGGAGACTCTGTTTTAACTGTATTCTTTCATCCAATATTGTACCTATGTTGTTTTAAGTTATCGTCTCGGGTTATATCACTCAAGTAAATTTGCTAAAAAAATTCATTTGTCCATCTCAGTTTGTCTTGTAAACCTTGTTCCATCCCTTTTAACTCACAGACGGTTTTTGACCTGGCCCCTACCATATACTCATAGCCGCAGTCGGTTCTGGGACACTTAGACCGTCACCTTCCCCTATGTTCATACTTACAGTCAGTTCTGGGACACCTGGTCCCTTCCCTTATACTCTTAGTCGGTTCTGGGAAACCTTTTCTACAGTTTACTCAAAGTTACAGTAGGTTTTGGGACACCTGATCTCTTCCTCTATATTCAGTCAGTCAGTTGGAAACCTGGTCCATTTTCGTACGTACACAATCAGTCAGTTCTGGAACATTTGGTCCCTTTATCTATATTTATTGTTTCAGTCAGTCACCTGGTCCCTTTTCCTATGTTCATATTCTAGGTCAGTTCTCACAGTTGATTCTAGGACACCTTTTCCAGTGCTGCGTTAACGTACACTTTAAAATTTGATGGTGATAATCATAAGATAAGATTTTTTGTTTCTAAGAAGAAGAAAATTACACTACAGGGTTATACATCTTTCTTGCCGAAAAGATATTGTTGGGTGTATAGACACTTAGTAAAATGGGACGAGCTATTGCATCTGTATGCCGGGCTCTATTTCAATCTTTAATGATTGTCAAGGGTATTTTCAGCCGCTACCACGTCACGTGCTCTATGAAACACTATAACTCTCTAATTAAGTTTGTTCCATATATTATGGCCAAGTGCAACACAAATGTATATAAAGATATATTTATATTATTTTTGAAACAAGACTATAACGCAAAGTAATTTTCATATATAATCTTTATTTCCTCCAATATATAAAGATCATACAAAGATGAACACTATGATAAACAAACAAAAAAGAACAAAACGGAAAGGTTATACACTCAAATAAAATATCTCTTTAAATAACCACACTTAGATCAGAGCCAATGCCCATCATCTGATAGAAAGGATTGAAAACATCTCTGGAACAAAATAAGTGCCCGGAAGAAGATTTCAAGGGGAGTTTATATACAGGTGTAAGAATTGCAGGAAATGAGAATGTTCTTATTGATAAATGCATCCTCATCTGTAATCCTTACACAATCTAATGACATAAATAATGTGGCAGCATTTCTGATGTGGTACATTGATTATTTGATTGGGGTTTAACGCCGCTTTTAACAATCAGACAGACAGACAGACAGACAGACAGACAGACACACACACACAGACAGACAGACACACAGACAGACACACACACACAGACAGACACACATACAGACAACACAGACAGACATACACACAGACAGACAGACAGACAGACACAGACAGAGATACGGACAGACAGAGACACATACAGACATAGACACATACATACAGAGACACAGAGACAGACAGACACAGACAGGAAGAGAGAGAAAGACACACACACACACATACAGAAAGATATATAGAGAGGGACAGAGCTATGGAGAGACATAGAGTGAGACAGAGACAGAGATATACATAGAGAGAGAGAGACACACACACACATATATAGAGAGAGAGACAGGGATAGAGAGAGAGACAGACAGACAGACAGACAGACAGACAGACAGACAGACAGACAGACAGAGAGAGAGACAGACATAGACAGAGACAGACACAGAGAGACAGACAGACAGACAGACATACATACAGACATACATACAGAGAATAGACAGGCAGACAAGACAGACAGACACAGATATACAGAGAGAAAGGTGGAGAGACAGAGAGGGATAGATAGAGAGAGAGATAGAGAGACAGAGACAGAGAGAGATAGACAGACAGACAGAAAGAGAGAGAGAGAGAGAGAGAGAGAGACAGAGACAGAGGAGAGCGAGAGAGAGAGACAGAGAGACAGAGAGACAGAGAGAGAGAGAGAGAGAGAGAGAGAGAGAGAGAGGCTGGGCCCACATAGACTCGCTGCTTTTACGGGAGAGAGTATCTTTACAGGATTCTGGTGTACTGGCTCCTCCCAATTATACAGCTTAATAGACTTTTCATCATTTCCAGAAAAAAAAAAAAACAGATCAATAACCTGTATTCCTATGTTATTAGAAATATGTCACCCGATAACACCCATTCTCGTGACATAATTTTAATATCATCGGAATACAAACCTGTCATTAATATCTATATATATATTGTATTTGAAGTGCTAGAAATTGATTATTGTTTGGATATTATCAGGATGGTACAGACGATTGAACGCGAAGGTGGGATGGGAGCTCTACATATTTACCTACTAGTGAATCTACTACAGAAAGGGTCCAAACTTCTGCAGCAAATTTTGAAATGATTGTGGCAAAAGAATGACCAATGTCTCCTTTCGCCAGTGTTTATGACTTCATTGAATATTTTTTTTATTATTTTTCATTTATGGAGAGTTTCGATAGTTTTCGATATTTTTTACGAAATGTTTTCAAAGTCATCTGCAGCATATTAACTATTTAGAACAGATCAAGATGATTTTAATGGGGTCAACCAAAACTGGGGTCGAGAATTCTTGGCGTCGAGATTTCTGGTTACCAGTATTCCTTGGTCATTGACACAATCAGCGACAGGTATAAATTATATCTCTCTGACACAACTTTCAGTACTTGGGATCAAAAACAACAAATGAAATCGTTCAATTCACAATTAAAAGGTAATTGAAGTGACCCGTATCGAGGGTAAACAAAACAAAAAGCGAACAAAAACCGTAAAAGTTACGATCCTGACAGTTAAATCTACTGAGTGACTGAAGGGGTATATAAGCAAACATAAGAAATGAAAATCACCTGTAAAATTCTATGAACGACTTGGTACGAACGCATATATTGTTCGGAATGTAACAAGTCTCATTTATTTCACGGCCATGAATTTCTTATTATTCGCTGTTTCTGCGCATGCGCACTACGGTAAATATGAATCTTTTCACGGTCTGAACAAATTCACGATACACCGGGGTCTAGATCGAGTAATTACGCTTCTTGTAGGAGAAGGTATATCTTTGTGGATCAGTTCAATAACACAGTGTTGCTAACATTTGGAATATAATTGTTCCATAATAGGCTGTTAAAAGGCCTAATTGAAGAAAAAACCTTATATTTCACAAAATAAAGGGTTATGTAATTAACATTTATTTAAAATCACTACATTTTATTTGTAATTACGTTATTCGTCACTATGAAACAATCTGTTAAGTTTGGTATTATAAGCTACTTTTTAAGGATTAAACACTTTTATTTTTTTCTCAATGGAGACTATTCTATTACACGTATATAGCATAGTTCTATATTTATAGGGTAAAGGGAAACGGATACTTTTCCATAACCGTTTGACCAAATTGATTAAAACTTTGCATGTAAGTCCGCAATAGGCTACCGTATACTAAAATGTAAAAAATATGCAGTTTAGCGAAAAACAAAATTCCCTTTAGGTCAAGGGGAAGTAATTCGGATCGACTTGCGGGGCAGACAATTTTGTCGAGGGGATTTCAGATGAATATATAAGACTGAAATTATCTCCCATTGGACAATAATAGTTTTGTTGAAAGTTGAAAGTGTACATTATCCTGTGAGTGATTTGTAACCACACTTTGGTTTGCTTTCGACTATATTTGACACCTTCAGCGCCATTTTTAGAACATCCTGTATTTTCTAAAATTTAAAGTGAAATTCAGTGCGGGATAAGGGTGACCTGTGATTAAAGAAGGGGTTGGATAATCTTAGAGTTTTTGGTTCTGTTATGGCAGATATAAGAATGGACTTTAATTTAATACAGGTTTGTGGATTATTTTGAATGCTGGGAAAGAACCCTAAACCCATAATGCTATAATGATCGCCTATGTAAAATGAATTGCTTCCCTTTGACCTTGTCCGTTTACGCTCGGTAACGTTCATAAAAATTGCCTTTAAAATAAACAGACAACCAAACCAGTAATTCCGAGTTGAACAGTAAACCTGAATGTAGAAGAAGTAAGCATAGATAAACAACTTAAACAAAGTATCTGTATCAAAATAAAACTGAAAGGGAACGATATTATGCTGGTTAGATACATATGTAGCAGGAATACATATTGAGCTGATTCAGATCTTTACTTTTAAATGTCGGTTTGATTTAAATTTCAACTACATACTCTTCTGATTGCATCGTATCTCATCTAGATCTACACTATTTGCTATATATATGTACACATATTCAATCCTAATATTTCTTTATTCATTTGGACTTATACACAGTAGTGTTTATTTGGATCAGGATTTCATCTCTTTATGTTGATATGTGAACCGAAATGAAAGGAGTTAAATTTACTACTTTCAGAGCTTAGAACTTATTTTACTATTGGGGTCATCCTGGGAAACTATGTTGTCCAGCCCAGGATATTATTTATTTAGAATGTTTATGCAATCGGTTCAGATGTCACTTGAGTATGAATTATGAGCTGCAGGGGAGGAGGAGGTGGAAGATCTGCGGGATGAATAGCCATTTTGACCTGGAGCGCCCACTAGATGCCCCGTGGAAGCGTGAAGTGCACACCCATATGCTAGCCGTGCAGCGTTTTACAGGCACTGGGAGCAAACACGCCAGGAGCAGATAATTATATTTCAATGACCCTGTTGCAAAGTGACAGGAAATACATATCTGTTCGTTACCTAAGGTTGACACATATGGTCAAGGCTACCGTAATATCTAGACCGGTCCAAAACAAGCTGTATACACAGACCAAGGGAGTTCTACCTTACAGGATAGACCAAAGGAGGAGGCAAGCCGAGAAAAGACATGCCCAGTCGGCAGGGGATTCATTGGTCACGGTGGCAGCAGACTGTAGAGACGAGGATATAATCTTTAATGAAGAAGGACAGATGATTGGGAAAAGATTCCGAATAATATAAGATTTTTCATTTTCCAGAAGTGTGTTTTAGGGGAGGGATGTAATTCTTGGTCATTTGTTATTATTTAGTATACATTGTGTATTTACAAAGTATTCCTGCACGTTTTATATACAATTTAACTATGTAAATGTTTTTTAAGGGTAGACGAATGTAGCAGGAATACATATTGAGCTGATTCAGACCTTTACTTTTTCATGTCGGTTGGATTTCAATTTCCATTACATAATCTTTCATAATCTTTGAAATTGCATTGTAACTCATATAGATCTACACTAGTTGCTAAGTACATGTACAGTAACACATATTTAATTATAATCCTTCTTTATTCTTTTGGACTAATACACTTTACAGTAGTGTTTATTCAGGTTGTATTGGGACTCATTGAAGCAGCACTATTGTTGCTATAATTAGTATCAATACCATGGATAGCATGCTCTCCTTATATGAGGTGATGAACTTCAATGTTGAAATGCGTTGAGGGGCGTTAAATAAGGAAACAACTTAGTTAATAAGTACTTTGGTATGGTTCATTTAATTACTTTCCTATAATTGTGTAAGGCCCCTATTTGTGGAGGTGTCCCTTGCATGGAATTGTTGTGAACATACCCTGTTGTGCCAGGATCGTTCGACTTTTGTGAGACATTGTTTTATTTAGGTTTTCATTTTCATTAACATTTCAAATACAATTTTAATAATATTGGTCGTTATAAAAATAAAACCCATGACCTGAAATCTCTCGTCCCTTTTCATTTGACAAATCTGGGTTGCATTCCCCATTAAGGGCCTGGACCCGTTCTAGACACCTTTTATGGCCTCGTCCTGTTACACATATACAAAACTTCCGAGCAGTGACAAAGAAAACATAAATAAACTTAACCACTTAATCATCAATAAACGAACACACTCAATTAGTAATCATAGGTAATTTCAATTACCCCAACATTGACTGGGTATCCTGGATTAATAAAGGAGACAATGAAAACGAAACATTCGTGGAGAGTAACGATACAGTTATTTATTTTATCATGTTAGACATTCAGAAGGTCAAGAGAAAACCAGACACCTACTACGCTTGATCTGATCTTCAAAAATGCGGACAAATGTTAGAGGGATTGAACAATTTCAGCCGTGCCAAGTGACCATAGTTTCCTAGAATTTATAATTAAATGTTACCACTAAAATACATATTAAGACACAACATTGGAACTTTCACATGGGGGATTGCATAACAATGGGATCAGAGCTAGACATTGAATGGGGAAAAGATTGGCAAACAATAAACAATAAACAAAGTGAAAACATATTTGCAAACAATAAACAATACACCAAGTGAACAATACGGTAATTTCATAGAAATATTTAACACCGCCAGAGACAAAAGTATACCCCAAACAAAAGTAAAAGCCAACCAAAGGGCAAAAACCATAATTACATTCCACTTGATGACAAAAACATTTAAGAAATAAAGCAACGGTAGATGGAAACAAAAGACGTATAAAGATACCAAGAATATGAACAATAGAAACCAAGTTAAGGGATCAACCAGAAAAGCAAAATACAGCATGGAAAAGGACATAGCGAGAAAACAAAAATAAAATAACCCCCCAATCTTATGGCAATATGCCAACTCGAAAAGAAAAATCAAATCCGGAATATCAGAACTCAAACAAGAAAATGAAATGGTCACAACAAATGGAGATAAAGACGTTTTAGCTAACTTTTTAGCAGTGTCTTTACTCAAGAGCCAGAGGGGATCCACCACCATGTAACAAAAGCTACGAAATAAAACAATGTACAAAAGCATCCTTTGAGGAAAAGAAAATATAGAAAAGCATTAAAGATCTGAATCCAAATAAATCACCAGGTCCAGATGAACTGCACCCTAAAGCCCCTAACAATAATCTTTAACTCATCACTTAAAAAAGGTCAAGAACCAGACATATGGAAATTGGGGAAGATAAATGCGCTCTTGAAAAAAGGGAGATAAATCTGACGCAGGAAACTATCGAAATGTCAATCTAACTAGCTTAGCATGCAAATCCATGGAAAAACTAGAAAGAAACATAGTCAAACATATTGTAGACAACAAACTATTCAGTAATAATTTGGCTTCATCTTTGAATGTATATTGTTTTATGGCGCATCGACAGCTAAGGTCATTTAGCGCGCAATTAAATTTAATTATTCATGATCCCAGTACTAGGCTAGAAAATGTGCCTTGCCCAAGGGCACTCCACCATGACCGTAGGGCCGCGACTGGGGATCGAACCCGGGACACCCGCTTTCGAAATCCCCGACGCTAACCACTCGACCACAGCGGATTCCTTTCATCTTTGGTAGATCAACAACCCTACAGTTATTAAAAGTCATAGCTGATTGGACAGACATACTCGACAAAGGTGGCACCATTGCGCGTACATTCACTGCATGACACAATTTGACTATGTACCGCATCGAACACTAATGTAGAAAGTGGAAGCATACGACAAAAACACACAGTAATCTTAAATTGGGTAAAGGATTTTCTTACTAACAGAAAGCAAAAAGTAGTAATCAACGGAAACGAGTCAAAACAACATTCAAAACAACATGATTTCACAAGCGGTATCCCCCAAGGACGTTTCTTAGTTCCAAATCTGTTAGTCATCTATATTAATGATATGACCAAGTATATACCACTTTGTAGACGACACGAAAATGTACAAGCCAGACAAAAACAATGAGACAAAAAGCAAACTGCTTTAAGGATATCTGGCTAACTACAACATTTGTAGGGATGTCAACGAATATTCGAATATTCGATCATACGGTCGAATATTCGAAAACTATATCATGGTTCGAATATTCGATGAAATCAGGATTTTCAAAAAAACAAAAACAAAAAAATTTCTTTATGTTTATTTTTTCATAAGCTGTAAGTAAAGGGTTACCGATGGTCTATTTCACGCGGGGTTTATAAAGTGTCAATATAGTGTTTAGTGTACATGTAAAACTGATAATCCCTGCTTTAAGCGGCCATTTCACCAAGGATTGTTTTGGTCCCGATAGTCCGCGATCCTTTTTTTTGGTCGATCGGCCGCATCTTTGCGAAAATAGTCGGGAACATGCGAGCACTGTCCAGCACTACCCTTTACCTTCGGGGGAAGATCTGGCGCGATCACCTCAGTTCTCCGAGGGTCGGGTACCGAAAAGGTGATCGGCTACTGTTTTTGAACATGTTGACAAACAGTAGCCGATCAAAAACCGTCGGCCCGTGGTCGTCTTGGTCGTCCGAAGGTCCCCTTGTCTCGCCCGCTCTCTGGATCTTTCGTATAGCCTCTCTGCCGCTCTCTACCGAGGGTCGTGAGAAGCGGATCCCTACTGGGCCTTTGCCGTGTACTTGCGCGTACTTTCGCATACTTGCGCCCCGGAAACGTGTCGATCGCGCGAGAAACGTCCTCGATTCGTCCAAAAAGGGGACGATTGGATACGATTCAGGACGACAATCGGGCCGATCAAAACAATTGATTCATCGGGGACAATCTGGTCCAGATCGGGCCGATTGGAAAAACAATCCTTCGTGAAATGCAGCCATTAGACTATAAGTGTGATCGATACAAGACCGATGCTTTCGTTCCAAAACACCGGAACTTCATCGTGTATTCTATGTAGTTATCGCTTTTAAGAATGAGGCATCAATCAGACAATATTGGCGGTGTTATTATCTGATTTCGTAAATTGTTTTGACAAGCAAACTGTTACTAATTAAGAAGTGGTGTATTTCACATGTTGTGTCATAAAAAAAGCCTTGATTGGTAAGTGCGAACATGCAGATATGTAGCACGTGTTTGAAGTTCATTAATTGTTTGTTCAAGTATCAAACTGATTGTTGTTATTCATTATTTTCATAAATACACCCAAATGCGATCGGCATTGCCACATCAGTTTTGAAATATCTTGACATAAGTACGTAATATTTCATCAATGCCTGTTACGCCGTCCGAGTTTGGAAGTATTTCCGCCGATCTGGGCAAATAGTTACATGTATTCTGTGTGAGGCGGAGCTGTCATACCAGGGAACTACAACTAACCTCCGCAATCATCTACGAAACAAACATCCATCTAGATACATATATAACCCTTCGGTAACTACCGAGCAGAAGAAACACACATATATATGTCATTTACAACAGCATTTCAACAATAGTTCAGTTATATGCAGCAAGAGAAAGATTAAACCTCAGTTGTAAACAAGGTGTTTCGAACAATACATTAATAATGAGATCAATAAAATGATATGAACCCACCTTGAATATGAAGAAGCAGTATGATCACCTTATACAAATACAGAAATAGATAATATTGAGAATGAATAGAGAAGAGCTACATGACAAATACCAACTCTTCAAAGCCTGGACTATTGCGAAATACTGAAAAAAGATGAAAATGCCAACCCTGAAATACATCATATGCTGGGCATATTCAAATTAATAAAGGGCAACTATGACGAGGAAAAAACAAAAGGAATATTTGAAATGGAATCAAACAGTATAACTAGAGGAAATGTATATTTACTATTGTAGACTGAACATTAACAAATATCCATTTACGAACAGTATTGTAGATACATGAATATGAAGCAATCTGCCCAACGAAACAGTGTCTGTAAAAATGATAAACAATTCTGAGAATCTCTACCAGTAAAATATGATTATATGACAAATAATATATATAAACAATGGGGAAATCACGTCAACACGCCTTTCATAGATCTGCCAATTTGTTTGGAAAAAATCCCACAACGTATCAAATAAGCTAACTAGTATATTTCAGCGTTTTTCCTTGTATTTGAGTATTTATTAGATAATTATTTGATTTGATTTTCAATGCCCTATTTTTTCTAAAGAGCAGATTTGTATACTTCTATGTAACTGGCAGCACTGTGTTACCTTAGGGTAGGGAGAGTATATTCCTGAAAGGTACTGCTAGCATAGGTGTTAAGTAGGTACTATTATGGTCGTTATAGTATACAGTAGGGAATCACCTATTTTCAAAATTGTGTGAAAAACAGTTCTCTCATTTAGAAAAAGTAACTTCAAATAAAGTAAGATGCATTTTGACACATGTGTAGCAAACACAGTTTATGTTTAAACAAAAACATCAATTTATAATAACCAGAGACCATTTTAGGTCTCTGAAAGGCTAAATTTGTCTACTGAAGCAAATATCTAAAATAACATATTAGTTGAGGTCTCTGACTGAAGTATGAAAAATAAAAAGTATAATAATTGTCACTCATCTCCGCCTCTGTGGTGTAGTGGTAAAACTTCCGCCTCGTATGCCATTGATTGCTGATTCGATACATCGACAGGCCATACCAAAGCCTTTTTAAAATGGAGAAAAGGCTTTCCCTGCTTGGCGCTCAGGATTTGGGGTTAGCATAACGACCGACTCACTAGTGTCTGGAGAAATGTACTGGTAATTTACATTAGGGGAGATCTGGGTTAATTGATACAATGCACGTTACAATGTTCTGCATCATCGCAGACGTCATAGTTGTCCTTTTTCATAAACACACTTTTAACATAATCATTTTAAGATGGCGGTTGCAAGTGTCTGGCAAGACTTCACGTTGATACCAACACATGTTTAATTTTTGGCCACATAAGTACATTTTGTATTTTTTGGTTCAGAATTTTGATGATACACACAGTGTATTTAACACGAGTCGTATAAAAGTGCACGTGGGGTTTTATGATCACAAGTATTGGTCTCGTTCTAGAATATTTTCTTGGGGATGAGTCCATTTACAGCATATGGGTGGAATGTGGCTTATTGTTACATGAGCAACGGGGCGATTTGATACAGTGTATCAATAAGCCCCGGTCAAAGATTCACATACTTCTACATTTTCAATTATATTGATGTATTTCAAAATATCTTTGAAAGGATGTGTTGAAAAAATTTCAATGATTGTATTTGGCTAGGGTCTGGGTATTAATTTAATATGAATAATTTAATTAATATAATATAAAATAGCCAAAGGCTTTGGAGTATCAGGCATTTACCCATACAATTCGCGATATTTCATGATATAGATTTGCTTCCTCATTTGACACAGATCGACCCCAAGCCTAGAAAGAAGGCAAATAACCTGTGAACCATTATATGTGAAACAGGTACAAATTGCAGACCAGAAATCGTGCACGGAGATAATACACCTTCGCCAACAGGTAACACAGAGTATAGGCCTGTGCTCGGCAATTGAATTGATGAATGGGAAACTAACTATTGAAAACGCGCTCCATGGAATGGGGCTTGATTGGTGCACTGTAAGAGGGGATAGACACTTTTTGTTAAATTCATTTTTGAAAGGTCTTGATTACTAGAGGCTAGATGCCGTCACGTTTGAAGATGTAAGCAAACAACTTCACGATAAGGCAGAATCGAATTATGTCTAGTATCAACCATTGTTAACAGAAGGTAGACAATTGAAGGACGACAAACAAAACGACATTCAGCACAATCAGTTTAACAAGGAGCCTATCGATCTAAGTATTGGTATGCTTTTGCAATACATCCAAAGTGAATGCTCTGGTGTATCAAATGCATGATGACAAGTTAACACCAATTGTTGTCCAACCAGGGCTTCCTGGTATACAGCCAAGGGGTCGAACTAATGTTACTCTTGACGGTCAAAAAGCTGTTGCGCTTTACAACGTACTGCGAAGAAACATAGCTAATGTCACTGACAATAACCCTACAATCAGGAAAAATCAGGTTTCTTATAATGTCCCAACAACCGCTGTTAAATCAGGTTGTGCATTATACCCAGAATGTAACCGGTCTTTACCTAAAGCAAAACCACGTTCCTTGGTGACAAGAGCGCTACAATCGCAGGTGCGCAATATTACCGATATACCAGAAAAGAAAGCAATAAAAGCTGAACATATTATCAAAGCAAGGAATACTCCTAAGTGTTTAAGCAAAAAGAAACAAGATTATCGCAGTTATAGCAAAAGGAAATGCAAATCGTCTAAGAAATTTAAAAGTGAAGCCTCCTAATTGACGAACAGGGATGTAACGTGTACCGAGCGGTTGATAAGACGAAACACTGAAATAGGCCATAACGGGCCAAATATTAAATGGCTTGAAACAGGGTCAGTTTTAAACGGCAACCTATAGTCGGAACTAGTTATAAACGGCTTTGTATGGAGCAATGGTCGAAACCTGCTTGATACAGTTTCGGTCGAAACACTGTACAAACCAAACGCTCAAAGTTTGAAACCAATTCATACAGTTTCGTGTGACATGTGAAACGATGGTGTGAAACAGATGACGACAGAACTAGAGATGTATACACTCTGTAACAGAAGAAGTCCTGCATGTTTGAGCCTACGCTGTAAGTCTGAGGGACAACTGTCAGAGAGTACTTACAATATTCGTCCTGTTTGAACCACTGTCAACACTACTAATCATATACTAATCATAAAAGACAATGCAACGTTATTAATGCGCGTTTATTTGGAGTTACCTCACAGCCAGAAAACGAGCAACTGACCAAGAATAAATAAATGCACCGCTTTTTATACTAGAAATTTGTCACGTGACCAATCATGACCATACGGCATACTCTGATTTTATTCTTAAAATGTAAATCGTTCCATGTACATTTTGCAACATTAAGCGCTCACTTACCAAGATAAACATTTAAAACTGCAAGCGCCTGATCAAGATTCAAACTGTTTTATACGGTTGTCTTGGTAAATCCGAAATGACAGCTCCGCAAGTTGCTATGGAACGATTAAAACTGAAGAAATATTTTATCTACTCACATGATTCCAGTGATAATATATTCTAAGCGTTAATAATTTCAATGAGTTTGAGGATTATTCGCTTGGTGATTTTAATAAACAGGAAGTGACATACAAATGAATACAGAGATAAAGGTATCACAATTACTGGAAATGAATATTTTGAAACGAAGGTAAAAATCGTCGCAGTGGTATTGTTATACCCCCCGGCAAACAAAGTTTGGGGGGGTATATAGGAATCACCCTGTCTGTCCGTCTGTCCGTCTGTCTGTCTGTCTGTCTGTCTGTCTGTCTGTCTGTCTGTCTGTCTGTCCGTATGTCCACATTTCTTGTAAGCACTACTCCTCCTAAACGGCTCAATGGATTTGGTTCAAACTTTACATGAAGGTTACACATCATATGTAGATATGCATGAAGGAAGATCACACGCCTCGGACTCTTCCAAGGGGAGATAATTTAACTTAGAGGTTATCTGCGAGGGACTCCTGTGCACATACCTCCACATTTCTTGTAAGCACTACTCCTCCTAAACGGCTCAATGGATTTGGTTCAAACTTTACATGAAGGTTACACATCATATGTAGATATGCATGAAGGAAGATCACACGCCTCGGACTCTTCCAAGGGGAGATAATTTAACTTAGAGGTTATCTGCGAGGGACTCCTGTGCACATACCTCCACATTTCTTGTAAGCACTACTCCTCCTAAACGGCTCAATGGATTTGGTTCAAACTTTACATGAAGGTTACACATCATATGTAGATATGCATGAAGGAAGATCATACGCCTCGGACTCTTCCAAGGGGAGATAATTTAACTTAGAGGTTATCTGCGAGGGACTCCTGTGCACATACCTCCACATTTCTTGTAAGCACTACTCCTCCTAAACGGCTCAATGGATTTGGTTCAAACTTTACATGAAGGTTACACATCATATGTAGATATGCATGAAGGAAGATCACACGCCTCGGACTCTTCCAAGGGGAGATAATTTAACTTAGAGGTTATCTGCGAGGGACTCCTGTGCACATACCTCCACATTTCTTGTAAGCACTACTCCTCCTAAACGGCTCAATGGATTTGGTTCAAACTTTACATGAAGGTTACACATCATATGTAGATATGCATGAAGGAAGATCATACGCCTCGGACTCTTCCAAGGGGAGATAATTCAACTTAGAGGTTATCTGCGAGGGACTCCTGTGCACATACCTCCACATTTCTTGTAAGCACTACTCCTCCTAAACGGCTCAATGGATTTGGTTCAAACTTTACATGAAGGTTACACATCATATGTAGATATGCATGAAGGAAGATCATACGCCTCGGATTCTTCCAAGGGGAGATAATTCAACTTAGAGGTTACCTGCGAGGGACTCCTGTGCACATACCTCGTAAGCGCTACTCCTCCTAAAGGGCTCAGTTGATTTGATTTAAACTGTATATGAAGGCTACACATCATATGTAGATATGCATGAAGGAAGATTTTTCTCCTCAGATTCTTCCAAGGGAAGATAATTCAACTAAGAGGTTACGAGGAACTCCTGTGATACCTTGTAAGCGCAACTTAAACTTTACCATTGTATCCGATGCTTTGGGAGGGGAGCGGGGGGTATTCTTCAGTGAGCTTTGCTCACAGTATTTCTAGTTTGTACTGCCTACAGACCTGCTCCAATTTCAGTCCAAAGAAAAGTGGATATAATGTGAAGACTCTAGTGGGTGAAGAATACACAAATGAAGACAAATGTCTGTGTTTGTTAGGCTTAACTGTACATCGGATGACGATGAAGAGTTTACCTGCTGAATCTTAACATGTATCAAAAAGCCCCGTATTATGTATCAACTAATCCCGAAAATAAAGATTAAACGTAGATCATAATTATTTAATACGAAGGTTCAATTACAAATCCTTAAAAATATAAAAACCCAGCTACCCAGATGTTTGTGAATACAAAATATACCAAGTTAGCCTTAGTAAATCCATGAATTGATAACCCCCGTCAATTTGTTTATATATATATATATAAAATGTTTGGACCACCTTGGTACACGTATACCAGTTACCAAAACAATACATTTTAAAATTTGTTTAAATTTAAATTTAGATAATTGAATCGAGGAACAATTCTTCCATCTTATATTGGCCATGCACTTTTGAAATGTTCACAAAGGTTTCTAAAACCTGACATGGTGACGTGTTTTACACCCCACACGTGACCAATTTAAAGTTTGACCGAGATTTGATGGAAATGAATGTTCTGATGAACGTTCGTGAAGATTGCGTACATTGGAGACTCAGGTCACCATGTACATCTGCACAGTCTCACGTGAGCCCTCACTGTCTGTCTACATGCCATTGAGTGCACGATAGAAGCAAACAAACTGTTGTCCCATTATGTTTACGCAAGTTTACCTGTACGTGACCGGTCTTCGACTATAAGACCCCAAATCGCCAGACGCGACTCATTTCTAATCTACACCTATATCTGTCCAATAAAAGCTATAAAACCGATCTTGATTTCTTTGAGTTATCTAATTGTCACAGAACATCTCTTTTCTAATTTGTCAAATGTTATCATAGAAAGTGTCGATAACATGCAGTTGCCAAGCAATAAATATCGAATTGAAGCGTAGAATAGTTCTGTTTTGGTCATTGGCGTTCTCCAATAGTTACTGGAATACGTGTACAACTAGTGCTATCTTGGTCAGACTGCGGACAGGTGTAGGCTATTCTTCATCTACACTTGTCGCAAATTCCGTTCGTGGCATGTTATATACGCGAAAGAAGAATACATAGATTTCGTACTAATTCTTTTCGTAAAAGATAATTTTTTATTTTTTATTTTTGTTTCAGCCTCAATCTCACTAATTGATTTTATTTCACTTTGCCAACAGTGATTCTTAACTCTTTCACTGCAGAATTTCATAAAGTCGACCCTTCCATGTTGATATTTGGACCTCTCCATTCTTCGTCACAACTGCAAATTTGGTAAAGTTAAATGTTTAAGTTGCACGCAATGCAGATTTCAGGAGAGACAGCTATTTATGAGCTGTCTAACCTGCCTCTGCATTGTTTGCAAAATCCTTTAATTGCATTTAGCAGCGTAGTGGTTAAAGGGGATTTGTCGAAGGACCAACTTACTCGTATATATTAACCCTTACATTTTTTCCTTTCAGTCACAATGTTTAAACAAATTCGTTAATAGAGGTAACTACATAAATTCTCTATCAGATTTTTAGACTCTAACATGGGAATGTTGCAGTATGAGATCGGTTCACATAAACGACATTGACTTGTGTTTACAAGAAGAGTCTTTCCTGGGTGTAAAATCAAACATGGGTATTTGACCAACTTGTAATTTGCAGAACAGAATAAATTTTCAGAACAGAATAATAGTTTTGTTCTATTCCGTAACTTAAAGATAAGCTTGTTCAAGTGTAACCCACTTTTGGCAAACAGTTTTACAGGTTTGGTGATGTGTAAAACTATCCACAGGTACCCGGCTTGTGATGTGGAGCCCCATCCTACCAGAGACAAATGTGTTTTTCATTATTTACATATATCTATAATATGGTATTATTTTTTTAAGTCGGACAAGACCAAGTTTTTGAAAATCATTCTGAAATTATTATTATAAACACACGACCTTGTTGAATAAAAACTACACATTAAATTTTGTAAAATCATTCTTGGAGTCCGAACACAAACCCCGAACTTCGCTGTTTATGGTAACGATATCCTTTGACGATAATAGCTCTCGAACGATCACTCAGATATTGGTTAAAAATTAAAGATAATACAGATAGTTTAAGGTACACAGTATACAGTGAGCAAATTATTATATCAAATCGCTCTAACTCTTTCTGGTGCAATAAAGTGAAACAGAAGCTTGATGATTATGGGTTTTCATATTTAATGAATTCTGATAATACATCCAGCTTATGTTTTAAAACCATTCAAAGACGCATTAGAGACACTTTTATTCAAGAATGGCTTAGTTCTATAAATAATTGCTCGAGATTAGAGTATTACTGTAAGTTTAAGAATTGTTTTGAATTTGAAAATTATTTAATGAATTTAAAAAATGAAAAACTTAGGATTAAATTTAGCCAATTTAGACTATCAGCGCATAAACTTGCAATTGAAACTGGACGATTCGAAAATATTGATAGAGCGAACAGAATTTGTAAACATTGTAATTCAATGCAGATTGAAACAGAATATCACTTCCTATGCATTTGTCCGAAGTTCAATGATTTAAGAAAAAGACTCCTTTCTATAACCTGGCCAACTGTTACCCAATTTACCAATATACTGGCATCAAAAAGAAGAAAGACGCAAGTCAATACGGCAAATTTATTAAAGAAGCTTTGGAAATGAGAGATTTAAGTTTAGAAAATATAGTCTCATTATTTTAAAAATGTATTACTTTTTCAGCAATATAATATATGTATATATTTTGTCTAATGTATGTATAGAATGTAAATATTTATCATTGTCATATTTTCATGTATCTATTGTTTATGGCCAATGGCATGTGTATTTGCCGAATGCCTAATACAATTGAGTTGAATTGAATTGAATTGAATTGTAACATACAAAACATTTTTACATAATATTTAACATCATGTGATAAACAATACAAACTGACAAGTTCAAAGGAGAATGAACAGAAATTTTAAATTTCATAAATATAGCTTAATAATAACACAGTTTATGCTAATATTGGCATGAAAAAATAATTATTATTAAAAAATATAAAAAAATATAATTGAATACATAGGTCTTAAATTGCACATATTTAAATTATGTCTGCATAAGTTCGTTTCTTCTATTATGAGCTGTAGATATATATTTACATAGGTTAATTAACACAATTTTTTTATTGGACTGTAGTAATTCAATAAATTTGTTCATATTTGGTGTTTTATAGTAGTAACATTTGATGTATAGTTTGCGTATTTCTCTATATGCTTTACACTTGAGGACGAAATGGAATTCGTCCTCGATATCGCGTGAATCACATAACTGACATAGACGGTCTTGTCTCTGTAATCTATTATTTCCATACCTGCCAGACTCTATACGTAGGTTATGTGCAGATATACGGAGCCTCGTTAGAGACCTCCGTGACCCTTTACATATTAGTAAATTTAGATAATTTTCCAAACCAAAACTAGTATAGTCTTAACATGCGAGTAAAGAATGTTTAAAACATTATTATTTTCCATATTAGAAAACAATTGTTGTTTATAACAATCTATAATTCTTTGTTTGAATAGAGGTACAACTGTTTTAGCATCATAATTATCAGGAGATGTCCAAACGTAAGAGAAACCATATTCATCAAGAAGGGTTTTAACACTATACGCCCAATTTTTAACACCATTAACAGTACATTGTAATAGTGCGTTTTGATATGTTTTTTTCAAAATAATATTATCTGTCTGCATCAGTTTAAACCAGTATTTAATAACGTGTATATATCTACTGACAAACAGTGGGTATCTTCCAAGCTCGCCGTATATTGCGGCATTACTTGCGCTCTGTTTTACTCCAAGTATACTTTTACACAATTTGAGGTGTACTCTTTCAAGATCTTTCGATTTTGAAACCCCCCAGACTGGGCAAGCATAATTCAAGACAGAACCCACAAATGAATCAAATAATTGAAGAGATATCTTTGGGGTTATCTCATATGTGTTAATGTTAATGAGTAATACATTCATGGCCCTTAAGGCTTTACCAACTAAACACTGGTTGTTAAGTACAAACGAACCTGTATAATTAAAAACAACACCCAAGTAATTAAAATCATTTACAACCTCTAGTAGCTCATTGTTATAAAACCATTGTTCGCGACGACCAACGGGACCTCTTTTGCGAAATACAACAACCTTTGTCTTAGCCGTGTTGACTTCAAGTCCCAAGTATTGACAGTAATCATACAAATTATTTAGACTATTTTGGAGATCCTGTTGCGAGTTTCCAACGATGACCATATCATCAGCAAACAATAGAAGAAGTATGCATAAGTCGTACAGAGAATGTCCGCAATCAACATCTTTTTGTAAAAATAATTCGAGATCCTCTAAAAATAGCGCAAAAAGGGCCGTTGAATTGTTTTGGCCCTGTCTTAAACCTACTGATATATCGAAAAACTCCGAATAGCGACCGCAGTGTTTAACACAAGATTTAACAACAGAGAACATAGCTTTAAAGGATCTCAGTATTTTGCCATCTAGGCCCATTTTAAATAATTTGTACCATAATGCATTTCTATAAACTGAATCAAATGCCTTTTTGAGGTCTATAAAAGCACATGGTAATCCATAATACGGACCGTTTTTAAAAAACGGTCGTATAATCGTATGTTTTGCGTTAATACATGTTGTATTAGATTATGTAAAACAAAGACAGCATCTACAGTACCACACCCTTTGCGGAATCCAAATTGTGCATCAGAGAGAAGATTATTATCATCAATCCATTTATCTACTCTTCGAATTAAGATACTTGTATCAATTTTACCCAGATTACTAAGTAAAGTTATTCCCCGATAATTGTTTGGGTCACTGTGATTGCCTTTCTTATGTATAGGTACTATGAACCCATGGGACCAGATTTCAGGAAAATAACCAGCATCAAACACTTTGTTGAACATATAAGTAAGTAAGTAAATTATCTTTTATTGTGACATGCGTTACAAAGCATTTATAATATACATCTATTCTTTAACAATTATTATTAACATCCGGCCCCATGAGCCTATAAGTCACCAAAACATATATATTTCATAATATCATACAAATATACAAGATATATATATACAAAAAAGTGTGATCGGACGTGCAATTAGTCATTTTATCCGGTCGTATAAACAAATGTAGAAATCATTTAATAATAAATAATCAAATTATCTAATAGAGTAGAGTAATAATTCTGTTCCATATGATAAAAACCATAGAAATAATTGTATATGTAATTGTATTCAATCAACCTTACTTAATTATATCCCCTTTCTCAGACATTTCGACTGGAAAGTTAACAATAGAGGTTATAAATGCCATATGTCGCATTGAGCTGTTTTAGCAGTGATTGACACGGCTTATCTTATTTGTTATATTTCTATCCAATGGCTAATATTGAGTTAATTAATCATGTTATTTGGTTGGCCAGTTAATACAACCGAAGTTGATGTTCTGAAGTCAATTTTACATTCTAGTTTTGAAAACAAAATATTATTACAAGGCGTACCTTGACTTTGATTCATAGTCCTACTTTGGGAGTTCCAGAGACATAGTTATAAATAACTTGAGTTCAAGTGACTTAGATATTTTGTGTAACATTTATCTTACATTGTTTGGAGTGCCAATATATGTATCTGCTTTAATTGATATTTAAACTTTGGCGAACTTTTTGTGGAGATACGTAACATTCTTAAACATACAGAAAACGTCGCATAACACAAGGAACCCGTAGCCTCTGTCATGGGTGTTATTTTGTAACAGTAGACATATACATAGACATAGTTTTTATTTACGTATACTTATACATGCATCTTGTTATACAAACAAATAAAGAAACACATAATTGTATGATTATTTAAAAGATAAAAAGCAGTGTTTTAGTGTGTGGCAGTGTATGTATATAAAAACTTATGCTCGAAACCATCTACTGAGTTGTCACTTTACCGCGATGTTTTCAAAAGTATGATTTCAGTTGTCAGATATGTTTTTTACCCGCATCTGTTTTTAAAGCGGACGCGTTATTTCAGTGAAATGCTCAAGCCATATGCTATTTTCTTGAGCATAGTTGGTTCGTTAGCGTTGTGAGCTCATCTAGAATATATAAAGTGTATGATGATGAATGCATACTAATCGGAGTTATCTATATTTATAGATTGAATACATTTTCAATTGTGTCCCTTTCTACATTTATGTCAAACATTTATGTTTACCCCAATACAAGTATATTCATTGTATCTGTAATTGGATGAATATTTGTTCTATTTAATATATTTATTCCAAATAAGGATAAAACTATGTAGGTCGAGAGTAGACAGCACATACATGTTGATGTATCTAACTGTCGATACCGGTCTATAGTTACATTAATATATATAGTTAAAGTCTTGAAAAACAGGTTTATGATTAAAACATTTAGTCAACGTCAGTTTGATAAATAATTGTTTACGGTCTAAGTTATTAGATGGACGAGGTAAAATAGAAGGCTGTTAAATTAGCATTTTCTTCCATCTGGTGCAGCGACTGTATACAAGGTACATTTACCGGGACTGTCCCGGAAATGGACCACTTAAAGTGTCAAGGTCAATCCTCAAAATGATGGCGCCTGAGACGTGGGATCCGGTAAACACGACGTGTCAACAACTTCTCCTAAGTGGATTCCTTCTTTATTAATTTTCCTTCTAGACGAGGAATAACATGTTGACGTACGTGTGCTTTGTCAAAATAAATGGAGTCGGATATTGTTCGTTTTAACCGTTTCCCACATACAAAACCCCTGCAGCAGACGACCAACAAATATGTAGCAAACGATTCTGAAATCATCTTCACAAATCTATGGAAAATGTGTATAAATGAAAGTTTAACTATGGAATATGATAACAGATTGAAAACACTGTAAACACAAATGTTTGCTACAGATACGCCAACTTGCGTCTGTATGTGGGAAATGGTTTGGAATACAAGGATTTTAGTCGTTTTCTTAATATATCAACACGCTAATAAGTATTTGACTTAACAAAAAATAAAATAAACAATCATGTAAGAACTGCAATGTTTTCTACAATCATATACATATTGATTTGGACACTCCAATGTCAGCATTTGTATGCTACTTGACATCCTTATTTACAGGATTTAATCTGGAATCTTCCTTGTATGGCCGCGCTGTCAAGTTAAATCACCGTGGTCTCTCGCGGATAATCATATAACGTAACTGTTGCCGAAATAGGCTGTGTTTATTACTTTGGTTATTTGTACACAGGGAGTACAGGACCGTTGTTATATAAAAGACCATAACACACCTTCAAACTGCTATTCCCATTGCGGGAGGAAGCAACTTCTGGAAAAGACGTCAAGAAATGCTCGATTGAAGACATCATTTCTGCGACCAACAATGCTACCGTAGATTACAAATACAAAGACTGTTATGAGAGCATATCAATTCAAATTCTTTTCCTTTGTACGATCTTATGAAGAGAGACAGTTACTATTAAAATGATATATATATATTATATATATATATATATATATATTGTTATGGTAAATAAATGTTCAATTTCATGACTGTGCGTTAATGATCAATTGAATTTTACTTATGAAACCTAAATGTTGGTTGAACCTGTAAACTCATTGTACCATTTGACAGTTCTGAGAACCGGCTGTAGCATGCATTATCATGGAAACGAAAATGTGCATTGCGCATGAACTTTTATATTAAATAAATCGTTGAACAACCATAATTATTAAAATATTATAAACTAGTGTACATTGAAATGCAAGTAACTTAATATTGATTCAATACATTTTATAACATCGATGAAAATGATATTTCGAATAAAACAAAAACAAAATACAAATAATCCCATTAGTAAGTCAACTATTTACATGGTAAAAAATATTTTCTTTAATTTCATTTTCAACATTTCTTTTTATCGTTCTGTCTATTCAATTTTTAAGCCATTTTTGGAAACCCGACTTTTTCCAACTGGCATACCTTTCTTATATCTTTCATCCAACTCACACAATTTTGATATATCATGTCAAAGACAATATGACAACTTTTCTTGTATTTGACTGAAATTTGATATATGATATGCATGCTATGGAACATTGACCTTCCAGGATCTGAAACATACACGCTTGTTACCCAAGTGTTATGTCAAGCTGCCTTTTTGCAGAACTCACATACGTGTCAACATTTATGAAAATTAATTAACGTTACTCAAGTTATCGCGCACAAACACTGTTTTTTTTTTGTAATAACATAGACCTTGACATTGATCATTTTGACCCTACATTTAATGCCAATTTTACTTTTTGCATAAGGAATCTACATGTGAAATTTGACCAAATGGATCAAACCTTACTACATTTATCGAGTGGAAAACGTATTTCCTATCTTAAGTACACTGACCTTGACATCCGAGAACTCCAAATATAATCACAAGCTGCATATATACTTCTTATCTGTGAAATGTGAATACATTTGGTCACGCGTAAGTGAAGTTATCAAGTGGAAACCACAGTTGGACGGCCGCCCATCTCCGCCCGCCCAGAACAAAATGCTATCGCTAACATAAGAATCCACATTTTCGAGAACTTTGTTAAATAACCTGTTATAACGTGTCAAACTGTCGACGCAAATTAAACTAAATGAAACCAATAAACAACTGTTCGATAATTTAGAAACATACTAAACAAACAGCGTAATTCGTAATTTGTATACAATTCACATAAATATTATTCACTCAAAGGAGAGTTTCAAGTTTTTCAAGGTGTATTAATCATAGGATATGAATAAAGGAAACATCAATAAGTCGATCAATTAAATTACATCTTTTCCAACCCATGATACGAACTGTACATGTAACGAACCGTGAGCATAACCCTTCCCTCATACGACAAATCTGCAGCAGACGACTTTTAAGATATTTTGTCAAAACATAGAAAATCTCTATAATTGAATAGATAACCGATGACTAAAAGTGGAAAACATTGTGGCAAAAGGAGAAATTGCTCGTTTTGAGCAATTTCTTCTTTTGTCACTATGTTTTCAAAAAGCTGTCTGCTGCAGAGGCGTCAGAAAGCGTTTATATGAGGGAAAGGGTTAAACAATTATACACTGAACGCAAAGCTGCTCTGCGATCGGCTGCCATATAACAGCAGCGTCAAACGTCGATTTCATTCAATACAATACAACATGTTTTATTTGTAATCATGTACAAAAAGTATAAGGAGCAATTGCAAAAATACAAAGACAATACGCGAAGTTGTAGTTTCAATAAGTAAGATAGTGGTGAGAAGATTTGATATTAATTGATCTCATAATCCATATGAATATATGTCTTAACACAGTGTGTGTATAATATACTAAATATTAAAAATTGTCGAATTCTTATAAATTGTGTATCGAGATTGTGAATATCAAACAGTTTTGGTTATTTCCTGCGATAAAAAGGTTATACTTGATAATTGCGTCTTAAGGCGCGGGTGCATCAGCACCAGTGCATATATCGGCTGTGAAAATACTATCACTGGTGCAATGGGCTTGCGCATGCGCCGTGTTAATCGTCTAGATCGCGCTTGCGCCGTATTTTACAGTCAGCTCTCGAATATTTCCGTAGCAGTCCGTCACTAGACTGGTTCTCATTCGAGTTTGCAATAAAATATTAAGATTAGTGATCCAGTCTATTCAGAATATTAAGATTAGTGATCCTGTCTATTTATATGCGAGTAGTTTGTTTATAATTAAAATGTAAATTAAAACCATAGTTATTTAATAACACCCACCGCTGCCACCATTTGTAACGTGAGCCGGCGTTAAGCCATCGCGGGTCACCCATCCAGACACTAACCGCAATGAACGTCGCTTAACTTTACACAAAGGTCAACCACTCGACCAACGTCGCTATAAACGCCGGCTTCCACAGCAAGCCTGTAAAAGTGATATATATATATCCCGTTCCCGTTACATTTGGAAATGGGAATATTTCGCGCATGCGCAGACAAATGTTTACAACAATTTTGGGAGATCGAGGTCAACACGTTGGGAAAAGGTATTTTTTGTTTTCGTTTACGTATTTAACTAAAAAGCTATTGTTATCATATATTTATATCATATATTTAAAAGCGGGTTTGGTGTTTTCGAATTAAACAGTATTCTTAAGCTATAAAATGCTGATTCCCGCGCCAATTGCTGCATCTTACAGCACCTCTTGTTACTGTATACATACGAGTCCATGAATATGTAGAACATTGTCAAACATCGAGGATGGTGCAATCACTTTTGGGAATTGAGTGGGATATGGATCAATTGAAACTTTAAACAATGATAACGATTTAAAGATCGATTGTATGCAATGTTTTTTGTACATGTATCGAAAAGGAAAGTCTTTCCTATTCATAATAACTATTGGTGGGTGTAAAGCTACATGTATTACTACTCGACATTATTGACCCTTGTTTTAATACATAATTATATTTATAATTAGTAAAATATATTTTTATCAAATGTGTTAACAGACTCGGTTGTTTAGTGGTTAGATCGAGAGAGAGAGAGAGAGAGAGAGAGAGAGAGAGAGAGAGAGAGAGAGAGAGAGAGAGAGAGAGAGAGAGAGAGAGAGAGAGAGAGAGAGAGAGAGAGAGAGAGAGAGAGAGAGAGAGAGAGAGAGAGAGAGAGAGAGAGAGAGAGAGAGAGGGGGAGAGCGAGATAGAGATATAGAGAGAGAAGAGAGAGAGGGAGAGCGAGAGGAGATAGAGATATAGAGAGAGAAGAGAGAGAGGGAGAAAAATAGGAAAGAGAGGTGTCATACGGAGATAGATAGAGAAGGAGGGAAGAGAAGAAAGGAGAGAGAAAAAGACAGATAGATAGAGAGAGAGAGAGAGAGAGAGAGAGAGAGAGAGAGAGAGAGAGAGAGAGAGAGAGAGTTAGAGACAGAGAGAGAGAGTTAGAGACAGAGAGACAGAGAGATACAGAGACAGAGAGACAGAGACACAGAGAGACAGAGACACAGAGAGAGAGAGAGAGAGAGAGAGAGAGAGGGAGAGAGAGAGAGAGAGAGAGAGAGAGAGAGAGAGAGAGAGAGAGAGAGAGAGAGAGAGAGAGAGAGAGAGAGAGAGAGAGAGAGAGAGAGAGAGAGAGAGAGAGGAGAGAGACCAGTGTCAAACCCCGGTCGTGTCATTCCAAAACCTTTACAAAATGGTAGAAGTGTCTTCCTTTGGCTCCCAGGGTTGTGGGAAAGCATTGCACATGATGCATGTGTCAGGACAAGCTTACCAGCAAGCAGTACTGATAATATATGCAGAAAACGCCATCATAAGACTGGCTTATAAGCGACGTGAAACAAACTACAAACAAATCGTCCAATATGTGATTTATTGTATGATTTTATTATTGTTTAGAAATAGATATTGTGGAATAAATGGAACAGTTTTGGATTTTTGATGGAATTACACGTACGCTATACTTACTTACACGAATTTCTATATAACTTTCAGAGCCGAATTTCCTAAAGTAGACATTTCCATGTTTAACATCGGGCGATTCCAATTTCACGTTATAAGAGTTTTGGAATAGTTTAATAACTGAAAAGGCAAAGAATGCGGATTTTAGATGATACCGCTCGTAACGAGCTGTCTGTCAAGAATCTGTTTTGTTTACAAAAACCTCAATATTGCCATTGGCACAGAAATAGATATAGCTTTGTGGATACTTCAGTTTGGGCCGCTGATTTGTAATAGATCAAACATACACAACACAATATGTTAAAGGGACTGAATCCCATATGAGAAAAAAGCGAAAAAAGAAAGAAAATTGTTAAAAATTGCTATTGCCTTGATGTTTTTGCATGTAAGGCATTGAGATTTGCTGACTGATGTACTACAATATATGCACACTATTAATATTGCGGAGATTTTTCGTTATTTTGCATTGTAAAATCTACTGGGTTAGTAACCCAGTAAATCTAAAAATATCGCTGTATATTTATCACGTGATCACTAAAACCGAATTGACAATCTCCTTCAAAGAGTTGTCGTTCCTTACACTCACGCATACATGAATGTAATGAGTCGATAGTGTTAGAGAATGCCGAATTGAATCCACAAATTCAAATGAGCAAGAGGAAATTCCACGGTATTTTTAAACGGGAAAACACGGGAGCGGACGTTTTTATAACTGCTTATTTCCTATGAAATAATGAAAAACAAGACTTGTACGACCTTCTACAACATTCCGTTACATATATATCGACGTATTGTGGATTAATTAGAATAAGTATAAAATATAACGATTTTGGTCCATTATGGTGTTCAGTCCCTTTAAACGTGATTATAAACGCACTCGTTTTCTCTCCATGAGATTGTATCCGTAGTATTTATTTGGTGGCTGTTTGTTTTTGTTCACAAGATTTTATCCACCAAAAGTTTTAAAGGTCTCCTGCTGCCTCATTGTCTGGATTTTGCATTCAAATGATACAATAGCATAAACGTGTAACTGCCATTTGTAAGATTATACAGATACGCCTGTCTAGAATTATGACAGTATTTACAAGTTGAAGATTCCACATGACGATCGTATATATGTGTTTTTATGTTTTCTGATGCAACTTTAGGATTGTAGGCCCTTTAAAGATATTTTATTCAATTCTATTTGTAGTTGTAAACACTTTTCTAAATGAAAAAGCCGTTTGATAACAACTTGATTAACCCTTATCTCGCAACATCTGTTTACGTTTTGTACTAAAGGCTACTTTAAACATCATTTGCAAACAGTGCAGACACATATCAGTCTGCATATTCGTGCATTGAAACCTTCGTCTACATTGTTCTCTACTCATTTATCAAATTTAAGCAAAATGTACTCCACAAACATGCACTGATCCACGAAGAATGGAATGTCGTGATGCTTTTTGTATGGATTCGACAAAATAAAGTTAAAATGACATTGGTACTAAATCATATAGTACAGATAATATTAGATATAACCGTAGCATTACTCCAGGAAAACCAAATAATTATTACACAAGTCTATGCACAAGTATATGCACACGCCTATGCACAAGTATATGCACAAGCCTATGCACAGGTATATGCACAAGTATATGCACACGCCTATGCACAAGCCTATGCAATCATGCTACGATCCAAATGAAGAATGCTTCCCACAAGTTTCTTGAACCTTCTTTGACTGATTGGCGAACAGTGCAGAGCCAGATCAGACTGTCCGGATGCGCTGGCCGATCTGAATATACAATGGCCGCAAACTTACGGTTGCTTTTTGTATAGCGTCGAACAGTTTCTGATGAATTGTCCTTTATACCTTAAATGTTGCGTAAATGGATTATTTCCTGTCCTAATTCAATTAATTGTTTCTGTACGCACACACTTGCCATTTACACGATATGAAGTCTTATATATTAAGAAAAGTCCGTAAAATCTGACTGAAAACAATATGGGAATGAGAAAACAACCTTAACTTGTTTACAGTGGTTTCTCATCTTCCCACATGATTACTTCAAGCTCATAGAGAACAGGTCTTTTAAGGATGGTTGCTGACGTAAACTGGTGCCAATGTGCGTGGATGATACGGAATGAATGTAGGCGGTGAGTGTTTTTAGAACGATCTTCCTAATCTGTGACCAAGCGCAATCAGTTAATCAGATTACTCCGGCCAGTTAGTAAATCTCTTTTGATATTTACACATCTTTTTAAGGCGATGATAGAAGGTATATTAAATAGAATAATTACGTTCGCCACTAGATTTTGATTTCGATACGGAAGTATACCCATCCAAATTGATTGATTGTTCTAATAACGTTTAGCGTGATGATGTAGAACTAGTCCACCGCGGAAACAATCCCTTAGAGATTGATCTTGATTTGGGTTAAGCCTTTAGAGAACAGCTGTGCGATTAATCGTCTCTTTTGTGACATAATTCATTGGGACTGTCTCATCCCATTTATTTAGTGTTACACCAGTTTGTGACTTGAGAGTGAAGCAAGTTGGATTACTTCCGGGATAGTTTGGACCATGATAGGCTTATCTTTATTATCCTTGCCGTTTATGGATTCGACAGAACAACATTCACATATTTAAAATGAATGTCTCACTTGGAGTAACATTAGCTATGTGTCGAACTAACGATTAAGAATTACAGGTTTTGATTATATTATCGTGATATTTCCCAATCCGAAATTGTGCCATTCTGCACATGCTGGCCCCGAGATCCCCCAACAACACCCTCATAATCCTCTCCCCCAAATAACATACCATAACCCACTCCATTTTTTATTTTTTTAAAAACAATAACCAAATCCAAAGTCCTGATCGAATAGGGTAGTATTGTGCATAGTATATATTAATTATTTCAATAAGAACTATACTATTACAATAACGACCATATTTGTATTCTTTAAAACACCATTGATCATCATTTTGGAGGTGGATATTATTCATAAATGTGACTGCATCCATAGACTTTAAACTATTTTCTATGTATGTGTATATGTTACAGGGAATATGTATAAAGCCTGAAATGTTCAGGGGTTATGTATAATGTCTGATTCACTCAGGGAATATACATAATCCCTGAAAAAAGCAGGGATTATACATATGTCATTTTTCTTTTGCCTAGATTTGTATCTTTTATCTGAAAATGCATGTGTGAAATAAGATAACTTTGTTTTGATGTCCTTTTCAGAAATAAACTGTTTCAAATGAGAAATTGCTTTCAGAAATAAACTGTTTAAATGAGAATTTGTGTTTGTTTTACTGAAGAAATTACTTTAAAATGAATTGTAAATCCAGAAAATAAAGACAGAATTAACTTCAGGGAATATGTCTAAATATCTGGACATCAAATCAGGGAATATGTATAATCCCTGAGTGAATCAGACATTATACATAATCCCTGAAATTTTCAGTGATTATACTTATTCCCTGATTATACATATTCCCTGTAACATATACACATTATCCTTGATGTGTGTCCTCTCTTTCGCGCGTCCGTTCTCCAGACAACACTAATGCAACTGGCTACCTACCCACATAAAATATGTTAAACGGTGTAAGACGAATGATGCAAGTCCCAATGACTTGTGTCGATGTTTTGAATGAGTCAATTTTACAGCAGGTGTACATTGGGTATTACACAGGGGGTTGTAAGCGATTCACTCCATTTGGAATTATTTTTAATCAAACCGGAAAACCATTGAACGACATTGGTCTAAACACAGAGTTACATATGATTTTAATCGCATGATTAGCCTTCAGGTCACACCGGTGATCTCGCGAACGTACAGCACACACCATTCTGCATAAGCAACTGGCTACCTCCCCGAATAAGCCAAGTGATATAAGACGAGTGATGCCAGTCACAATGACTTATGATCGGAAATAGTCCATTGTCCAGCAGGCGTACATTGGGTATCAATAGAGGGTTGTTAGCGATTCAGTTTTATTTTTAACCAAGCCGGAAACACTATTGAACGCCATTGGTGACCTTAACACCGAGTTTAAATATGAAGAAAATATAGGTTAATCGCATAATTAAACCTTAAGATGGCCCCGGTGATCTCATTAGTCTTAACATCATAGATTTTGCTTTCTTTACCTCATTATTGAACAATGAACACGACATTGCCCTGTTCCCATTCCTTTGCTTTGTAGTCAATTGAAGTATGAATGTAGTCTAAGTTCATATGTTGAAGCATAAGAGAACATAAGTAAGGACTTGTTGTCGTGTACGAGACAAAAACCAGACACCATAAACACTTGCATGACTTTGCAAAACGCTATACGGTCCCAACATCATCATGATATTAAGACTTTTCTCCAGGTATTTGAGTCTTCACATCATTGAAAGCTCCTATAAAGTTGGCACATTTCAACTGTTTTTGTGCCTTTCGATTTTGATGGAAGCTGCACAGAGTGGTTTTGTCTTAGCTAGCTTTTTGTCTTTAAGGTATTGTAAACCGCTTTTAACAGTATTTCAGTCGTATCACGGGGTATTCCTGGTATTTACCAGTATAGCTGGTAAGATTATCCCGAGACCAGCGCATCAGTCATAGTGCTTTAACTGCAACCCTAGGCGCCGTGGAGGAAGCCACAACTAATCGTTTCAAATGATTTGATGTGACCTGATTGGGAATTGAACCTTGGTCTCCTGCTCTCGAGGCGGACGCTCCAACCAGATATCTAGAAAAGGCGGCGTAAGAGCGATATTCTAATGTTGCACAAGTAACGGTTTATTTTTCAAATTCTGACAAAATCATTGAATGTCCTTCAAGCGTCCGAAAGATTTATCAAATTAACCAATTATAAAATTGGTTGAGTGTATTTACGCCGTTTTTCTTCTCAAAAGACATTTCTTGTTTATATTGAGGCAGATTTTATATTCATAGATTCAAATTATACAATTGATAGCTATTTTGTCAAGCCTTTTAGGGCAATTTATTTGACAATACTCATAAACTTGACTTATTTTCCGGAAAAGGGTCCGATATGCATATAACAAAACACATGATGAACACATTAGAAGTATTCCTATCTATACACTCATGACACTCGAAGAATTACATTAGGTTTTCACCCAGTGGAAATATAACCTGATTTAGTTTAAACTTATTATTTTACATCGATTGTAAAACTAACTTTCAGCATATATAAATCACGCTCGATGTCTGCTTCCCAGAGACTTTGTAAATTAAACGAAACTTACCTTGGTTAAGTTGAAGTTTGATTTCAATTCTTTGAGTAAAGAATTGAGGGAGGGTTTAACTTTTAATATACGAGTTACACTCGTATAATTCTTTTGTATTGATCTACGATCACTTTTACTCTAATCAAATAGGTGCGTGCTCGCTTGCGGAAATCGCAACCAACAAGTGCTCCGCGCATGCGCACCATATCTCAGGTAAGACCGTACGAAATTCTTTAAACGAAAAAGAATTAACCAGTGCTCTTGGGTTTTAACAAGTACCAGTTTGTGTAGAGAACTCCAAAAGGTAAAACCCGCTCATCACGTGAATCAAATCTGGGACCTTTGATACGAGAGACCGACGCTCTGCCGCTGCACCACTCTATGTAAATGTTCGTAATCTGGCCCAGGTATGTCTGCGATGCGTCGTGATAAAAGGGCGCTCCAACTTATCAATTATTATCAATCATTTCGTCAATACGCACTATTCTTAACCTGGAAACATTCATTTGAGGTTAAAAAGTATTATTTTTTTTAGCCGAGGCTATTATCTTAAACATTTAGGGTGATTCTTGAAATGGATACATTTCCGTTTACAGAATGAGCTCCGGTAGGTCATTTGGTAGCGCAGCGAGCTGTCGATTAAAAGTTTGTGAGTTCAAACCCAAGCTCGGTCAACATTCTTTCTTACTTTTGACAATGCGACAAGCGTGATTCGTTTTCCATCAATTAACTCATCTCAATGTTATTAGGCATTCGGCAAATAAACACAATCAATAGGCTTACAGCTGCTTGGAAGACTGTTGAGTGGAGTACTGGTGTGAGAAGGCAAAGGAAAATAATGATAAGGTGAACTGGCCGCTGTGATATGACTGAATTATTTTTAAAAAAAAACAGCGTTAAACTCCAATCAATCAATAAATGCACCAATCAATCAATCAATCAATCAATGAACCAATCAATAAATCAATGAAACAATCAATCAATCAATGAACCAACCAATCAATCAATCAATCGATCGATCGATCAATCAATCAATGAAGCTAGCAAGGATGTAAGTAATCAAAAAATCATAGTTCACAACAATTAGACGGTTATGTAAACGTTTAATACATATTTTCATTTTGTAATAACATAATCAGTGGTACTGCTATATATCAGACACGTTACTGGACATAGTAGTATTAATACTTTGGCAAACGAAATCAACATGGAGTCCAATAAGTCAGAGTAATTTGTTAGCACGGTCTTGTCTCAATCGATTTCCAACTACTTTATTTTGTCGTCCGTTGTGCTATCATGCGAAAAATCACACTTTTCATAGACGTTATTTGTCAAAATACACATTCGTTACAGCAATGACAATGCGACATCATCAACCAGGCAATTAGGGTTAATAACCGAGAGAATGCTGGTTGCGTACGTGTTTGCATAAGTAAAACAGTGGGATTATATTATACCCAGAGTGCACCATAGCGTTAAATAACTTTATTCCAGAGACGTTATTGGAATCCTAGCGCTTGTAGAGGAGAAATAACTTTTTATTGTACGAACAATTTGACGGAACCATCCGGCAATTGTAAGACAGAGCTACATATTCGGTTTTTAGTATACCTCGTGGAAACATTGTATTTGACGTTATTAACAGACACAATTAGAGTTGTTTTAAACGATATATTGCTGTTGACCAAGCTAACGATTTAAGAATTCGAAGCAGACTGAACGAACACATGCTTATTTCTAGGTATAAAAGAGAGCTTATATTGTTTATCAAGTCAATACATTAGTGCGATTTGTTTTTCAATGACAGTATGATAAACGTGAACTGTAAATTATCAGAGAGAAAAGTTTAAACAGAAATTAAACCTTTGATTATTGTGTTTTTCTATTCCATAAAGAAATCGGGTCAATGAATTAATCTATATGTACATAATTAAGATTTTTGTATTCCGATTCTTATGCAAGTGGTATTGAATTGACATTTATGACTCATTTATATGGTACTCAAGAATTGATTCGAGACTCGTGGAAATGTTTAATAGTGAAACTAACTTAATTGGGAAGTGAAAAAGGCCAACTTGGATAAACATTACCACATGTACCACTACTAAAAGTAAGTATTTATTTATTTTATCAAAGATGAGAATAACTCGCTTCTACTTGACACAATCGACTGAGATTAGCAGTACGATCGCTACACATCGAATATGTGATAATTCGAATATATCGTTTAACTCCAACCAAGTAAGTCTTTTGAAAACAATGTAAAACCAATTATTATTGCTCGGACGAGCATTCAATACTGCTTCTTGTCTGTTTCATTAATACTTTATTATGATTGTATCTCCAGGTTGCTTTTCATAATTAATATTTTTAAAAGTATGAATGAGTTAAGAATCTGAAAATACTCAAATAAATTGGAGGGATCACTCGAATATGTCGATAACTCGAAATAATGTATAGATGGATCCATTTCGCCTTTCGACTTATTGCGAGTACACTGTATATGTATATAATGAAGGTGTTCATGTTATTTTAACACACTTTGTGAATAGTGTTATAAAAATGCACATTGTGAAATTCACGACATACAACTAATATCTGATGCAACAACATGTTTGTCCTTAACTCTTTCCCACAGAGAGACGCCTCGTGCAAAACAGTGTGACAAATGGAGAACATTTGAAAAAAAGCAATTTCAACTTTTGCAACACTATTTTCAAATTTATTCAAAAATTAAACTTCCATTTATAGACATCTTCAGGGGCCGTTTTATCAATATGGTCCTAGTTAGGACCGTTACTTACGACGGCACTTAGGACCGAAAATAAAACCGTTTTATCAACACGGTCCTAACTCACCAGTCCTAGCTAATCCCGATTTCGGTCGTAACACGGTTCAGTAAAGTACGGCACAGTAGATTGTGAACTTCCGGTCATGTGACAACTGTCAAAGTTCGTCTGTCACAAAATGTAAACAATCAACTAGGATGGCAGTAAATACAATAGGACGAGCCAGAAAGGCAAATTGGGGGGAAGTGGAGATATACACACTTGTTGAAGAGTGTGCAGAGAATGTCAAATTGATATATGGTAACCACGGAGAGGTGAAACAGACAGACAAGAGTGATTTTTGGAGGAAAATCACAGAAAGGTTAGTAGGTTATCGCAGAGACCTGTTAATTTAGGTCCCTGCACAGGGATTTGTTTACTATGCGTATACATAATATCCATGCATAAACATATATATTTATGCATGGATTAAAAAATATACGCGGATAGTAAACAAATCCCTGTGGTCCCTCCCTGGTTATCGTTCTAAAATAAGACCTGTGATTAAGTTTTTCATTTCTATATTCTCATAAGTATTCCCATGAGTCCTGATAAATGTTAAAGAGATTCGAGAACCGGTGTTTCCATGCTACGTTTCAAATTCATTGCATATTTTGCATGGTATATAATTACCTTTTCGTAAGATTAATATTGTCAGAGTAGATTTATATTATGCTGTTAATACTTTCAATTTTAGAATTTCACTACTCTACATACATGTAGGCTCGTTCTTATCAATTTCAGAAAACTCGTTTAATACATTCCGTATTGAATGACCACTCATGTAATATCCTCTATATCATGTTTGTTTCTCAATTCTGTCCATTTTGTATCATAATTTTTACCATTAATTTGAACTTACATTTCAGGATAAACAGTGTCGGGACTGGAGGGAGGACAGTAGAGGAGGTGAAATATAAGTGGAAGCACTTGAAGGTATCTATATCCTTTTTTTCCTATTTTAATTTTTTTGTTTTTTATGAAGACCAAGATTTGCTTTTATTATGCAGACACCTTTTATATGTAATAAGTATAGCTTGTAAAATTTAAAACACCTATGTCATTTTTATTACTTTTATATTCAACATTTCAGAGTGACACAAAGAAGAAAGAGCAACATAGGAGGAGGGAGATGCAGAAGACTGGTGGTGGTGGTGCTGTGAGCGCTTTGAACGGCTGGGAAGAGAGAGTGAGATAATTTAATTATTACATACTTTGATGATTCACAAACAGACTTATATGCCTGTTTTTAAAATCAGATTTATGTCTTAACATATTTAAGAACTTAAAATCACTTCATACCGACAGAAAGTTCCCTTTCAATAGTTGAGTTTCCCACAAGAAAACCAACATTATGGCTCTGTGTACTGTATCAACCCAGATCAGCCTGCAGCAGTAGGGACAGTGTTCATACAATTTTGGACATACAACAACAAACTTCTTTCATTTTGGTCACAACATTATTATATCATTTATTATCTATCCATTGTAAGGTACATGTACAACACAACAACATTATCCAAACATTTTACTTGAGGTCATACTATTTCTTTTTTAACCCTTTCCCTCATACGTTTATATGAAATCTATCAAAATATATTTACTTTGCATCGCAGTTAAGAGATCAATTAGACAATTAAGTATATTTCATATCTAGAATTATGCCAAAATTGTTAAGCAAATCTTTACTTCTCATGTTTGTACCATATGTATGTCACATCTAATTTGAATGTTTGTATTAAGGCCAGAAGCATATGTAATGCTTAATGCTTAATAAAATTTGAATTTAATTGAATTGTATTGAAATGGAAAGTAAAATTGTGATACCAGTTCTTTGCCATGTTTATCAGAGCATTTTTTTCCAGATAATATCTGTCATTCCAACTGTATCTGTGGAGGGATTGCAGGATGGGGAAGATATTTTCTTGAACAGGGCAACCAGAGGTTTGTTTGTCCTTTATATATTAATTTAATTTATTTAAAATAATCAAAGGGTTGACAGATGCATATAATATATTATCATGTCTCTACCAGTGCATGTTTTATCATTTTTTCTAGTGAAATAGTTTGTTTATGAGTGTAAAACACTTCTTGTTTTCCCATGTCTTCAACACTTTGAAGAATTACACATACTATAATATTTAAGGTGTGTACAATAATTTCAATCTATTGTCTTGCAAATGGGAAAATGTACAATAGAAATGAGAAGAGAAGATTTTACCTCAAATTTATTATTACACAACATAACATAAAATAAACTTTATTACTCAAACCAACAGGTACATGAGTGTTATAACAAGGGTCATATATTTACAATTTAAACTGACATGGTAGGAAAAAAACTATGAAAGAGAGAACATAAGAGAGAGGAAAAGTGATAGTGAGTGATAGAAAGAGAGAGAGAGAGAGAGAGAGAGTAAAAGTGAGTGGGAGAGTGTGAGAGAGATAATCATTTGGGAAATAAATAAGTATTAATTGTTCAATCATATCACATAATAAACAAAACTCTTGAATTAAACTCTTGCCTCAACAACATATTTTCATTATATTTTGTTTGTTTTTATCTCAGAAGAAACACCTATAAAAGAAGAAGAAGATGAAATAGTAGTGATTGCTGAGCCAGAGGTAACTTCAGTTTAACAAAATATTTTTCTCATTAAAATTAGATAATTTGCCCCTTATGAGTAACTTTTCTGTATTCAACAATGTATACAACTGTTTAACCCTTTCCCTCATAAAGACGCTTTCTGATGCCTCTGCAGCAGACAGCTTTTTCAAAATGTAGTGACAAAAGAAGAAATTGCACAAAACTGCTGCAGAATTGGTATATATGAGGGAAAGGGTTAATACAACTACTGTTCCTTCTTAAATGTTTTTCATCATCACTTTCTAATGTTTTATATCATATTATCAATATTTCATTAAGGCAACTAACCCTTTGCCACATGTCTATATATAATGACACTTTCTAACGCCTCTGCAGCAGACGACTTTTGACCATATTGTGGCCAAAGGAGAAATTGCTCAAAACAAGGCCTTATGAAATATAACGGGTTTGAAAACATGTCAGCAAAAAAAGAAATTTATAAAAATGAACAATTTCTCATTTTGTTACCACGTTTTCATCTCTATTTGATTATTTGCATTTGCAAGTCTTTTCAGACTGTAAATAATTATGGTAAAATTTGTGGAAATGCATCCAAAAGCAAAATAGAAAAACATTAACATAGTTTAATTGCCTAAACTGTTTCTTACCATATATACAATTATAATTTTTATACATTGAGTGAATGTCTTTGCAGTTCATCGTTGCAAAAGAACAAGGAACAATTGATCCTGGAACAATTGATCCTGTAAAACCAAAAAACTTGAAAAGGTAAATGATAATTTATTATTTAAGCTCTGTAGATTTGTTATCTAACTCACCAGAGAAAAGCAATATGATATGTAATGCCAACCACAATAAAATATTTTCTTTAAACTATCAATATGGCTTGTAGTAATCACATACACTAAGTTTTGAACTTGGCCATGCTTTGATGGAGATGTATATATGTATGTTCTGAGAAACTTTATGAAGATTGGATGCAAAATGTTGCTAGTAGTTTTAATAAGTCCATTGTACATGGAAGATGACACACTACATATAGACACTATACCAAATATGATCAAAATAATTAAACTTGAGTAATACATCAGCAGGTGATCACAAATTGAGCAGACATGCATGAAACATAAAAACATTATAAATCAATTTGAATATTATCTCATTTATTTTACTACTTATCTTTGTGGCATAATAGGATATCTAATTAATCTCTCTTTCAACAGATCACTCGAAGAATATCAATGTCAATTTTACCAATCAAACATCGCCTTGAACAAAAAGAAAATCTTCGAGAGTGACCAGCGGATTAAATTGATGGCTACCCAAGAGGAATTTTTCAGGGTTGCCACTCAAAAGCTGAAAAGCAAAGACAGCAGCTCCTTAGAAGATATTTTTAATATGATCACGGAACAGTAAGTGTTCTCTAAAATAAAATTGCATCAAAAATTATATTGATACAGTTTAAGTATTGATGTAGCCTATGTAAAATAATATAAAAACTAATCTTTGATTCTTCATTTGACCTCCAACATTTATGATATACAGGGGCCCTTACAGCAGGAGACTTTTCAAAAAATGTAATATCTCATTTTGACACAATGAATTCAACTGTTTTAAATTAAAATATCCCTCATAGAGCGTTTCCAGAATTTTTCTTAGAGATTGTCTTTCTACTGATTTGTTGTTTGTTTGAAATGTTTAAGATATGCTACACAATTTCTAAGTGTTTTCCCTATTCCCATTTGCATTTTTGTGTAGATGTTTTCAAATCCATATTCTGTAAATAAGTTGTATGTCATAAAGGTTTAAGAGCTCACTTTTACAATGTCTTATATTTTCAGGTAGAAACAGAGGAGATAAACAGTTTAAACAGTTATTTTGTGTATATATACAGTATGTAATATTTATGTGTCAGGAGAAAAAAAGAAACCTGAAAGAAATAACAATATTTTAACTTCATAAAGATGTTTGTTTTTATATTCCCTGCAAATAATTTTTTATAAATGTTCCTTTGGTATTTCAGTGTCAAGCCACGTTGATTGTTAACATTGGTTAGAATCAACATTTTTCAACTATGTGAAAACTGTGGTCAGCCATCAGTTTTCAAATAGTCGAATAATGCTGTTTCTATAGCCAACAGCCCCATCTTCATTAAGTTGTATATTGACATGAAGATCTTCCCCTTGTACAATAGGTGGATCTGGTAAGGGGATGTTTTGGTCCAAACACAAGTTGTGTAGGCGCATGCAGGCTGTGATAACTTTACAGCATTTACCAGGTCTCAAAGGGAGGCATCCACCAGTCTTGTGTAGACATCTAAAAAAATACAATTGGATTTAATGTCATGTGCCATGGCAGATGCCACATGTCGTCTATAGATGTGAATTAAAGGATTTAGCCATAAATCAAACAAAGTTCAAAATAATCAATAATACAGTTTGAATTGCAATGTTGAAACATAATGATACTGTATCACTCCACTGCCATTTAATGCAAATGACATTGTGTTTTGTTTTCTATGTATTTTGGCAAATTAAACTGACATCACACAACATTGAAAGGATCCAAATAGTGTTTCGGTAGATCAGTAGGTAGTCTGTATTAGGGATGTAAGTTTTTACTATTGGCAGAATGTTAAAAGAGGAGAATTTGATTTGTTTGAATCCGATATAAAGGCATCCTAGTCCATTTTGCAATTTACAGTTTACCATGGTATTAAGCCCAAGTTTAAAAGTTGACAATGGTTATTACAATATAAAAAGAACCAACCAACAGACAAACATAGTAACGCCCCCCCCAAAAAAAAACAATAACTAGAAATACCGCTGAAAGTAATAAATACCCCCCACCTTACAATATACATACATATGTATGAGAAATTCAAGGGGCCATAACTCATTTAAAAATAATTTCATTGTAACATGCTTACAATATGCACAACTAGGCTTGGTATCAATCAATCTTGTGAAGTTAAATTCTGATGAAGTGTTGCAGAGGAATAGTGTTCACTAGAAATGTCCAGACCAACAGACCGACAAAACATCAAACCAACCGACCGTCAAGCGTGACTCCTATATAGCCCCCATATACTATGTATATTTTTTTTTTTGGGGGGGGGGGGAATGTATACTAAACGGAGTGTGGAATACTTGATACTTAAATTTGGATTATAGTTAGAATGATAAGGGAAAGGGAAATTGAATTTAAATTTTTTGCAAATTTTATTTAAACTAGGTTTGAATTATTTTTATGTTACCTGAATCGGGATTTTAAAATACCAAAAGCCCTCTCAACAACCATTCTGCCTCTTGATTGGGCATTGTTGTAACTCTTCTCCGAATCTGTTCTTGGATTCAGGACTGGTGTTAAAAGAAACTTTTTCAAACCATATCCTGAATCCCCTAGCAAATGGCCCACATTTTGGTTGCTTAAGTATTCCTGGAACAAAATATTCAAAGAATTGCAAAAATATCTTTGTTCTAACAAGGTAAATGTTATTTGATAGACAGGATAGACAGGATTACAATTAGTCAGCAAGTTTCAATACTTTCAAAAGTTGTCTGATTTGTTAAAGGGTAACAGGTAAATTATTCCTAAATTTTAACACATGCGGTGGTGGTTTGAACAAAATAATCATATTCAACGTACTTTTGAAAAAGGGCCATAATTATTACTGTAACAGAGTAATATAATCTTGTCTGTTGAAGGAAGTAAAAATTGTGAAAATTGTTGTAAACTTTACCTTCAATCCACAATTTTCAAAAATAGAGGCATCATGAGTTGATCCCGGCCACTTCACAACAGCATCTGTGAATCTAAAACAATAGAAAGAGCTGCAACTTTAAACTTATCAATGCAAGGAAGCCAAATTTAGGGTGATTTTAAAAGAGTCGTTACCTCTTGTTTAATCACTTTGAAAGTTATTTTTCATAGGGTATTTAATCTGTATAACAATTAAAAATGAACCTTGCTTTTTCGTTACAGCCAATGAATTTTCTCATTCCAATGTATAATATATAAAAATTCATAACAATTGTTCGATAAATGATAATCAATGATAATCGTACCTTCCTTTGTCGTCAACAACACCTTGAACATTGATCGCATGAATTTTTTTACGGCAAACGTAAATTTCCTCATGGTCAATTGGGGCCTGAATTGGAATTAGTGTACCATCTATGGCCCCTACACAATTCGGAATGCCACATTTTCTATAAAACTGATGTTTCATATGAGGAATCTCCCTCTCATTTGGAAATCTGAAATGTAATCAATGTGAAAGCAAATGTAGTAAGACATTGTAAAACTAGAAATTTCACTGAAGGTGATAAATACCCCCAGCTGGTATCTGTCAATATATTTATGAATTAGAAATCAAAGGGGTCATAACTCATTAAAATATAATTCCAGTGCAACATGCTCACAATATGCACATTGCACAACTAGGCTTGGTACCAATCATTCTTGTGAAGTTATATTAAATTCTGATGAAGGGTTGATGAGAAATAGTGTTCACAAGAAATGTCCAGACCAACGGACCGACCGCCAAGCGTGACTCCTATATAGCCCCCATATACTATGTATCTGGGGGTATAATTACTGAAGCCCGATCCATTCCTGTCTGAAATTAATTTAAAAGTTGACTATTATCACAAGTAGTCCAAATAGTATTCTTACAACATTTACAGTATGTGAATCTTCTTACAACCTGGTTAAAATGTATAACTGTTGAAGGTTGATCAATTTTGTAACAAAAACCCTATTTCAGTATTTGTACGTTTTCATGATATTCAGATTTTTGAATAAACATATCTTATAAGTCCTTAACCCTTTCCAACACACATGTACAACAAATCTGCAGCAGAGCAGACGTGTTTGAAATAATCTGGGGAAAAATAAGGAAAATCTCTTATGTTTAAATATTGAAAAGTTAGAGAGCATCTATATGTGGGAAAGGGTCAAACTGTGACAGACTTTACTTACCGAATATTAGTTAACTGTGTATTAACAACATCCGCAAAGCGTTCTATTACGTTACATGCACTTGAACTGAAATGAAAACTATTTAATAAGTAATCACAATTAAAAACAACATACATGTTGGGAAGGTTTGTATAAATTTTCAAATCAATGTATCAAGTAAATACTAGGATATCGACTATTGATTTAGTTGCATGCACAATTTCAACCAGACTTTCAAAGTACAAATGGGGCCTTTACTTGAGTAGTATAGCTCTAATATTCTTCGAATAGTCAAGCTAAAAATAGAATTAATCGACTACAGATGACTTTGTAAATATCAAGGTGTAACTAGCGAAATGCTTTTGTTCTTGAGTTTATCAGCTTTGTGAAACTTTAAGTATTGAAAGAAATAACACCTTTAAACACAAATATGTCATCCCTTCTCAAATAAAATTAAGTGAGCTAGTTCAAATTCACTCCAGATAAAAGGGTGAGAATGATGAAGTCTCCTACCTAGTAGAATCTTAAGCCCACCAAAACCTGCAAAAGAACCAAATGTTCATGTAGATCTATTTATTATTTAGTCAGAAAATCAAATGAGGGTATTCAAATTCCAGTGAACATCAACTCAAGGAGCGTTGTTCAACCGAAAAAGAATAAACGTCAATAAATTTAACATAATCATTCTGTCTTCATCTAGAACAAGCAGAATTGTTTACATAAGTGAGTGGGGTATTTTCTTCTAGAGTCAACACACCTATTATATCATTCGAAAACGGAAACGTGAAGTAGGTCCACATATCTCGATAATATAGAAAAAATAACATGCAATGCAATAATGTATGTAACATCAAAACGTTGAATAAACCCTCCGATTCTGTCAACAAACATGATTTGGTACATAACTGAATTTAGCGTTGTCGGATGGTTTCACCCTTTACTTTTAGATGACATTTGATACACATAGCCACGTTTTGAAAGCATTACTGTACAGTAGAAAAGGGAAATTACTCAACAAATAGTAAAACCTCTATCTACCGCAATGCTTTCAACACAATTGGGGCCCCACACTATTTCCAAAATTAGAACATAAAATGTTGTTCGATGTTTTCAAAGTGTAATGCCGGATGTTTGGAACAAACCGGATGTAAACAGGGTTTATTGTCCTTGACCCTTTGAATGTGTCTATCCACTCTATGTGTATCGTGTACGCGTGTTATTTTTGTGTTTTATAACGGATTTATAACTTTTCTGCAAATGTTACCTGTGTTAAAACGGGGATCGAATTCGATCGATTTGTTTCCCTTTCTAAATCTCCTCGCAACAAATTAACCAGATTATGAATGGCAGCCCTGTTTAGCCTGTACCGAGATATGATCTCTTCTTCCCTCAGATGTTCTAAGTCCGCACGAACACGGAAGATACAGTCTATAGACTATGCCCGGATTATCTGAAAATTCCCTACTTTCTTGTTGCTTGAGCTAATAATCACAAGACCATTAACATATCAGTGTTAATGATACCCAGGTGGTTTCTCAATTGATAGCACTGACCAGTCAGTCAGCAGGGGGTACATTTGCTGTACAATAAGTGTATTTACAAGATCTATAAAATATACCTGGATACTTGTGATGCTTGGTACAATTTTTATACACAACTCAACAAACATCATTTATTTTAATGTTTTTAATTTAATTAATTGAATAGATTATTCAGGCTTAAATAGTTGATGGCAAATTATTAAAAAATATAATATTGTTTAAATTTAAATGTCGTATAATTACTAAAAATCTAAATTAATTTGTAATGTTCAGAAAATTATCCCAAATACTTTATACACATTATACATGTTTGTTTTATACTATATTTTTATAATGTCTAACAAATCACTGCTCATTATATTTGTATGCTATTAAATTGGTTCTTTACTTCATGGTGTACTTTTAACTTATAATATCCTTTTTATTCAAGTTCAATATCGTAATGAACAATTTTACTTGAATTTTCGTGTGTATAAGTTCTTAAGTTCAGTTCAAGAATGATCACCACGAATATAAGGTACCGCAGAAGTGTACAAATGGCCAATTGATAGGGCAATAAAACGGAGCAGAACTAATTAGTCAATGATCTTGCTGTGAAGTCTGGCTGATAGAAAGTATCACATTAGGACCTTTGATAAAACGGCCCCCAGGAGATGTTGCGCTTTAGAGGTTAATACTTTCTCCTGATAGAAAATAAATCACAAACAATATCTTTATTTTCCACAAATGTGAAAATCCCAAACATCCTGTTCCATATTTTCCATATGCTCTTTCTAATTTGTTCTAATGAGGTTTCTGTCGTACGGAAGTGTATTTTACGAGAGGGTACACCGTTTGCACACAAGTTAATATTGCCGAGTAATACATGTCATGTTTATTCATATATTTATTATAAATTAAAATAGTTGGTAATTTATTTTATTTTATTTTTATTAAAAACAACAAAACATTACACTATAATATCTAATCACGGTTTGTATTCATGAATGGACTTTGACTTCGATAAAAAAATACACAGGAAAACCGTCACGCCATCAACATGGAAACAATCTGACAATCTCTGCACTTTGTGCTAACAGAAAAAAGACAAAACAAAAACGCATTTTACTTAGAAAGGACGAAACAATAAATCATTTCCCAAAGTAACAATGTAAATGAAATATGACATTTAATATTTCATTTAAATTTAAGCATTGTCGATCTATTTATTTCGTTTCCCAATGGACATGAATAATATGATGGACGTTGAAAACCTTTTATAAAAATGTGTAACTTAGTTAAACATTCCCGAACTTACCCGATGACAAGAGTCACATTCGCTTATTTCACGAGGCTAAGATCAACTGAGATATTTATTGCTGAAATTGGAATTCCGTATGACTTTGGTATTTTTAAGCTGTGTGGTTTCCGTTCGAAGTCGAACGGGATTGGCATTGTTTGTGGAGTCGTCGGTCATTTGTGGTTGTCATTACCTAACAAGAAACCATGTTTAGTAAGCACTCTGATATGTCTTGTTCTTGTACAATATCAGTAAGAAACCTGTCAGACAAATATTACTTGTTTACTGTGTAGGCAATACGCATAGCGATAATTTCTAACTTTTACTACAGAAGTATCGTTTCTTTGGTTTGGCGCCTGCAAACGAATACTTTTGGATAAAACAAGACCCATTTCTGATAGACACGGCTGCCTTTCAACGTCTGAAATGTTAACATCAGTTAGTATAATGTAAATTACATAATCTATGCTGAACTCTGAAATATAAACTATGAGATTAGTACTAGGACGTCATTACCTGGCTTTCGTTAGATGCAGCATCACTGTTTTGGTGTATTTCCAGACATACATAATCATATTTTTTGCAAAGACGGAATGTACGTGTCTTTAATTGCATTTGTGTCTGTTATTCTTCCATTTTTAACAACTTACAGCTGAAGTTATTTCTAGTCAAGTGAGCACTTATAAATTTAGTTAATAATGCCACTTGGTACTAAGGACCTATTATACTTTATGTTTAACCCCTTTTCCCACATAACACGTCTGCAGCAGACGACTTTGAAGATATTAAGGCAAAGGTATGGCAACAACTAAAAGTATTATAATTGAATAAGGTTTTTAAACATTGTGGCAAAACGAGCAATTTTCCGTTTACCACAATGTTTTCAAAGATCGTCTACTGGAGATGCGTCTGAAAGGGTTAAACGGAAATTCAGCATCATTTGCACTAACAAGTGACGGGTTAAACTTACCTGCTATAGCAATTGCAACTATATACGAACGGGATAATACACTGAATACGTACGTGATAATTAACTTTTCACGTAGGGATAACTAACCGTGCACGAACGGGATAATTAACTGTATACGTACGTGAAGGTTAAATTGTGCACGTACGGGATAACTAACCGTACACGTACGGGGAACACTAACTGTACACGTACGGGATAATTTACTGTATACGTACGTGATAATTAACTCTACACCTTGTCATGTTCATGAATGTTTCCATCTATACTATAACCATTCAGTATGGTTTCACCGGCATCATCATCATTTTGGCAGCGGATGTTCTTACACGTTTCCAATTGATCGCGTGGGCAAGACATGTCCTTTTTTTTGACGATTTGTTTTGAGCGAATACGAAGAGGTATGCCGTGATAAACCACATGGCGTCACTGTGTTTAATGCTACTAATTTATAAAAGGGACCAATTGCACCAAAGAGCACCATTAATTATTAATGAGGTTGCGTGTTGAAATATCGAAATAGATTGATTGATTCGGTTTAAACGCCATTTTCATCGGTATTTCAGTCACATCTGGGCTGGTTCACCTAACGAATCATGCAATTCACAATTACTTTTGTCAATCATCGGAAATAATGAATGCCCATGCAGAGGTTCTCACGACCCCTTGATTGATAGCACTCGTCGTTACCGACTGAGATGTCGCGACTCGTTGCAAACGTTGAAAATATACAGACACTTGGAATATAAATATGTACTTAAGTCTTTTAAAACCACTAGACAAAAATATGAAGAATGTATATAAAGAGAAGTTTATTTATTGAATAGAGTTGAAAACATATTTGGAAAGGGTTATTTTATTCATCATTAACAATTTCCCCTTATGTAACAATGTTTTCAAAAGTCCGTTTAAAGGTGGAACACATGTTTTAATTAGACTAGGGTTGGTTATTGTCTTAAGTCCCGTGTCTTGAGGAATATCACGTACTGTGAGTAAGTTGCAATTTTTATAATTGTTGAAGTTAACGGTAAAGCATCTCCATATTTTTGTAATAACTGATTGGAGTGCATTGGGTTTGAATGAATTATCTAGGCTCTAAATGTCAGCAGATTCATTAAGGTATATCTGTATGTATCTTCTGTGATGCGTTGTCTAAAATAATCGTTAACTTTTGGAATGTATATGAGACGTTCCACTAGAAAACCCAACTTTATGAACAGAAATGTTGTTTGCTACTGTTTTTCATGCTAAAGGTTTTCTGGCATAAGAAAAGTTCTAAATGAATACTGCACAAATAAAAAAATTGTTTAACTGCCCAATTCGATTACAAAACGAGAGACTAAGCGACACAGTTTTATCAATGTAAAACTATCATGTCAGAACTATTACGTCTATAGTGACTAAAACTTTGTTCCCATCATTTATTTTGTTCATGGACTTCAAATGACATTCACTTGAATTAAACTAACAATATTTCTGAAAAATGCTAAAAGATATCTGGATCTCGAGGGAAATGGTAGGTCCTCCAAATCAAACATTTGAGATGAAAAGTCTATCAAAATGTACTGAGTTGTCAGTTCTCAAAGACACAAGAGTAAATAATGTTCCATAAAAGATATATCAACTTTGAAAAAGTGTTTACATTATCACATACTTAATCCCAATACAAAATGCATTAATCAATCATTTGTCTTTCTAACAGTGCAGATTTCTAATGTTTTACAAATGTTTTACCATTCACATCTTTAGATGCTGAAAAAGCGAAATATATATAAGTCAATCGGTAAATAAATATTTGATACTCAATTTCGTCCATTGCCGTTAATTTACTTAATAATACATTGACTTGCACACTTTTTCACTACAAATGTAGTCTTTAAACCAAGGCGTCGAACTGAACTATAACAGCATTTTAACATAAGCAACGTTTCCCGTCTAGTTGTTCCAGAGTGTTTCCCAACTCTTTTTCACTAATGCTTTCCTAAGTGCTTTTTGATGAATTAAAAGGGTTTTCATTTCATTGTTTTTCCTATTTGTTCACAGTGCATTTTCACAGTTAGATTATTATGTTCCTTTGTAGGGTATTTAATGGGTTCATTATAGAGAATAATGCTTTATGTTACTTTGAAATAAATACAGAAACACTGAAGCCTACATTTGTTGCATTATGCCAATTTTACAATCAAGATGTCTCCCTTACACACGCTTAAAGTCACAGATAGACATAATGCGGTGAATACTAGTTACCCTATCCAAAAATGATATTCTACTTATACTTAACGTAAATCGTTATCTGGTCATTTATTGCGTTTAATACCTTGGAACCAGGGGCGTAGCTTTGCAATAATCAATATGTAGGCCGTCTCGTGAGAAAATCAACATTGTGGACTCAGCGTAAAGTATCGACCCGGATCAGCCTAAGCATGCCACACAAGGCCTACCCGGATAGACACTTTTCGCCTCCTGTGGTTTTCAGGAATAACTTCTCTATACATATATCCCCCTAAGACGGAATGTGTCGGCCGGATCAGTCTGCGCGGACAGCGCAGGCTTATCTGGTCGATACATTACGCAGATGTCTATCGCCGCAGCTGCATTTTGGGGCATTCTGAGAAAAAATGTGTAGGCACGTGCTTAAAGTGCCTAAAGGGAGCTACGCCCCTGGGAATTAACGGAAGTCGGAGTTTGCTGAACATGTTATGCCTTTTCGAAAGACATATATCAATTGAAACATACAGTCAACACACAATATTGCAAGACTATGTTTGAACCCCAGCTCGGCCTACATTATATCCGAAGGTTAATGCAAGAAGCGTCATACATCTTCCACCAATGGGCTAACCGTATATGTGGAACCAAATGCTGTTGTAGCGAACGACTGGCGTGTAGACTACTGGTGTGGGAAATCCACATACCACATGTGTAGGCGACTGGTCGCCATGATATGAGTGAACGACTGATGCGTGGACTACTGGTGTGGAAAATCCACATACCACATGTGTAGGCGACTGGTCGCCATGATATGAGTGAACGACTGATGCGTGGACTACTGGTGTGGGAAATCCACATAACACATGTAAAGCCGACTGGTCGCGGATGATATGAGTGAACGACTGATGCGTGGACTACTGGTGTGGAAAATCCACATAACACATGTTAAGCCGACTGGTAGCCATGCTATGAGTGAACGACTGATGCGTGGACTACTGGTGTGGGAAATCCACATAACACATGTAAAGCCGACTGGTAGCCATGCTATGAGTGAACGACTGATGCGTGGACTACTGGTGTGGGAAATCCACATAACACATGTAAAGCCGACTGGAAGCCATGCTATGAGTGAACGACTGATGCGTGGACTACTGGTGTGGGAAATCCACATACCACATGTTAAGCCGACTGGTCGAAATTATATGAGTGAACGACTGATGCGTGGACTACAGGTGTGGAAAATCCACATGTTAAGCCGACTGGTAGCCATGCTATGAGTGAACGACTGATGCGTGGACTACTGGTGTGGGAAATCCACATAACACATGTTAAGCCGACTGGTCGCCTACTGGTGTGGGAAATCCACATACCACATGTAAAGCCGACTGGTCGCCTACTGGTGTGGGAAATCCACATACCACATGTAAAGCCGACTGGTCGCCTACTGGTGTGGGAAATCCACATACCACATGTAAAGCCGACTGGTCGCCTACTGGTATGGGAAATCCACATACCACATGTAAAGCCGACTGGTCGCCTACTGGTGTGGGAAATCCACATACCACATGTAAAGCCGACTGGTCGCCTACTGGTGTGGGAAATCCACATACCACATGTAACGCCGACTGGTCGCCTACTGGTGTGGGAAATCCACATACCACATGTAAAGCCGACTGGTCGCGGATGATATGAGTGAACGACTGATGCGTGGACTACTGGTGTACGAAATCCAGATAACACATGTGTAGGCGACTGGTCGACGTGGTATGACTGAACAACTATTGAACAGCGTAAAGCCCAAATCAATCAATTACAATAATCGGAACCACAAACTACGTGTATGCGAAAATGATTTAACCTTACAGAACACAAATATTCTAAATAACAAGAAATACAAATTTACGTCTGTTCAACAGGTGTTAAATACACTATTCATTAGCGAATACATATGTATTTGCAATAACACAAATGCTTATCTAAAAGATGCCCTCAGTGTTAATTGCGCAATAGTGTTTATATAATAGGTTTTTATTATGGTTTCTCAAGCTTTCACAGTATCAGCGTATTCTAAGATGTGTTAAGTCTGTAAACTGAATTATAAAGTTTTTGATTCCTACGATTTACAGGCAAATCTATGAAATACGTTTCGTTAATATGTTTTAAGCCATCATATAAACTCACGATTCCATGCATCACCCTACTCTTACACGAAAACGTTAAATAGAGAACCCACCTGAAAATCTGTTCCTATAACCACAACATCAATTTATACAGGACATTAATGTATGCCAGTTTCCACATATGAATCGTCCCGCGAGAAAACCAACATTATGGCCTCTGCGGACACATTCCGTTTTAGGGGGATAGAGGTATAGAGTAAATATTCCTGAAACAGAAAATCCACATTAGGCGAAAAGTGTCTATCCGGGTAAGCCTGCGGGGCTTGCTTAGGCTGATCCGGGTCGATGGTTTATGCAGAGTCCACAATGTTGGTTTTCGAATCTGCAATAGAGGCATGCAGTTGAAACCAGTCCCTGATCATAGGAGTCATGTATTTAGGTCTGATCAAAATGACTTGAACAAACTTTATGATCACCAAGGGATCATTCATGTAAAATTATATTGAAATCGGACCAGAACTGCCCACCCACTCTGCTTATATGAGTTAAGGAAGGTTTGCTGGCTTATTAACGTATTCGTTAAATGTCTTGAGTGGATCCATTATAACGGTTTATGAAGTCAAATGTTAGGTAGGAAAATTGTTAAGTAGGAAAATGCACCTGAATCAATATCGCTTTCTAACAGTCGACAAATACCGCAATTACTCTGTTTCTCGAAACGCCTTCCCCCATTATCGTCTCTCATAATTTGTAACGTCTGTTTGGGATTTAACCTAATTCAAAACCATTTGCACTTGCGTCATCCACATACGAATATGTCAATTACTTTAGGTTTGGCAACAGAAACGGCACTTCATACACAGTATCACTGAGGTCTTAATGGCATGCAGGTACATGAAAATACATTGGACTCGCGATTATAAGGACATGTGGAAATTCGAATATATCGTTGAACTGGAACTACTTTCGGAAACAGATATGTCAGATCAGCAATCAGAACTGCTAGAGTGCTGTTTCTTTGATATCATTTTATCGATGTTCATAATAAACATAGATAAGAATAAATGAATTAGGAAGCTGACAACACATAAGCTAGTTTATCCATAAATCTAGCGATCACTCGAACACGTCGATAACTAGAAGTGACTCGTTGGTCCCTGGCAAGTACACTGTACTCGTACAATGTCTGTTTAAATATAGGCATAACTGACGGCAAGTACAGGGGATCACACTTAGCCGGTATTTAGCGAAAACATTGACCAGGATGTATGTTTGTGTATGCATATCGTTATGATTAACCATTTTAGTTTGTAATGTTTGGTTGTTCACTCGTTTAGAAATTGTAATGTCTTGTTGCAGCAGTATCTTGCTTGTAAATGATGCACATTTTATTTACGTGTGGATCATAGTGTTGCCCTTTAATTTGGAGAGATCACTTCCATGCTGATTGATCACTAACAATAATAACTCAACAATGGATATGGACTTGGATATTAACTTTCAAAGTGTCCTTATAAACAGGGATAATAATCAGGAATATTCTGCACAGAAACAAAATAATATTTATTCGTTTTGTCCATGATAAAGAAGTTCCTATTTCAGCAATAACATACCAAGGTTTCACATTGGCGTATGTATTATAGCCTATATTACATCTATACAAACTAATGTTTGCTCCATAACATTCAATGAATCAATATATTTAAAAACATTTTTGGATATCTTATTATTTTAAAATAACTACGGTGAAACTGATTTTTGCATAATCTTACAAATGCAATTGTCTATCTAACTCCATGTTAATTTTGGCCAGCGAAAAGGACAAGTTAACAACCTTTAATCCCACCGTTTTATTATGTACTAAACATAGAGGTCAGTCTGCAAGAAGCAAACTGTGAACGAAGAGTTCGCTTAGTCATGAACTGCATGATCTTCCCTATTAGTATACACAATCATGAAATGTACCGTGAAAAAATAGCATTAGGTTGAACTTTTGTACAAAAAATATTTTCTCCTCGGTATTATTGAAATAATAAGATACTCCACTATTTGTTTAGATATATTTATGCATTTGAATGCTATGAGGCGAAACATTAATTGTAATAGATGTAAAATACACTACACGATTATATCGAATTGACCGATCCAATATAACTTCTTTTTCTAATCTGGCAACGAAAACAAACACTATACAGTACAGCGAAACCGAATACATAACTTGTTGATCATTGGGCCCTAGGGACCCATCCAGCTAAATATGGACAGGGTCCTAATGGTAAAACATTAATAGTATCCGACACATTGCTATCTAGTTCAACTATGGTTCCGGTGTCTAATAAAAGGGACTCCTTATATAATAAGTGGAGTGGCTTGGTCAGCCACGTTTCCCAAATTGCTTTTGTAACTTATTTGAATATGTACACATGTATTCTTTAGAACCGGATCAAACAAAACCATGTCTGACTGAAGGTCACAATCCTTAAATGACATTGGTTTTGGGCTTGTTCCTAATTTTACCTTGCTGAAACTCTTTTAGTTATGACGCTGACCTTTCGACATTTGCATTCCATCTAATAGGAACAACTTTGTAGAGAATACTTTCCTTTTATATTGTAGTAAATATAAATATAACTCAAATTGTTTATTTTTGTAGCTAGGGTCAAGTGCTGTTTAAATAACGTAGATTGGGTGTGAAAGGAGTACTCCAACCTATCACCATTTTATTAACTTATGACTGTGAGGTTCTAAGATTTCATTGTCAATTCATAAAGAAGAATGCCAGCTGAAAGTTACATTTTCATTTTGAGTTTTAGAAATGAAACTTAATATCTACATGTAGTTTCTTGCTTTACAAAGATGAACATAGATCTAAATCATCAACGGCCCATCATTCTTTTGCCTAAAGATTTCAATTTCACATATGAACTATTTTCATGAGGTAACATATAAAATTTCCAGTATTTATAATACAGTGTGATTCATATCTGATACGATTTTTAAAATGCCAGTCATTAAATTCAATTCCTTTTAAAATCAGTGTGTTTTAGAAAACATTGTAAACAGTATATAATATTCCGTTGTCTATTAATAATTATGGTAAAATATTGACATTGTGACGTCACCCCAAAACCCCTATTTTCTCATAATTGCCTTATCCAAGTTTTGCCACCAACAGAGTGCACAAACGCTACTCTGGTGATGAGCTCATTAATATGTTGCATTGACAATCCTCGCAAAAAAAAAATAATATAAAAGAACGCTTGGATTACCTTAGTTCACCAGGGTCCAATTCCACCAACATTACTTAGTGCTAAGTAATACTTAAATATTTAAAGGTATAATTCATGATTTTTGTTTCACTAATATTTTGTAATACATGAATTGTGAAATAAATTTAAGTATTTGACTAAATGGACATAAATAGTTACCTTGCTGACAAATAATTATTTTTAAGAAAAGAAATTGTTTGCCATTTTTATTAGGGAAACAAAAATGATGAAATATGCGTTTAAGTATTTAAGTATTACTTAGCACTAAGTAATGTTGGTGGAATTGGACCCAGTAACTAAAACTATATCTCTTTAAAATGCTACAGTGTATGTGAGGTGCCATTGGAGTGTTTATACATTTTTTTAAAATTGCGTACTTAGATTTTAATCTGACGCGGCTCAGTCTGAAAGGTGGAAAGATTTGATGGATATCAGCGTTTTGGTGAATTTTTATAAGTGCACAAACGCCACTCTGGTGATGAGCTCGTTAATATGTTGCATTAACAATCTTCGCAAACAAAAAATAAAAGAATACAAACGAACGCTTGGATAACCGTAGTTTACCAGTAACTTAAACCATATCTCATTAAAATGCTACAGAGTATGTGAGGTGCCATTGGAGTGTTTACACAATTTCTTTAGAAGGTTCTTAGATTTTGATCCGACGCGGCTCAGCGTAAAAAGTGGAAAGATTTGATGGAAATCAGCGTTTTGGTGAATTTCTAAAAGATAGGGTACCCGATCAATATCGACTTTGACATTGATTAAGATCTGATGGCGATGCATGTTCTGTTGATTTTCTTGAACATTGGAGGACAACTGTGTCTTCTCAAGAGTGTTCATATATTTGGCAAAGGTGATCTAGTATTATGACACGAAATCGAAATTATCATTGATATCAACAAGACCCATCTTTCTGACAATGTTAACATTCTGAAGTCAAATGATGTAAAACGAATGTCATTGAAAATGAATATCATTTTCTGCTTTGTTGTGACTTTTATGACGACATTAGAAAGTCATACATTCCTAGTAAATATTACACCATACCTAGTATACACAAGTTTAATATTTTGATGTCATCGCAAAATGAAAAATTAATTAGATGTACATCTTCTTATTTATTCTATGCTTTCAAACGAAGAAATAGTTTTATTAAACAAATTGAAAGTGGTTAGATATATTGTTTATAGGATGTATGTGAATGTATATATATATGTGTGAGTAATCATTTCAAAAGCAAATTGTTGGTATATATATCTGAATATTTGTGACAAGCGTGCGGTACGCTGACGGATGTTGTATTATATGTTATACATGTTGTTATGGGTCGATGGCCTTAAATCAATAAAATATTTGTCATTGTCATTGTCATTGTCAATGCGGCGTCTAGAGTGTCCAAAGAGTTTCAGCTCAACTGAGCACGAAGTGCTCAAGGTGAGTCATTGTCAAGGTGAGTCATTGTGACGGCATTTTGTCCGGCGTCCGTCGTGCGACGTCCGTCAACTTTTTCTCCTCAGTAACCAGTGGGTCAATTGGGATGAAACTTCACAGGAAACATCCTCACAATCACCTCACCAGAATTCCATTAAATATTTGGGATCCATGCAGAATTTCCATGGCAACGAAATGAACAAAACTTTAAAAATCTTCTTTTCCAAATAATAGTGGCAAATTTTGGTCACCCTCTATCAGATTCCATATTGATTGGTCAAAAAACATGGCTGCGAAGGGGCGGGGCTATTTTGCCTTATATGGCTATAGTGAAAATTTAAAAAATCTTCTCCTCTGAAAGTGTCAGGCCGATTTTCAAATAATTTTGTAGAAATGTTCCTTAGGTGACCCTCTATCAGATTCCTCAAAGCCATGTTGATTAGTCTTCTCCTCTGAAAGTGTTTGGCCGATTTTCGAATATTTTTATAGAAATATTGCTAAGGTGACCCTCTATCAGATTCCTTCAAGCCATGTTGATTGGTCAAAAACTATGGCCGCCAGGGGCCGGGGCTTGTATTGCTAAAGTGAAAAAAAATCAGGTTAGCGATCCAGGGCCATCATGGCCCTCTTGTTTCTTAATTACTATCTAGTGAATTATTTAGTTTACGGATAGTGCCCATATTAGACCTTAACATAGACATTATCAAGACAAACATAATGACGGAGCGGCAACATGCTGAAGTCAAATATGAACTGTGATGAATATTGGGTGTAAAAAATGGCTTCTAGACTGTTTATAATAAAATAGGAAAACAAATAGGAACAAAACAGAAATTGCTCTGTCAAGTTTCGCAAATAAACGTCTCAAATGTTAGAATTATTCTAGTGTGTTCCTTGTTATAAATGGAATATCAACCTTATCTTGTAAATCCTATGAATCCTATGATCACTTTACGCCACTTGCTGTGACAACTTGCCACTTTAGAAAATAATTTGACGTTAATTAATTATTTACGAAGTTAAACGTGTCATTGTCGGAATAAATTGTATTTACAACTGCCGAAATTATCTCTTCAAAATATATGTTGGCAGATATATTAATGGGAAATCTTTAAAATGTCCACATAAGATAGGCAATACATAATTATCTTAAACTTAAACTGGTTTTGTTTATGACATTTTTTCTATTGACTGATATACTGCCGGTGTAGCGTGAAAATGTAGAGACCGTGAAAAACACGAGATCAACCGGAAAGTATCTCGAATTGCACGTTACGTCATGAGGAATGAAAGATTTATCGCCGTGAGAACGTCGAGATAACATATTTACGTCGCGTTGTTGCACTAAATGTGTAAAATAATGCACAATTTTATTTTTTTATTATTCTATAATGAAATATAGTGTAAACTTGTATTAATAAGTAACGTTCTTCACGACAACTACAAAGAATATCAGAGTTTACGATGAATTGAACAAACATATAACAGGAACGAAGACATTTTCTGATCTATGTTCCTACAACAGCCAAAACTCGAAAAGTCTTGGTGTTTGGAGATGTATCATTTCCTTATGCCATTTCAATGACCCAGCTAACAATGATAAATCGATCTGCTGCTTCTTTAAACGTCGTTTTAGACAGGTTTTGAAAGATGATTAAGTTTGTATGCCAAAATTACGCTCAGATTTAAAAGGATAACACATTGGTTGTACAATGCCTCTGATAGAGGTTCACCCAAGGATTATTTCTACAAACTTATTTGGAAACCGTCCATCCGGTTTGGGAGGATTTTTCTTTTTATGTTTTATGCTTTTTCTTTCGGTGTCCATGGAAACCAGAATTCAGCTTAGATTTAAAAAATGGAAGACATTTTGATGAGGACATTGAAAGAATGCTTTCTGTGAAGTTTCATCCCAATTATACGCTGGTCAAAGAGGAAGGATGTTGACGGAAAGAGACATGACTTTGCAAATGGTAGTAATGGCTGCCCTCAATGGCGTTTAGGGTTGCAGGGTAAGCATTACGACCGACTGGCAATATACCAGTAGTACTGCTAAGTTACCAGCAATTCTGTCAATCCCGTGGGGTTGGGGCGGTTGTGAGTTTGATCCACAGCTAGGCCAACATTCTTTCCGACATTTGACAAAAGTTAGTGTGACAAGCGTGATTCATCTTCCATCAATGAACAGTTAATGTGATAACATAACCAGTTCCTTGGAAAGTCTGTTGTGTGGAGAACTGGTGTGACCAAAAGCCATGATACACATGATTAGGTGACCCGCACATCGTGATATTACACACATCATTGTTTAAAAGGGCATTAAAGTCCCCAGTCAATGTTGAAGGTAATGTGATAATAGGAATTTGACAGTCTGACCCAAATTGCATGATTTTAGAAATAAGGAAAAACACTTAAATAAATTAAAAGAGTGTTAAATGAGTAATCAACCAAACTTTATTCAATATGAAAATATGCGGGTTCAATCTATAAGAAGAAAGGAAAACAACTGCATGAAGATGAATTAAATTGAAATAGTTTTATTATGAAATTCAGCAACATTTCTACCTGTGCATGGTATATGAACAGAACAGAACAGAACATATTTATTTTTTCAACTTAAGCATTAACAGCTCATGGTTGATATTCACAAATATACATACAGAAATGGTTAAGACAATGAAATAGTTGAGAAAAAGTACTTAAATAAGTTTAAAATCAAGTTTATATGCATATGTATAAATACACATATATACACACACACAATGATATATGATTCCGTTGGCGTTCCATACGCTTATGTATATTGGCGAAATGGGAACATTCAGAGACATAAAAATACATCTCTTTATTTATATGTCTCTGGAATAATTCAGATAGGAGTTTAAAGTAAACTTTCGAATCAATTTTATTTTTTTTATTAAACAATTTATATTATTCTTTGTTTTATTCAAGTAAACCATTGTCTATTATGAACATGAAGGGTAATTGAAAGGTCGGCAAAATACGTTGGCGAAATTGAGATAGTTCATTGATCAGCGAAATGGAGATTTTATTTAACGTTTCGGCTATATGGAGAGCTATAATCTGTTTTTTCAAGAGAAAATTCATATCGAGTTTTATATTTATATGATAGGTTGGTGAAATGGAGAAATGTGTTTGCGAAATGAAGATATTGCATCAGCGAAATGGAGATATGAAGGGCTATTATACGTTTTTGAAGTGAAAGTTCAGATCGAGTTTTATATTTATATCAAAGGGGTATTCTGTATAAATCATGAGAGGTACTGGGTTGGCGAAATGGAGGTACTACACTGGCGAAAAGGAGGTAATAAGCTGTCGAAATGGAGGCAGGCAATACGCTTGCGAAATGGAGATGTAGCCACACAGAACAGATAATTTTTATTTTATTATAATTAAAAGCAAAGCATAGTTTATCCCGCTTAATTGAACATCTCTTCAATGTTTGGATAATCAAAAGATATTTTGTCCTAAAAAATATTTTTGTTTTTCCATGTTCATCATTAAGACATGGACAGTCTCAAATTTCAAATTTCAAAAGAAATATCCTAGTTACTGGCTTAAATAAGGTTTGTGATTAAGCTACACCTACTTCAAACTTACGTCAATTATGTACATGTCAAAATAAATAATCACCTTTAAATAACATTGCTCTCAATAGACATATGAAACTACGTTCGTTGACAACTTTATGGAGCGTCGGGGATATTTCATTAAACATTGATGCGGTAATCTAAATACCAATTACTCCCCAGTTCGCAACATGTAGTTGACATTTCATTTATTCCCAATATAGCTAGTTTTCGATAATCAGACTAATCCATTTTCGCAAAATATAATGCAGAATTCTCCATTTCGCAACATTTATTTGACATTTCATCTATTCCACAATATAGATAGCTTTCGATAAGCAGAATTATTCATATCGCTAAATCTATACTAGAATTCTCCATTTCGCTTATGCAATTGCAAAATTTCTTCTCCATTTCGCCCATTATCCGAAAAATATCCATAGCGTATTTTAGCCTTAGGTAAACCGAATATTAGATGATAAAACGAGCAATCAAAAGTCTGTATTATTTGGACTAGAAACAATCTGTATGAGCGGTGCTATAAGAGAAACAACCTAAGCGTAATTTGTGCATACACATGAATATAAATATCTGTTTGACATCTGCAAATTTATTTATTTTGGCCTGATTATCACTATGATTATATCCCCAATAGCTAGTTTTACAGCATACTAATGGTCTAATGACATTGTTATGTTATCGTTCCTGATATTGATAATATCTTTTCGTATATTTGTACTTTATATTGCATGCAGTTCTAAGGTATATGCACTGCACACATATGAAATCATGACATGTTTGTATCAGACAGGAGAACGTTTGTTTCTGCAAAGTTAGGATAATTTATCTTTTATACATAAAAACAATTGGTCACTGACTTGCATATGTTGACAAAAATAGGTCATTGAAATTACTGCTTTCCCTGTCAAACATACACATTGTTAGCTATGGTTTCGAAAAAAAAATTACATTGATTTAAGTTGGTTAAATTAGAGATAAAAGTCACTGAAACTGGGCGGTCGAGGTAAAATGATATTGGACTGGAATGAATTATGTTCTGACATTTGTCCAACTTCTTAATAGGGCGGCATGAATGTCACGTACTGTGAGTAACTTTCAATTTTTAGAACTGTTGAAGTTTACAGTAAAGCATCTCCATATTTGTGTAATAACTGATTGGAGTGCATTGGGTTTGAATGAATTATCTAGGCTCTAAATGTCAGCAGATTCGTTAAAGTATATCAATATGTATCTTCTGTGATACGTTGTATAAAATGAGTCTTTCTAACAGTGCATATTTCTAATGTATTTACCACTCTGCATTTTCATAGTTAGATTTTTATTTTCCTTTGTATTGTTTTTAATGGGTTCATTATCGAGAATAATAGTTTATGTTACTTTGAAATAAATACAGAATCACTGAACTCTACATTTGTTGCATTTTGCCAATTTTACAATTGAGATGTCAGCCTTTTATCCAATTCCGAAACAATCTTCTACTTATGCTTAACGTATATCGTTATCTGGTTAGTTTGTAATGTTTGGCTGTTCACTCGTTTAGAAATTGTAATGTCTTGTTGCAGCAGTATCTTGCTTGTAAATGATGCACATTTTATTTACATGTGGATCATAGTGTTGCCCTTTAATTTGGAGAGATCACTTCCATGCTGATTGATCACTTACCATAATAACTCAAGTGTCCTTATAAACAGGGATATCAATCAAGAATATTCTGCACAGATATTGTTTTTCTTTTTTATTCGTTTCGTCCATGATGAAGAAATTCCTATTTCAGCAATAACATACAAAGGTTTCAAGTTGTCGTATGTATTATAGCGTATATTACATCTATAAAAACTAATGTTTTGGTCCATAACATTCAATGAATCAATATATTTAAACAAGATGTATTTGTGAAACACTGATGCCCCCGAATGGCAACATCTAGGTCAAAGGTCAAGGTCGCAAGGTCAAACATTTTGGTACTGACAGAAAGTCATGTCACAAGGAATACACATATGAAATATGGTAGCCGTACCTGTTATGGTTCAAAAGTAGTGGTCAAGGTTAAAGTTTTTTTCGACAGACAGACAGACAGGCCAAAAACTAGATGCCCACCGAATCGGTGATTCCGGGGGCATACAAATAAATTGGATATCTTATTATTTCAATATAACTACGGAGAAAATGATTTTTGCATAATCTTACAAATGCAATTGTCTATCTAACTCCATATTAATTTTGGTCAGCGAAAAGGACAAGTTTCTACAACAAATTAAACAGCCTTTAATCCCACCGTTTTATTGTGTACTAAACATAGTGGTCAGTCTGCAAGAAGGACAATGTGAACAAAGAGTTCGCTTAGTGATATTCCCGATAAGTACTTTTTGTTTTTCTTTTTCTCTGTTCTATACCCAAAGATTACTCTATCGTACTTATAGTAAAACACCGTGAAAAAATAGCATTAGGTTTAGAAAAATGCACTCAAATGAAGTTCAACTTTTGTACAAAAAATATTTTCTCCGTGGTATTAGTGAAATAATAAGATACTCTACAATTTATTTAGATATATTGATGCATTTGAATGCTATGCGGCGAAATGTTAATTTTTTACACTGCACGATTATATTGAGTTGACCGATCCAATATAACTTCTTTTTCTATTCTGGCAACGCAAACAAACAGCATACAGTACAGCGAAACCGAATACATAACGTGTTGATCATTGGGCCCTAGGGACCCATCCAGCTAAATATGGACAGGGTCCTAATGGTAAAACATTAATAGTATCCGACACATTGCTATCTAGTTCAGCTGTTGTTCCGGTGTCCAATAAAAGGGACGCTTTATATAATAACTGGAGTGGCTTGGTCTTAGCCACGTTTCCCATGTCGCCGTATTGCCAATGCTTAAAATTGCTTTTGTAACTTATTAGAATACGTACACATGTATGCTTTAGAACCGGATCAAACAAAATCATGTCTGACACAATCCTTAAATCACATTGGCTTTGGGCTTGTTCCTAATTTTACCTTGCTGAAACTCTTTTAGTTATGACGGTGACCTTTCGAAATTTGCAATCTATCTAATAGGAACAACTTTACAGAGAATCCTTTCCTTTTATATTGTAATAAATCAATAGAGCAACATAACTCAAAAGTGTTTATTTTTGTAGCCAGGGTTAAGGGTTGTTTAAATTAATGTAGATTGACTGGGAAAGGAGAACTCAAACCTATCACCATTTTATTAACTTATAACTGTAAAATTCTAAGATTTCATTGTCAATTTATAAAGAAGAATGCCAGCTGAAAGTTACGTTTTCATTTTGAGTTTTAGAAATGAAACTTAATGTCTACATGTAGTCTCTTGGTTTACAAAGATGAACATAGATCTAAATCATGAACGGCCCATCATTCTTTTGCCTAAAGATTTCAATTTCACATATAAACTATTTTCATGAGGTAACATATACAATTTCCAGTATTTATGATACAGTGTGATTCATATCTGATATAATTTTAAAATGCCAGTCATTCAATTCAATTCCTTTTAACATTAAAATTAAAATCCGTGTGTTTTAGATAACATTGGAGACAGTTTATACTATTCCGTTGTCTATTTATTATTATGTTAACATATTGACATTGTGACGTCACCTCAAAAACCCTTTTGTACTCATGATTGCCCTATCCAAGTGTTGCCACTAATAGCGTGCACAAACGCTATTCAGGTGATCAGCACGTTAATATGTTGAATTGACAATCCTCGCAAAAAAAGGACCTTAGTTTACCAGTAAATAAAACCATACCTCTTTAAAATGTTACAGTGTATGTGAGGTGCCATTGGATTGTTTACACATTTTTTATAAAATTGCGTTTACAATTTAGTTAGATTTTGATGCGACGCGGCTCAGTCTGAAAGGTGGAAAGATTTGATGGAAATCAGCGTTTTGGTGATTTTTTTTATAAGATTGGGTAATCAATATAGTCTCTAGTGTAACACAGTTGTTCTAAGTTTGTGTTTTACCATTCATTAGCGACTTTGACATTGATTAAGATCTGATGGCGATGCATGTTCCGTTGATTTTCTAGACATTGGAGGACAACTGTGTCCTCTAAAGTGTTCAACAGGTTTTTATAAAAGTTGGTATAGTGACCTGGTTTTCACAAGAGTGTTCATATACTTGGCAATGATGATCTAGTATTATAACCCAAATTCAAAATTATCATTGATATCTACAAGACCCATCTTTCTGACAATCTCAACATTCTGAAGTCAATGCGGCGTCTAGAGTATCCAAAGGTTATTTCTTAATTACTATCTAGTGAATTGCCCATATTAGACCTTAACATAGCTATTATCAAGACAAACATAATGACAGAGTGTCAACATGCTGAAGTCAAATATGAACTGTCAAGACTTGGGTGTAATATATTGCATATTATTATTATAGTGTGTTTATACAGCACATAATCCAAAAGACGTTCACGGGGACATGGATCTGGTGTTACACAAACTTTATTTGTCGCATTTCCTCATATGTTTAATCAAATCAACCCAACCATACCTTATATATGGTTCCGGACGGTCGACGCCAAGCCAATATTCACTCTGTTGTTGGCAGGGAACGAAAGGTTTCTAGAGCGCAGGTGAAATAGGGGAATAGGAACAAAACGGAAATTGGTCTATCAAGTTTCGCAAATAAACGTCTCAAATGTTTGAATTATTCTAGTGTGTTCCTTGTTATAAATGGAATATCAATCTTATCTTTTGAATCCTATGATCACTTTAAGCCACTTCCTGTGACAACTTACCACTTAAGAAAATAATTTGACGTTAATTTTCTTTTTACGAAGTTAAACGTGTCATTGTCGGAATAAATTGTATTCACAAAACTGCCGAATTTATCTCTTCAAAATATATGTTGGCAGAAATATTAATGGGAAATCTTTAAAATTTCAACATAAGATAGGCAATACATAATTATTTTAAACTTGTTTTTCTTTATGACATTTTTTCAATTGACTGATTTACTGCCGGTGTAAAATATTTTCCAAACGTCAACATCAATCACCTGCCAAACGTTCCCGAGACTACCCTATAAACACATGTGGAATGAACGAAAACCGGATTGTCACAGATGAGTGCCTGCAGTGTACTACATACTTAAATATAGCTGCCTTGCCTGCGTATTATACGAAAAAAAACCATGAATGGGTTTTTTCGCTTATAGTTAACAGGTGTGAGGTTTTTTTTTTCAATAACCCATGAAGCTTTCTGAAATGAAACTGGAAAAAATCCATGGGGGCCGCCATTTTGGATATGTATAAAAGGCAGACGTAAAACACAGATTGAAAATTATTGTCGTCTTTTTAATCATTTTTTTTAAAATCGGTATTTTGGGTATGTATAAAATGAGCGGAAAAACACGGATTGAAAATTATTGTCGTCTTTTTAATCATTTTTTTAAATCGGTATTTTGGGTATGTATAAAATGAGCAGAAAAACACGGATTGAAAATTATTGTCGTCTTTTTAATCATTTTTTTTAAAATCGGTATTTTGGGTGAGCGGAAAAACACGGATTGAAAATTATTGTCGTCTTTTTAATCATTTTTTTTTTAAATAGATATTTAAGATCATTAAAATGCTGTGTTATGTGGGAATAAACATTTGTACGAAAAGTTAAAACATAATAACATAAATATGTTTTCCCGTTCGTCAAAAAACCGACAGCATTAGCCTTCTACGCCCGAACCTAAATTTTGACTGTATCGTTGCCAAAGAAGGACGTGACGTCATTTCCGTTACACTTCATCTTGGCGTAACGTCAATGGAGCGACGTCGTTTCCCGCAAAAAAAGTGGTATCAACATGAAAGACCCCAAATTCCTATACATGAGCTATTGCCACACTCATTCAAAGTATAATTATTTATCAAACATTGTGGCAAAAGGATAACTTTCTCATAAGGAGCAATTGTTCTTTTGGTGACAATCTTTTCCTAAATCGTCTGTTGCATAGGCCTCAGAAACTGTCTCTAATAGGGAAAGGGTTTAGCAGAAATGTGACCCCTTACATAATTTGTTCCAGTCATATTGACTGGTTGAAAAAGGTAGTCGCCAGATGGCATCAGAAAAGGGCTGATCTATTTGCTTCTTTACCATAATGCAGGTGATCGATTAAGGATCATCTTGGCCCTCATGTTTTAACCTCGTTCATTATAAATGTATTCCTTGATTTTCTGAAAGTTTTTACTTTATTATTTTCTGTTCGTAATAATAGACGACAGCAATACGAATTCCAAATATGTTTTGATAATGCAAGAAACATGACATTAACATTATTATTGTCTAGTCAATTACTTATAAATCCTTTTTGTATGGCCAAAGTATGTTCTTTAATTTTTGTTTATAATTATCTTGCGTTTTTTCGTAAATAGGTAGCACCTATAGATATATTACATATAATATGACAGTTCTGTGCGCATGAGGTATACTTCAGTCTGCTTCGTGCCTAGCATATATAACTCTTTATCTCTCTCTCTCTCTCTCTCTCTCTCTCTCGCTCGCTGTCAAGTAGTTGTAGTAAATTATGTTTATTTGTATTGTTTGCATTATACAATGAAATCTTCTGTATAGGAGGAAATGAAGATTGATGAAGTGGTCGAACGTCGGCTTCTCGGATCAAAGGTTCGAATCCCGTGATGATCGGAATCTGCCGATCGGAATGGCGCGAAGACTGGATACTTCTTTAAGAGCAGATTTCTAGCGTGATTAGTATAAAACAAAAGCTAGTTTCTGAATGGATGTAAAATAAATAAGGTTACAATTAAATTAAATTAAATATAAATGTATGGGTTGTGAATCGGTGACTGGCTTTGTGTTGCCGATAAAAATAGAACCCATACTGACATTGAATTTTGATTCGTACGATGAATGACGCCATTGGATATGTAAATGAGCCCTTCTATGCCAAAAGATACCAGTTAGCATTTCTCAATAGTGTAGGTTCAGATGACCCTGTCCATCTGCCCAGTAATATAAGAATTCACGTAATTTGAAAGAAGATTGTAACAAACTTGTGTAAGTACTATGTGACCAGTGCATATCTTAATGCGCATCTACGCTATTCACAAAAGGCAACTCGTTCATTTTCCCATGAACGGGGCAAAATAACCGAATCTACGAATTGTGTCTTTTGATTTGAAACAGAAAGTCAACGCCCGATACATATTTATATAACCGGGGTAGGCTCGCTTGGTTGATGGTCTGATATACCACATAGCGCTTAGAACACACTAATGACCTTTACATGCTGACTATTGTCGCTATTTAATTCATAGCGTCACAAAAACTCATGATCCATAAGGACCATAACACATACCTCGTTCTTACAGAAATTTGACTTCCGCTATTGAAGGGACCTGGCCGGCTTCCCGATATTTGACATAACATTTTCGGTTGCAGTAAAAAACAAACACAACATCCCTAAGATTGTTCTCAAGCATTTACTGGTCTATACTACCAAGCTCTTTAAAAGTTATCATTGATATATTTCGGCTGTTAGGAAACGTAATTTACATTAAAATGAGAGTAAACTATTTGAAGACTACTTAGACGTTTAACGTACTACAAATAACTATTTTATTCTCATATCGTTATATTTTTAAACTGAATACGAATGTATGCGTTATACGTTAACAATATATTACGAGACGCACGAACAAATATAATAACTACATGTACACAATAACCTTTAAGACTTCAGAACTTCCTTTGAACTATATGTTATAGTATTTCGAGGGCTTGGCGTGAGATGGTTGTAACTAAAAACCTATTTTGTAAACCCTGGTTTAGGGGCAATTTTGACCCCTTTGTAAACAATACAAATTTAGGTGCCATTGCTCAGAACGAGCAATGGCACCTAAATTTCCATTGTTTACCAAGAAAAATGATTTAACGCTTATAAAGAGTTTATGGCGTGGTGATTAACTTTGGTAAAAAAATACCAATTTGAGTTACAACCGTTTCACGCCAAGCCCTCGATTTAATCTTGTTGGACAATGTGATTGACCGCCTACGTGGTGTAGTGGTAGAACGTCCGCATTGAGTGCGGGGGTCACGGGTTCGATAAACAACCAGTTCATACCAAATACTTAAAAATGGTGGTAACCTCCTTGGCGCTCATGGTTGTGGGTTAACAGTACGACTCTTTCGCTGGTGTCAGGATAAATGACTAATGGCACTGGTAACTTACCCAGGAAACGCCGTGATATAACTGAAAAGACGTTGAAAGCGGCGTAAAGCACCATACAGGCATAACAAAGCAACATATGATTGACAAGACCATCATAAATATCTAATCTAATTATAAATGGGCTGTTCCACGAGAATACCAACATTATGGACTCTGCGTAATGTATCGACACAGATCAGCCTGCACAGTCCTCGCAGGCTAATCCGGGCCGACACATTCCGTGTTAGGGGAATAGAGGTATATTGTCTGAAACAAACAAAATCCACGAGAGTCGAAAAATGTCTGTACGGGTTAGCCTACGCGGCATGCGTAGGCTGATCTGGGTCGATACTTTACGCAGAGTCCACAATGTTGGTTTTCTCAATGAACGACTCAAATGTTCTTTCGTAGATACCTGGCCGGATCAACGAGATTGTTGCATTCATATTCGTTTTCAGTGGTAGGAAAGAAGGTTTGATTTGCAATAAAATCAATGTTGCATCTGTAATGTAATAAGCGGTATTTACTTTTCTTATTTGTTTTGCTTAAAATTCTTTTTTATTTTTTTGTATCTATGACCACAGATTAATACACTTTTAATCATAGTTTTATATTTGCTCTGTCGGAAATTAAATGAATCTTAAATCTTCCATCTTTGCATCATTTTTATAAAACCACCAAATTATCTATCAAGCACTGATTGTTCCCCATTTGCATTTGTAATAAAGCAAACATACTCAATCATTTATTTAAATATTTTATTCATAAACCAAAACAATAACAATCCCTACTCCTCCAATCAACCGGTTTCACCTCTTATATATTCTACATACGGTTTATATATATTACTTGTTCAAATCTGATAATTTACTTTACTTGTGCCGTGGATCATATATTCTGCCATAGTCGAGTTCAATGTCGAGTAAAACTATCTCTTACTAAATGTTTCGTCCATAAATCAAACCACTGATATACCGGGGTGTCTATATAAACAGGGGAAGATGACAGACGTCTCATTAATATGATTGAATGGTTTCTCATGGCGTTAAGCGGTTTGCCAGCATCACTCTAAATGACACTATTACTCCTGGGACCAACAGACTGCGTAAAGTCTGAAATATTTTCCGCTTCATTTAGGAGTTTATTTATATGTTTACAGTAACGGATCTTATGTGTAGGCATTTTCGAATTCTCTTGTGATATGTGGAAGCGTAAAATAAGTTTTTTATTTCACCGATGTAAATTATGTTTTTATCATCCCTGGCGGTGTTTCAAAAGTTGTTTGATTCGGCCTTTGTTTCTTTGATCGTTTCAGATTGGCATTACAACCATCCGTACGTAAACGCTTTTTTTACTATGATAGTGTATTCTTATACATCATAACTGTGTTAAATGTCATATCTAACTGATCATTTTATCCCAAATGTTACCTTCTCATTGTTTTAGTGCTTACATCGTCCGCTTTTGGAAGAGTAGACCAGGGTTTGATCCCCTACAGGGACATGCCCAATACTTTATAAAATGTAGTAATGGCTTCCCTCTGTGTCGTTCAAGTCTGTAGCAAAACGCCTGATGTATCGGTGCCAGGATAAGTAAGTACCACGGGACCCTTTCCCGCTTATAAGACGCATTTGCAGCAGACGACTTTTCAATTATTTTTGTAATCATTAAACCCTTATTTATGGAGATTCTTCATGTCTTTGCCAATATGTTCTTGAAGTCGTCTGCTACGGTTTTGTTGTATGTGGTAGAGAGTTAATTGAACTTCTTTTGCAAATCCAAACGTCGAAGAACACCATTTAATGAAACACACACCAGATATGCACGAACCATGACTGACAAAAACACGTTGGCAATGCCAAACTATAAGCATGTTATTTTAAAACGTCATATATACTCCTATCACTACGTCTGATGCACACCCTCATTACAAAAAAACAACAAAAAACGCGGTCATGAAAACCGCTACCAAAGGTTTTATCAGGAAAACGATTGCCTTTCATATGTCAATAATTGTTACATATATGTTGGCATATAAGAAGCATTTCGCCATTTTACAGTTTTATTATGTGGGAAAAGAACATAATTTTCATTGTTTTTAACATTTCTTACTACTAAGTATCATATGATACTTTGTTTATTGTCCATTAAATTACATTGTTTTTAACATTTCCTATTATTTAGTATCATATGCACACTGTTTATTTTCCATCTCTTTGAAAGAAATGTAAAACATACATATACATGCAATTATTAAAAGCAACAATAATGGTTTAATTTCAGTGGACTCTATAACGCAAATATGTTAAAACTCGAGTACATTGTATAACTCGAAAACATTAAAAGTCGAGTACATCGTATAACTCGAATATGTTAAAAGTCTAGTACATCGTATAACTCGAATATGTAAAAAGTCGCGTACATCGTATAACTCGAATATGTAAAAAGTCGCGTACATCGTATAACTCGAATATGTTTAAAGTATAGTACATCGTATAACTCGAATATGTTAAAAGTCGAGTACATCGTATAACTCGAATATGTTTAAAGTCGCGTACATCGTATAACTCGAATATGTTAAAAGTCGAGTACATCGTATAACTCGAATAGGTTAAAAGTATAGTACATCGTATAACTCGAATATGTTAAAAGTATAGTACATCGTATAACTCGAATATGTTTAAAGTATAGTACATCGTATAACTCGAGTACATCGTATAACTCGAATATGTTAAAAGTCGAGTTCATCACATAACTCGAAGATGTTAAAAGTATAGTACATCATATAACTCGAAATTTTTTAAAGTCGGGTACATCATATAACTCGAAAATATTAAAACTCGAGCACATCGTATACCTCAAATATGTTAAAAGTCGAGTACAGCGTATACCTCGAATATGTTAAAAATCGAGTACATCGTATAACTCGAAGATGTTAAAAGTCGGGTACATCATATAACTCGAATATGTTAAAAGTCGAGTACATCGTTTAACTCGAATATGTTAAAAGTCTCGTACATCGTATAACTCAAATATGTTAAAAGTCGAGAACATGGTATAACTCGAAATTGTTAAATGTCGAGTACATCGTATAACTCGAAAATGTTAAAAGTCAAGTACATCGTATACCTCGAATATGTTAAAAGTACAGGACATCGTATAACTCAAATATGTTAAATGTCGAGTACATCGTATAACTCGAAAATGTTAAAAGTCGGGTACATCGTTTAACACGAATATGTTAAAAGTCGAGTACATCGTATAACTCGAATATGTTAAAAGTATAGTACATCGTATAACTCGAATATGTTAAAAGTCGGGTACATCGTATAACTCGAATATGTTAAAAGTCGCGTACATCGTATAACTCAAATATGTTAAAACTCGAGTACATCGTGTAACTCGTAAATCTTAAAAGTCGGGTACATCGTTTAACTCGAATATGTTAAAAGTCGAGTACATCGTATAACTCGAATATGTCAAAAGTCGAGTACATCGTATAACTCGAATATGTTAAAAGTCGAGTACATCGTATACCTCGAATATGTTAAAAGTCGAGTACATCATATAACTCGAATATGTTAAAAGTCGAGTACATCGTATAACTCGAATATGTTAAAAGTATAGTACATCGTATAACTCAAATATGTTAAAACTCGAGTACATCGTGTAACTCGAAAATGTTAAAAGTCGGGTACATCGTTTAACTCGAATATGTTAAAAGTCGAGTACATCATATAACTCAAATATGTTAAAAGTCTAGTACATCATATAACTCGAATATGTTAAAAGTCGAGTACATCGTATAACTCGAATATGTTAAAAGTCCAGTACATCGTGTAACTCAAATATGTTTAAAGTATAATACATCGTATAACTCGAATATGTTAAAAGTCGAGCACATCATATAACTCGGATATGTTTAAAGTATAGTACATCGTATAACTCGAATACGTTAAAAGTCGCGTACATCATATAACTCGGATATGTTTAAAGTATAGTACATCGTATAACTCGAATATGTTAAAAGTCGAGTACATCATATAACTCGGATATGTTTAAAGTATAGTACATCGTGTAACTCGAATATGTTAAAAGTCGAGTACATCGTATAACTCAAATAATTTAAAAGTCGCGTACATCGTATAACTCGAATATGTTAAAAGTCGCGTACATCGTATACCTCGAATATGTAAAAAGTCGCGTACATCGTATAACTCGAACACTTTCCAAAAAATGGATCAATATTTTTGATTACAGCATATCAACAGTTCTGATTGCTGATACGAGCAATCAGAATTGCTGACGTACTGTGGTCTTGATATGATATTACCATATAAATACATTTGTATGAATGAAATAACTAAATGAATTTTGTATAAATTTAGTGTTCACTCTAAGTAAAATATGGGTACCTTTCTAGTTCGATTTATCGTGAGTCTTCTGAACTCACAGTCTGTCTTCATGAGACGTGTCTCAAATTGCATGAGGATTACTATTGCCTTTACTTAGGACGATGTAGTGATACATTGAAAACGATGATCAAGCTTTAAAAGCTTCCGGGTCCAGTAACACTAATGCGGTATACGTAGATACCATTTCCGTTAAGTTGGAATCAAGATACGTATAATAGTGGAACGACTTTTGGGAGAGATGTGTAAAAACATCACAACAACAAATCACTGTAGCCGAGTATGTCAATTTGAGCTCTGGTTGTCTCGCCGGTTTCGATTCATTTAAAGTTACATTGGAACACACGTATTGGGGTTACACTTGTAGTGGGGTTACACTTGTACTGTTATATCCGAAGATATACTCAGGTCTGTATAACATATAGGCGGACAGTGCAGACTCGAGTTTAATTCTGCGTATGCACATGCGCACCAGAGTGGTGACTGTATACAGATACAGTAAGTCCCCTGTACTTCCCCTGTCACGGAATGTGTCGGCCCAGAACAGGTTAATTCCTATTGCAATCATAACCTGTCCCTTATATTACATTGATTTGCTTAATCTTCAACCACTATATATATATAACCACCCCCTTACATAAAACAAACGAATTTGAAAACATCATCATTATTAGATAAAACATGAAAAGGCTCTATAAATTAAATAATAAATATTAAATCAAGTTGAAAACAGTGTGTCAATAAGGAGTGAATGCTCATTATGAATAATTTCTCCATTTGTTACAATGTTCCAAAAGCATTCTTTTTTAGATGTATGAACATCCGTTCGCACGTACGAACAGGTAGAATAATACTCTTGGAAAAACCGATTAAACACAGAAAAGTGTATCCATTATATGGCTGTAGATTGAGTAGGGATTAATAGATAATTTGCATTTTTGTCCGTTTAGTTGATATATGGTGTGACAACACAATGCGGTACTTGCACGCACATTTCTAACTCTACGCTGTATCATTACAATTGATTTATTTCCTTTGCGAATGTCTACGGGTCGTTCATTCTCCGTGTCCTTTCTAATTTATGACCGTCGACTAGTGAAATACTTTCACGAATGAATAAGGACTGATTGTGTTTGCCCTTTGTTTTTGTAATATATATTTCATCAATATAGGCGGCTATGATCAATTTTCGAGATACAAATGTATTTTCAGATCAAATGTATGATCTTTCATTATTTTTAACTTTCTTAATTAACTTGCTTCTTATAAACTGAGACTGCTTGACAATTTGTATTTTATATACGTCGAGGGTATACATACTGAACAAAGTGTTATTTGATTCTAAGATAACAAGTATATATGAGCCGTCCAACGCAAAAAAACAACATTATGGCCTCTGCGCCATGTATCGACTCAGATCAGCCTGTGCAGACCGCGCAGACTGATCCGGGCCGACATATCCCGTCTCAGAGGGAAAGAGGAATAGATTAATTATTCCTGAAACAGAAAATCCACAGGAGGCGAAAGAAAAGTGTCTATCCGGGTAAGCCTGCGCGGCATGCTAATGCTGATCCGGGTCGATACTTTACGCAGAGTCTACAATGTTGGTTTTCTAAAGGGACGGCTTTTATTTGTATCGCGATGGCACTGTCATGGTGCTTCTAGAGTTTTGCAATTTATATTTTAATTATACGTACATAGTTTTCATTTAACTAAACCCATTGGCGTTGATAAACAGCTCTTGCTACATTATACTAGTGTCTAGCGTCCATATGTATCCCAACTTGGACAAGTTAAAACTTTCGACAAAAGGACAGACAATATACATCGACGTTACGGACAGTCCTACCGTTATCGCTTTCTTTCTGTTAAAAAAAATCCCAAACATCAAAGACACACGAAAACATCCATTAATAATCACGGGTCATTCTACATATCTTGTAAGGGACAACCTTGTGTAAAGTTATCTTAACACGTTCCGACAGGTACCATGCTACAGCAAACACAACAACAACATGGACAATTTCTAAAGATAACGATATAATTACTGAAACAGTATGGTAAATCTTTAACAAATTCTACTTGTGCTTACAATGTTTTGAAAAGCCGTCTGCTAAAGAGTGAAGAGGCGTCCGAAAGCGTATGTATCAGAAAAATTAACGTCATGAAACCCCCGATCAAACTTCATTGCGTAGAATACTGACAGTGTGTGTGTCTCCGCATTCATTAACCGTTTATTGTGCGAGTTACATCCCAAAGAGCTTCCTGAGTAGTCCCGATAATGTCTACAAATGTGTCCTTCAACTTCCGTCGTTGTAGATTCTCGCTTGTTTCTTTTAATAAATTCAGCCGATGTTGACACGAACTATCACAGGGTCAAACAATAAAATCGTAACTACATTTCGTATCAAGATGAGGTTACGTTTGAACGGAACATAAGAATTGACATCGTTAAGCGTTGGTGATCAAAAACGCGATATGGGAAAAAAACATTTTCCCCAAGATTTTATCAATTTATCTTTTTTCCGATGGTTAGGCCAAACATCGTTTCATCGTTGTTTGAATGACGTCAGACTGCTAATTAAGGACATTTTTATTTTAAATAGCAAACAAAACTAATCATTTATAGTAATAAAGATTAAATACAATTACGGAAACACCGTAGCTATGTTTCATTTAATTATTACACCATCTAAATGGACATGATTTCCTGCAACAAACACAACTTTATGCAAAACACAGTCTTAAATGATGTCGTTGTTTTCAAGTCGGACCAAGTATCATTCCAAAGTTTGCATTCACCAATATTTTCGGAAATTGAATTTAAGGGAAATCGTGACATTTCTTTGGGATATCTTGGGGTCGATTATTGTCTATCATTTATTACAACATTGGCATACATAGAAATGTTAGAACAAATCACAAATGTAACTGAACATCTCTTGCGGGCATTCTTATTTTTGACCCCACATACTGCTTTTATAGTACAAGTTTAGCCCACGTCAATGTGGGAACAACTGTTATAGGCATACTGACGGCCCAACAAACCTATAGACCAATCGACCGAACAACTCAACCAAAGCAGCGACGCAAACGTCGAAACAAGTCCTGTATTCACCACGAAGCATACATGTACACTCTTACATGTAATCCATGATAGGAATTGTAGAAATGATGTAAAATATTATGATAAAAGTATAACTGTACACCATTGCTCAAGCCACTTACGTGAACTTCGTGGACAAATGCCATCATAAGGCCAAATCACATATTGTACCACCAGGTGATCTGCAGCAGACAACATTGAAAACATCAAGGTTAAATATGAAAAATCTAAAATGAAAATATGATTATTGTAAAGAGTTGAAAAAGAAGTAGTAGTCGGTTAATTGTCATAAAATTACAAATATATTAACGAAAGATGTATTTGTACTTATTATTGAACAACTAGGGATTTTGCACCTCAATGTTGTGACAAAACGCTTTATGAGGGCATACGTAAAACAATTATTATGTTCGTACTTCAACACGTGATATATTTGCGTGCGTCGATGCATTTTTCTCAAAACAATCTTATATTTTCAGTTATTAGTTGGAACACAACCATGTTATATAGCAAAGGAAAATTGTTAGACAGGCTGATTTTTTATAGCAATATTCGAGAATAATGCTCGAAAAGGTCATACATTATTTTTTCAGAAATTGAAATATCAAATAATTACGTCAAAGGGAGACAGCACACTCTAATTTAGTACAATATTGAACGGGCTGGTGGGTGTCAGTATCACGAACATATTTTATTACAAAAAGTAATTTCGGGAACTAGCAAACATGTAACGAAAGAAGCCGTCAGAGGCCGTCAGATTATTTTTCTTCCCCAGATTGTTTGTTCGTAATACGAACTAATAATACCCAAAGCCAATTACGGATGGATTATTTTTTCATGAAGTGAGTTCTAATAAGACACGAAGTTATTATGTCAGAATTCCTACAATGTTGAATCAGCTTTCAAACGATATTCAAGCACATTTTCAAATATGATATTCCTGATAAACAACATCTGAAGGTTCTGCATACGTCGGCCGCATTGGGGCCTTAAAGTCATCGTGATCGTTATACATGTAACATGTAGATACTCAACACGATACTCTACAGTAAGTGTCAGATACTTAATGTACAAGAACAAGAACAAGACCATTCTTCTAATATGTTTGAATTTCCATTATTTATTCCAATATGCAATTTGCCTCATATTATCATTAACCAAACATCTCGCAACATAAAGTATATATCAAGCAAGGTTTCACTAAGTACGAGAGATGTTCGAAACGTATTTTTGTATTGTGATTACATGCAGTTTATACGACGAAATAACTTCGATGTATCAAATTTTGTGTGTTTTTACAGAAATTATTCGTTTTTGTGCGTTTGGTTAGGTGACTGATGAGACGGGTTTTAGATGGAAAAAGCAATTTAATAGTCGCGTACAGTTTGTTAAAATTGAAGTAAACTCAGATCCGCCGCTAGCAGCAACGTGTGACAAACATTATTGAGTATGATAGTTCTTTTAAGCGACGATAGATATATAGTGCGTAAAATTGCAAGCATTGTTGGTATTTTACTATCAACAGTTGCTTTCTTATAAAGAAAGAATTGAAAATTAGAACTATTTCTGCTAATTGGGTTACTGACGACCAGAAAATGACGCGTGTTAAAACTGCCAAAGAGTTGCTAAAGTATTTGAAAAATATGACATAAAACGATTTGCAGTCATAGGTGATGAAAGCTAGATATACTATTTTGAACCAATGACAAAGGTTTGAAACAAAGTTTGAGCAACTAAACACAGCAAAACGAAAACAGTTGCAGAACGCAAAATAAGTGGAATATATGTTTTGTTTGTCAACTCTTTCTTTATTCAATGCATATCAATATAGATGCCAATGAAAAGTGACAGACGCATAATTACCGTGATATTGTATAGAACAAGTTAAAAACGTACTACGAGAAACGTCACAGGTTTAAGAAATATTTCGATAGGCGAATGTAACCATGCTACCCCATTGTCATTATCCCAAGAAATACGAGTTCCAGTAGCTAAGTAGGTAGCGACGCGGGCTGTAAATCCAGAGGTTGCCAACATTATTTCGGACGTTTGTCAAAAGTCAATAAGACAAGCGTCATCAGTCGCCCATCAATGGGCTAACAGTATATGTGGAAAAGCAGCCAGTTGCTTGGAAAGTATGTTGTGTGGAAAACTGTTTTAGGAAAGCCAGGAAACACATGAGTAGGAGAACCTGCCGCCATGATATGACTGAACAATTGTATGAAACGGCGATAAGCAACAATTACTCATCAATATCCGAAGTATATCACCATGCGACTTCTACATCTTTGAAGAATTGAAAAACTTCAATTTTGGTTTCATATACCGTTCGCAACAAGCTCTTGATTTCGCTGTTGATCAGTACCTCCGTAGTATACCAACGTCAGCATATTGTGACGCGTTTCGGAAATTGGTCCATATCCGTAAATATGCATTTCTAACCATTTTCGAGCATCCCTCGCAAACTCGGTTAACTAGCCCTAGACAACCCTAATACCTTTTTCGATATTGGCATGCAATCTAATAATATTTGGTATTTTAATAATCTCATTATTGACAGTGTACACGTGTTTGCGAGTGGTTTGTGAAAGTCATGTAGTGTTTGTTAACCAGGTTTTCCAAAGGAAAAATATGGTTATTAGTTTGGCGAAGTCGGCTGGCGGGCGGTCTGGGCGGGCGTTTGGAAGTCAATTTTCCTTGTCCGGACCATAACTTTGCCATGCATAGAGATATTTTCAAATAACTTAGCACAAACATGCACCATATCAAGACAATGTGCCAAATGCAAAAACAATGTAGATTCAAGGTCAAGGTCACAGTGATAAGAAATAGACTTTAATTGAACTTTTCTTGTCCGGACCATAACTTTGTCATGCATAGAGATATTTTCAAATAACTTGGCACAAACATGCACCATATCAAGATGTGCCAAATGCAAAACTTTTGTCTGTAGCTTCAAGGTCGAGGTCACAGTGACAACAAATAGACCTCAGTTGAACTTTTCTTGTCCGGACAATAACTTTTTCATCCATAGAGATATTTTCAAAAAGCTTGGAACAGATATACACCATATCAAGACGCTGTGTCATATGCACAATGTCTGATCTGGGTCCGAGGTCATGAAACTTACTCAATTTGAGCATTTTAACATAATTATTACTATTGTAGTTACACACTTAGATTACAAGGCTAGGAAATTGGCTCGTTGCAAAGTAGATTTCAGTTACAAACTAAAAGTAGATTTTTTTGTCCAAACTTTGTCCTCAAGCTAACAGAGCTTTTTTAGTTTGAGCATCATGCTCAACTTTAGCATCATGCTCAAACTAAAAATGCTTCGTAACCATGGCGACAAACTCCAAACATGGAGTTTATTCTCATCGTTGGTTTGTAATTTCACCCTATTTTGCAATGAGCATATTTCATAAACTTGTAACTCAAGCATCTAACTTCAACAACAATATTTCTATTACATGCTCAAATTGAGTAAGTTTCATAACCTCGGGCCCTGGATCTAGTCATAAACGCGTTACTATCAAGTAAAGGGTTAAGGCAGATCACTGATTATCAACCTGGCATTAGGGATCCTAAAATGTCGCTGCTTACAACGAAAGGTTGCTTAATATCTGTTATCTATTATATGTTCTTAATAAATGAGGCCATCAACACACGATTGACTGTATTGAACTGATATTTGTTAGATAAAATTGATTGTGATATATTTAATTGACAAAGTAATTATGATTATTCATCAATAGAAATATTCCCTGTTACTTGAATTACTAGCTTTGATTAACTATTAAAAGAAAGATTTGACAGATCTGTTAATTCTTAATCAAACACCTTCCATTATAGAAAACCTGGTTTCATGGAATTTCCATGTCTTGTTTTATCTTTTGTTAAAACAACCTCGTTATTATGTCCACAAATAGCATTATATAAATGCGCTTAGTGTTTTAAACATTCTGATTGTATTGCCTTCATTACAAACACATGTTGTCCCGAAGTTTGCCTGACTTTACTTGTTGTTTTAAAATCTAGATTCGAACTTTAGACGTCTTGCCTTGAGGTCCAATTCGACATTGCTGTGCTGGACAATGTTCTTTCATACATAAAATAAAAGTTGATACTTTTTATCCTGAGCGTATCGGTTTATATTGAAGCAAAACAACGTCTGATGTTTGTTATTATCTTCTAAATGTCCTCCTTGCCCATACCAAGTTTCATAATTTTGTGTTTTATATTTTCGAGATATCGTCTTACCCTGTTTATAAATGACAAACATTACGTCGGATAGATGGACAATCTCCAATAAAACTGTTAGTGGAATAATATATGACTTGCTTCTTGTACATCATATCAAGTAGTTTTTCATCTTTTGTATGTAGACACATGTAGGTATACATAATATACCTGCAGACGATGAAGATCATGTTGGGACAGTACGGGTGCTAGACGCGGCTCTTAATATATTTATATGTACTTGCGACTCCGTACAGCGGTATTTCCGAGAAATTAGCGTCTACGCATTATAATTTACAAGGCGTCGAAACGAAATGCTTATATACACTATATATGCTACAAACTATTATAAATGAATACCCTTTATTTATTTTTTAAGATAGGACAGAAGAGATCATTACGCCGCATAGTGACCCTTTTCCTGCATTACGTTTCATATTAATATTGATGTATAACGTACGAACAAGACAAACGATAACATACTATGTTGACAAAACTTACAAGTAATATGTTACAGATACGTGTATTGACAGACGTTAAAATCATCACCCATTTTGAAAGAGCTTGTTGTCCATCCATGCACATGAATACTGTTCTTGAGAAAAGTATTGAAATATGATTCAATAAGAGACCAGTGCAGATCAAGATTAAGATACGTTGATTCTAGTCATGAATCGAAACAATCACATTGGAGACACATAACATAAGATTCGCATTCATTGATCGATGCCGATAATATATCCTAGACATATTTGTTAAATTTATTTAAATTGTTCTCCAAAGAGACCATGTCACTTGGAGAGTTGTTAAATTGCTCTGCATCTTGGGGACGTATTTTATCGTGTTAATGAGCCCTCTGTCAGCTATGTCCGTAGTAATGGTTCTCCTAGAGCAGTTATATATTCGTGAGTATAGTGCTTAGAACAGTTAGGGTGTGTTTATATTACTGAGGGACAGTGGTACTTAGGAAGTACCGGTCAAATGATCCAAGGACCCGAAACTGATACCCGTGACAACGGGGACAAATCTTTTGGATTTTGTCATACCCTCGATGCGAGTACTTGTAGAGTATACAGTAAATAAGAATAAGTTTACACAAATTGTTCGATCTGCATCATATGTGTCTTAACATTTCGTTCTGATCTATGCTTTATTATCCTTTTAGGAAAAAACACTATATAAGTGGGCATACATATACTGACAGTTTTCGGTCTTGTCCGTTGATGCTTATGGTGCGATTTTCCTTGTAGATAGAACGTGGTTTGTACTTAATAACAATGCTATTCGATCACCATGGAAGTATTTTTGGATAATGTAATGACATTGAATATAGACAGGTAGGTTTATAGTTCTCTAAAATGTGATTATGGTTGGTTTTGTTACTTTTCCATGAAAGATAAAGATATACAGATTCGCGTGACACAACATCATTTGCTTTTAATTGTGTAATTTGATTTTGTGTAATGATAACGGTAACAACCACTCTACAACAGTAACCATGACGAATGTGCGAAGATATCTGGCACATACCGCAACATGACTCTACCTATCGCAAATACAATTTAATATCTTTTGATAACGATAAAGCAACGTGTGACTGGGGGGCACTAAATAACGATAGCAGCCACTGTCTGACCCTTGATCAAATTCGCTATAATGCAGTGTTAAGCTGATTATTGCGTACACAGACACTTTGTACTGTCAAGCCATATATCGTTGTCGTTACAAAATGCAAATAGATGTTGATAACACCACTGCTCATTGAATAAAATGTCTTCCAATGTAACTGTCGCATTAATTGTGTTTGCTAATTATGATAATTCATTTTAGGTTCAACAAAGTGATCGTTGTAACTCAAATTAGTCCGGTGGATATTCAGGAAACTATTTCAGACTTATATTAACAGGGTGCGTTAAACTTACCAACCGAGAACATGAATATGATAAACTTAACCTCAACCATTCGGAAACGATATAAGTTAATACGTTGAAAAAATGCGACCATGCAAGCAAAATATCATGAGATAAAACCCAATTGTCATTTATTTGTGTGCTTTTTTACGCGGATATCGTCTCTACTTTCGTCATACTTACGATGTTGATACCGGACGTTTCTAACGGATATTCTTGCATTCCAATTCATTGCTTAATGGCCGCGCAGGGAGAAAATAGAGAAATGTCACGCGACATAATAGAAAGAAATATCGTGTCCATATCAGATTAATAAATTTACTATCTGCTCTATTAACAAGACAGTCTATCATACTAAATAATATCTCGGATTGTTACTTAATCATAGATTACAAATTTCATTGTCTCTATCAATGTAATAACAGGTCGTTAATGCTCAACGAAGAGAACTAGTCTGTTTTAGAAAGAGTCTATTGCAAAGACAATATTACTAGGTGAATCGAATCACCATCAAAGGTAATACTTATACATACATACAAGAACGGCAACTTTCGGCATTTGTAGAGCTGGAAACAACGATACAAAATCGTAGTTGTTTCATATACGATTCGCACCTACTGAGAATTTATTAATTGGAATTGCTTTTTTAATTTTCTGAGAATAAACTGTATCGTCCACAATGCGAAGCAAGATTCGTATTTCCAAAGCTTATTTGTAAGATTATCTTAATAACTTTGTTATCAGTCAATGAAACTGTAATTGATTTGAAATAAATTTATTAACTTGTTAACGTTAAACGAACACCCAAAGAAATTACAATTAACGCATCTGGCGTCTGTGTATATGAAGAATGATTTAAACGTCCTCAAATAACTTTGATCCATGATTCCTCACCCATAAGTCAGGGCATTGTTAGTAAGGGATATGCAATGTTCTACTGTTCATGTTCGAGAAGTTTTATTCTACGAACAGTTAAAACTAGAAATACTGTGAGCAAAGCTCACTGAAGAATACCCCCCGCTCCCCTCCCAAAGCATCGGATGCAATGGTAAAGTTGAATAATTATCTCCCCTTGGAAGAATCCGAGGCGTATGATCTTCCTTCGTGCATATCTACATATGATGTGTAATCTTCATGTAAAGTTTGAACCAAATCCATTGAGCCGTTTAGGAGGAGTAGTGCTTACAAGAAAGGTGAAGGTATGTGCACAGGAGTACCTCGCAGGTAACCTCTAAGTTGAATTATCTCCCCTTGGAAGAATCCTAGGTGTATGATCTTCATTCATGCATATCTGCATATGATGTGTAACCTCCATGTAAAGTTTGAACCAAATCCATTGAGCCGTTTAGGAGGAGTAGTGCTTACAAGAAATGTGGAGGTATGTGCACAGGAGTCCCTCGCAGGTAACCTCTAAGTTGAATTATCTCCCCTTGGAAGAATCCTAGGTGTATGATCTTCATTCATGCATATCTGCATATGATGTGTAACCTTCATGTAAAGTTTGAACTAAATCCATTGAGCCGTTTAGGAGGAGTAGTGCTTACAAGAAATGTGGAGGTATGTGCACAGGAGTCCCTCGCAGGTAACCTCTAAGTTGAATTATCTCCCCTTGGAAGAATCCGAGGCGTGTGATCTTCCTTCATGCATATCTACATATGATGTGTAACCTTGATGTCAAGTTTGAACCAAATCCATTGAGCCGTTTAGGAGAAGTAGCGCTTACAAGAAATGTGGACATACGGACAGACAGACGGACGAACTCATGGGAGTGTACTTGTGGGGTTATTTCCTTTGATGTTTACTTGTGGGGTGCACCCCACAAGTATGCAATTCATTCCGTAATTAACCCCCTTTTACGGAATGAATAACATTAATATGCAAATGAGATACCTGTTATAAAAAATAAAAAATAACTATTTATCTAAGTGTCTTTATAAGGGTGGTGGTTGGGCTTCAGTAAAAACACGCACCCCACAAGTAATCTCTCATGCGGACGGACATACAGGGTGATTCCTATATAACCCCCAAACTTTGTTTGCGGGGGGGTATCATGACGAAAAATTGTAAACATGTTAAGACTGGCAAGATTTGTTTCTAATGAGTGCAACATGTTATTAACTGACGTGTCTGAAAATGTGCGTGCGAGTTCCTTGTTTCGTTCCCAATGTTTTTTACCAAATAGGATATTAATGAAAATGGTTATATGGTTTAAGGACAGGATATTACATGTGGTAATAGTTATTAGAAATCATAAAACTAAATTAAATAGAAATTCAAAAGAAGAAAGTATCTAATAAAACAAGATAATCACATCTTGTGTCATCTTAACAAGATACTTTATTACAGAATGGAATTAATTACTTTTATCACCAAGAATCACATACAAATTGGCAGAAATGGAAACATATCGTGATTACTCAAAACGAATCTAAACATGTCAGCTTAAATGCATCACAACCTTGGAGTGTCAAGACTTGGACAATTTATGTACATCATATTTAAATCAAAGCACGGGAAAATCAGTTCCTTGGAATTTGCGGTGAGATTAAGGAAATGCAGCCCGTTATACCTAAATATAATTTAATGTGTAAGTGTTCGCCCACTATCCGACAGACAGTCTAGCTCATGTCATGATGAAGCGTCCGCCAATCGATCATGCTTGGATTCGTCCGTAACTAACGTTTGGTTGCGATCAACTTCTCCTCTCCTCTATTACAATTAATCCAAGTGTGATGATAACGCCATATCAAGTAAATGAATGTCAGTCACATGTACTTTATTTCCAAATATGTAGGATCCTTGTACATTTCTGTTAGAAGACGTGCACAGACATTAATCCATCGAGACACGCTACTATACCATTATCATCTACTTCGTGTTATTTTGTCTCTTTTACCTGAAATCTAAACCGTCCCAACATACCACAAATCTGAAGAAGCTGAATTTAAAAACAGTTAAGACAATACATGTAAAACTGTGAGTTCGTGTTGTTTAGAGTACTAGAGCAAGGAAGCAATTGAATTACATGCAATGACTTGGCAGCTGAGAACGACGTAAACTTAATTAGGACCTAACTTAATTAAACAATTATTCAGTTATCCACTTCCAACGCATTATATATTACATATTCTCACATGGAATGGATCCTTTAAATCCAGGCTTCTGTCAAAATAAAAAATGAATAAAACACACACGGCCTGATTAAAATTGTCTTCAGGGAATCTTCAAATAAAGAATGTATTTGTGTTGTTGACTCCAGAACCATTACTTTTCGTTTCATTAAAATTATGATTGACGTTACCCAGGAATGAAACCTAGAAACTTTTTTTTTTCATTCCACCGTTGTACTGGATCGATACTTTACGCAGAAGCCATAATGTTAGTTTTCTCGCGTGACGGCTCAAATATTTAATTCCACCGTTGTACCTTTGAAGATATAAAACACATGCACCTGACAGTAGTGCATACATTAATTTGTATCAAAAGTCAAATATCCCTAATAATGAAAATATTGTATTCGGCAAAAAAAGAGAAAAATGGAAAAAATGAAAACTTGTAGCCTAACGAATCTTTGCGAAGAATTTCTTGCGAATTTCTTGCGAATGTTGCGAGTGGCCATGCGAGCGTTGCGAGTCCTTGCGAACACCCTCTGAATGAAGCGATTTCGCACTCAACTGCTCTTGCAACTGCGTCACTTGTTCTCCAGGCGCCGGACAGTACACATCGAGTCAAGTTTATCATGCCAAGAGGGCTCCAATTCTTGCGAATTTCTTACGAATGTTGCGAATGTCTTTCGAGCGCTACAAATACATTGCGATGATTAAGAGTGGCTTACGAATACTTACTATTACTATTTTGAGAAAAAGTGTGAAGAATATTCCTTCCTTGCGAATTTTAGGAACATGTTGCTAAAATTCGCAACAATAAACGAATGGTAGCGAGTGGTTAAGATTATTTACGATCATATCCCGATCATTACTATTAACTGGCTAGTGATACTCGCAAGGGCAATCGCAAGGAATTCGGGACTCTTTGAGATCAGCATAAGCGAAAACAAGACCTTTTGAAGACTATTATGTGTATGGGACTAACGGAATATAGGTTGCATACATTTACTATTTGTTCGTTGCATCGACCTTTCGCAAGACGCTTTCGATATCATTGTCAAAATATATAGTTAACGAATTCAATACCGTCTCATGAAAAATGTATAAACAAAGTATAATGCTTGCAAATAACGCTACGTTTGTTTAATTTAGATCTGCCTATATTTACTACATGGGATTTCTAGTTAAACACATATGAATGATACAACACATAAAACAAGGGTTCACAATATAGCCCCAAATTGTCGACGCGGATCGAGTTTCAAGTCAAATCAATAACTGAATCATTTCAGATACAAAACGTTTCTTTACATTTTCAATGTGAAGAGGGCTCATCAGGTCCTCCACGAAGTATAACACGGGTCTTCAAACAAATATGTGGCTGTCTATTCAATCCAAAACGTCAGACAGATAAACATTTATGTCATGAGATACGATCGAATAGGCCGCAACAAATGATGATTAACCTTTAGAAATTCGGTTTAGATATGAGCCGTTCCCCGGGAAAACCAGACGTGTGGACTCTGCGTAGAGTATAGACCCGGATAAGCCTAAGCATGCCGCACAAGCTAACCCGGACATACATTTTCCGCCTCATTTGGTTTTTCTGTTTCATGAATCATTACTCTATACGACTATCGCCCTGAGACGGTAGTGTCGGCCCAGATTAGCTTTTGCAGTCGATCTGGGTCGATACATTACGCGGAGTCCATAATGTTGGTTTTCTCGTGGAACGGCTCATATCAGCCTATGATGTCATATCAGGGTCGCCCGTTTTCGCCTGTGTATTATTACACTGAAAAACTGACCCGGAGATGGTCATTAACATGCCAAGTATACCGATTACTTATCTTGGTCACAATCCCCGTTTGGGAAATACTGACAAGGCATAATTCAAACTTAAGTGACAACACTTGTATCCACACACTTTTGGCTTGAGCATTTTAACCCTCTGGAAATCGCATTTTTGGCTTTGTCATGTTAAATCTGTGGTAGTATATTTTTCTTGGTGATATCTAGTTCGCATATGGGTCATGTCCAGTCAAAAACTAGGTTACTAGGCCAAATTTAGGAAATCTTGTTAACTCTGTAGACACTATAGAGACGTCATTTCTGAGTTGAGCAGATTTAAACTTCGTCGAAAAGTTTGTCTTGATGCTATCTAGGCAAAGTTCCAATATGGGTCACTAGGCCGAGTTAAAGGAATATCTTGGTAACACCGTGGAGGCTGTTTTTTAGCTGGAGCATTTTGAAACATTACAAGAATGTCAAAAAGTAGGTCACTAGGCCAAATGTGAGACGTTGACGTTTATAAACCGCATTTTTGGCTTGAGCATGTTGACATTTTGTCAGAATATTAACTTGATGGTATATAGGCTAAGGTGGAATATCGGTTATGACAGGTCAATTACAAGGTTATATATCAGAATCTTTGTCTTGATACAATCAAGGCCAAGTTCGAATATGGGTGATATTGAATAAAAAACTAGGACACTTGGTGAACAGTGAGCAAAATCGTGTTGCATTGTAGTATGATGACAATTGATCAGCATGTTTGTGTTAATGATATAACTTCAAGAGTACCATTTATTTGTTTCAGATTGGTGGAACGTTATGTTTGTCTTGTTGATGTCAAAGAGTAGGTTGAACATGGGGAAATGTCAGGTAAAAAACTAGGACATTTGATCAAATTTTGAGAAAAACATGTAGCCACTAAACAAGGCACATTATTTACTTGATCTTAATGAATACTTGTCAATTATTTGTCTAATATATCCGCCCAAAATAATACGGGCTATGTTAGATCTAAATCTATGTCACTAGGTCAACGTTAGGCTCTCATTGTCGACACTAACAATAGAATGACAACTGTTTGTTTTTTAATTGACATTTGGTAAAAGAAATTTAGATAGCAGTGTCTTGATGACATCTCAGGCAATTTTGAATGTGGGTCTGATAATAAACAAGAGGGATCGCTCACCTGAGAATGGGCTAATTAAGACAATATCGTCAAGACGATATTTCTGACAAAAATGTCAGGCTGCTGAAGTAAAAAATGCGATCTCTATAGTGTTAAGAAGATTGTTTTATAATATGGCCCATTGACCTAGTTTTGGACCTGACCAAATCCATATTCGAAGTTAGCCTAGATCTCATCAAGACAAATATTCTGACATGCTCAAGCCAAAAATGTGGCTTCCAAAGTGTTAACCAGATTTTCCTTAAATTTGGCCTATTGACCTAGCTTTTGACCAGACATGACCTATATTCGAACTTGGCCTAGATATCACTAAGACGAACATTCTGACAAAGTTTCAATATGCTCAAAAATGCCGTATCCAGAGGGTTAACAAGATTTTCCTTAAATTTGACCTATGTTTTGACCGGACATTATCCATACTCGAACTTGGCCTAAATATCACTAAGGCAAACAGTCTGACAAAGTGTCTACATGCTGAAGTTTAAAATGCAGCTTCCAGAGTGTTTACAAGATTTTCATTTACTTGGATCTAGTGACCTAGTTTGTGACCCCAAATGACCCAGTTTTGAACTAGGCCTAGATTTCATAGAGTTATATGTTCTGATAAACTTTCATGAACATTAGATGCAAATGTTGCCTCTAGAGTGTTAACAAGCAAATAATGACGACGAACGACTGACGACTGACAAAATGCGATCACACAAAAACTGACATTGAGCACTTCGTGCAAGGGAGCTAAACATAGGTCTCTAGGTTATAGAGGTCATTTGTTTTTGTGTTTGTATCAGATTTTAATATATCTTTCTCATGATTCTTATAGCAATCTTAGCTTGCACTCAACAAGTGAAAAGTAATAACAGCTTGCATATTAAACTTTTCAGTAATACAGGGACAGTTCGATGCCTCTTCAGCAGACAACATTGTTACACAAAGATAAATTGCTCCTCTTACGCAATGTCTTTAATTATATTAATATATTCTACTTCCATTTATTCGTATTTTTGCCAATATGCCTTCGAAACTATCTGCTTAAGACTTGCTGTATATGAGAAAGGGTTAATTTTGTTGACACTGTTCAATTAAAATTACATTTTAATCGCCCTCTTATTCAGCACGGAGAACGCTTTCATAGTTTTGTAGTTTCGGGCCTGACGAGTCAAAGATCAATTATAATAAAAGGTTCTCGTCTCCGAATTCAACCTGAATATTGGTGACATGAGCTACATCTTTTATTCTCTTCATCAAACTGGGTGCGCAAACTGAAATACTCTATATTCGGTGAAATAGGTACTCCAAGAGTGAAGATGTTTGTTTAATGATGTTTTAAAATAACATTTAGTGTGATTCTAGTCCCAGCTAGCAATTCCAAAGATGTGTCTAGACTTCTAAGATAACTAAAATTTTGTCATGTGTTCATACATCAAAATCACAGAAAAACATAACCACTGTGTCATTATACTTATTAATACAAACATACCAGCATTAATATTCGAAAACCGTCATTTGGAGTGATAACAATTTGGGTCGAATGTTCGTGTTCCCATGCAGTGGCTTGCGATCTGATGATAAAGTGTCAAACGCTACAATTTGTTGGTCTGTAAGAGATAATTCACTTGAAATTAATTGGGCCACGACCAATGAAATTCTACTTCTTTTAGAATTTAGGATCAACCGTGATTCCGAGTTCATCATTGAACAAGTTTTTACAGTAACGTAAACCATATCCAAATGCTTCCATGGTGAGTTAATGTCTTTAAAAGACGATTGGAATAAACAATGTCTCCGACGGCAAGTTTTTCTATGACATTGGTCGGTTATAGAAAATGGTCTTATCAGACAAAATCATTCGGGTTGCTATCACAGAACCCCAGCTAGACGATTTAGTGTGTTTAATGATTGACACATTTCAGATTATATGTCTTCCACCAAGGTTATTACATCAATCACTGTGGGAAGGAAGCCAGTTGCTTTTGCAGAAAGTTGTGTGGAGTAGTGGTGCGAGGATACCAAGAAACAAATAGATTACTGGCCAACGTAATGTAACTAGGACATTGTTGAAAGCGGTGTTAAAGACAACAATGATACTACTAATAAAACTACTTTATTTTAAGAATTTGATCCATTTAGTGAGTTAGCAATAATCTCTCATGAGGCCTTCTAATTCGATATAATACAATTTAAAGTGCAATCATAATATAATTTCATTAGGAATCAAACATACAATCAAATAAATCGATGAATTATTATAAGAGCTTTCGTTCGTGAAGGGAATACTAACTGTATACCACGCGTAACCTATAACTTAAACAACATTTCGTATTAAGTATTTGAATATAAGCATGCAATGTTAATACCATATGTCATTGATATATATGACTTAAATGTCAACCATGACCATACATTTATCATATATGTTAAAATGAAACATAATACCCGACATAGAAAAATAAATAGCATGACAACCTGGGCGAGTATATAACGTGGCAACCTAGACAAATAAGAAACATGACAACCTAGACATAGTAAATAAACATGACAACATAGACAACTAAATAACTTGGCAACCTCGATAAATAAATATAATGACAACCTTGACAAAGAAATAACATGACAACATAAACAAGTTAACAAAATGACACTCTAGACAAATAAATAACATGACAACCTAGACAAGTAAATACAATGACAACCTTGACAAATAACTAACATGAGAACCTAGACAAGTAAATAACATGACAATATAGACAAGTAAATAATATGACAACGTATACAAATAAATAACATGACAATCTAATCAAGTAAATACAATGACAATCTAGACAAAAAAATAACATGACAACCTTGATGAGTAAATTACATGCCAACCAAAACAACTTAATAACATGAATACCTAAATATGCACAAGCTACTTACACAAGTTTGTTAGAACCTTCTGTCAACGTTTACAGATTCTGGCAAGACTCAGCATATGAATAGACTGATCTGAACCTATACTGCCAACTTGTACATTTTATCATGCACTGGCTTTAAAGTCGACCAGGAATAACTATACAATAAGAGACTTACAAAGTCTTCTTGTCAATTATTCGGACACACGGCAAACAAAAAGTACCAATATCAGATAACAAGGAAACGCTGGTTTTGAGCTGGATTTTATCTGGACATAAACAACTATCGGAAATAAACAATATGTAAGGCGCAGTAAAATACAATGTTGAACGTTTTTTTTAAATGATTCGTAGCCGCAAGTGACATAGTTTATTGTTTGAACTAGATTCCAGGATCAGACAAAAACATTCGTTGTCATCTTGCACTTGAAAACTACTAATCATCTACAAATCTACATATCGCATCCTCATTACTGCAGGACGTTGACTGAATGAACCGTCGCCAAGCACGGAGTTGCTAATGGCGTCGCCAAGCACGAAGTTGCCAACCCAATACATCTAATGAAATTATGTAAATGCTGACGAGAGTTATTTGGTTTACATACACGCATACATAATGATCCTGTTCTTAGTAAATGAATTAAAACGGATATTAAGTACTTCTGGGACAACGCAGTGACTGTATAAAATAACAAGAGCATCGCAGTGTTTTTTTCATACATGTATTATAGTCACTTTTGATCTTTGACATAGATCAGTGAAACAGTAACCCGTCCAAATTCACTTTACAATTAACCAGTGTATGAAATAAAATAAATCAATATATGAGTTATGGAGGAATTATGTCTCCAAATGAAAGAGCTAGAGCGATGAAGTTATTTCATAATGACACATTATAGCAAATGTGAGTGACCTTGAACTTTGAACAAAGCTTGATCAATTGCGAACCTCTCCAAGCTCTCTTACCTTTTGTTTGAATATGACGGAGTTACGTCAACAAATGAATGTGTTAGAGCGATGAAGTCGTTCAATACACATGTATTATAGTCACTATGAGCATGAACTCTGACTTTGGTTAGTGGAATGCGTACAAGTGGTGATAATTGCAAACATATGATCTTATCTGGACAGTATATAAATAACACATTGCTTTGAATTGGACAGTAATATTGTCAGCCGTAGGCGAAGGTGACAGTATTTCTCCGAAGGATGACAATATTACTGTCAAATTCAAAGCAATTTGTTATTAATTTTATTTTACCAAAAAATAGAATTACATTATTTTATGATCTGTAAAATGTTTCATAGCACAAAAGTACAACATAGAGCGCTCTATATGTCTAGATTTAATTAATGAGTTTCATTAACATAAATAGTCCTACCTACCTAATTTGCATACGGCCGTGAGACAGTAAATGATTTGCATACCGCCGTGAGACAGTACAAAAACTGTCTCATGGTCACGTGGTACATTTTTCTTGACAGTAAAAATAGCAACTTTTTGTCAATGGGAGTTTTATATGGATAATGAAATTGAGGTATAATAAAAACAAATGTCGACATTTATATTACAAACAATAACAATTGTTATCTCGGATTTCACCGGGACAAACAATTAGTGGGAAATAAACAATATGTAAAGGTGCAGTAAAATATTTTAAAAATGAATACAAATAGATTCGTAGCTGTAAGCCGATCGCGACCTAATTTATTGTTTGAACTAGATTCCAGGACATGACACAAACATTCGTTGTCATCGTGTCCTTGAAAAACTACTAATCATCTACAAATCGCATCATCATTACTGCAGGACGTTGACTGAATGAACCGTCGCCAAGCACGGAGTTCATTAATTCTGACAAGAGTTATTTGGTTTACATACACGCACACGTAATGATCCCGTTCTTAGTAAATGACTTAAAACCGATATTAAGTACTTCTGGGACATCGCTGTGACTGTATATTATAACAAGAGCATCGCAGCTTTTTTTAATACATGTATTATGGTCACTTTTGATCTTTGACCTAGATCAGTGAAACAGTAACCCGTCCAAGCTCACTTTACAATAAACCAGTGTATGAAATATAATAAATCAGGTATGGAGAAATTATGTCTCTTAATGAAAGCGCTTGAGAGATGAAGTTGTTTCATAATGATACATTAAAGAAAATGTGACCTTGACCTTTGAACTTTAACAAATCTTGATAAATTGCGAACCTCTCAAAGCTCTCTTGCCTTTTGTTTTGAATTTGAAGGAGATCCGTCCACAAATGAAAATGCTGGAGCGATGAAATCGTTCAATACAAATGTATTATAGTCACTGTGAGCATGAACTCTGACCTTGGTCAGTGGAATGCGTATAAGAGGTGATAATTGTAAACATATGATTTATGTTTAATAACAATCGGATAAGAAATAAAGTCGCTAGAGCGATGGTGTCATTTCGTACAACTTATAAAACACTGACCTTGACCTTTGACCTAGGTCGGTGAAATGCTTTTATAAAAGGGAATACTGGGAGCAGTTGTGTTTAGTTGCATAACAATTGGATAAGAAAGTCGCTATAGTGATGACATGTTTTCATACAGTCTTGTAATATTCACTGTGACCTTGAACTTTGACAAAGGTATGTGGAGCGCAAATTTGTAAAGGAGGCAATACATATGATTTATGTTGCGTTATAATTGGATAATACATAAAGTCGCTAGAGCGATGGCGTTGTTTCTTATTGGGGATACAAATTTGGTTGCTCACTTATACCGAAGACATGGCCTTTTAAATGTATTTTTACAACATTCATGCTGAAGAAAGTTATTCGGTTGACATACACACACATACATGCTGATCCCGTTCAATGTAAATGATTTTAAATCTATATATAGTACTATATTTTAGGTTTTTTTTGTGTTCATCACTTTTGCTTGTCTGTGATTGGCTGAAATATTTTGTTCATAACCTCATGAGTAAAAAAAATTAACATTGGCGATCGGTACTACTTTTTTACAATGTAAACAAAGATGGCTGCCGTAAAGGTAAACAAAGATGGCTGTCGTCAATGTAAACACATATGGCCGACTTGGAAAACTACGACAGTACGAGAGTTGGTCTACATTACTCGGAACATTTTTTTTTTACATAAAATGAAATGAAACAAACAAATAAATATTTTTTTCCATACAGAATATAAACGGATCTCAAAAATAATAAATGAATAAATAAGTTTAAATCTAACGCTACAGTATCCTAGCGTCTGCTACGACGGTTTCGCTATTCCATGATTCAATATGGAACAAGCAATGCTTGAAATTGGCGAAATTGACGAAATCCTCTGGGATTCGAACCTTTTTGACACAGACTTCAGTCTGGAGGAGCAGAACGAAATTGATCAGTGGACAGTATCGACAGTGTTTGATAATACAGAGAATGTGGAAATGGAAAATGCTTTGAGCAATTCCGAAAGGCCAGGTGAGGGGAGGTTCAAGTGTCTGAACATGAAGCAGCTTGATGAGCTTGAAGAAAAGAGGCAATTCAAGTCAACGAAAAAACACACACAGTGGGGTCTAAAAGTTTTGCAAGGTAATACACCCTTTTTAAAATTTATCCTCGACACATTGTCAAATATCCAAAACAATACAAAAATGTAAGCCGGACTGGGGCTCGAACCCAGAACCTTCTCAGTAAACCAAGACGCTCTTACCAATTGAGCTATCGGGCTGGACACATTAGGCATTGTATTCTTGGAATTTGATGATGTATTGAGAAAAAGAATTAATAGATACGTATTATATCTAACCGTACCAGTTAATTCAGTAGATCAAGTATATTTTCAAAAGATATAAATGAAACTTATAGAGCTCTAGAAAAAGCATTTTTTCCCCAAAAAAATCCCATTATTTGATTATTTCCTGAAGTTATTCCTTGTTTAAAGTGTGTTTTTGTTTGTTTTATTGCAGACTGGAGCCTAGAAGCAAATGGGGATGTGATACAGTTTAATGAAGTTACATCATCCCAGTTGGACGAGTTATTGCAAAGGTTTTACGCAGAAGCCAGCCAGCCACGGGAGCAAAGTATCACAAGAACACGTTGAAAAACATCAGAGGAGCCATAAACAGACATTTACAAGACATTGGCGTTGAATTTGACATTGTTCGTGACAAAACATTCAAAACAAGTAACAATATGCTAGATGCAAAACTTAAATCAAATTTAGAACAAGGCCTTTCAGTGCCTACCACTCACAAAGCAATAATCTCTAAATCTGATCTGCTCAATAATTAGCGATACAGGTTTTAGTATTGTACTACGACGGGTGTGGACAATTGATATCTAGTGAGACCAATGGTCGAGAGAGATGTCAAATTGTCCACGCCCATAGCAGACGATTCTAAAACTAGTATCGCCAATGCAACTTTTAAGTCAGATATTATAGAAAGAAATACAAATTTCTACATAATAAATAAAGAAATATTACAATTTACACATACAATATAATTTATGACTGGTGTGTGTAAACCAACGCCCAACTATCTCATTTTGAATGACGTAAACTTATGTTTCAATGACATCACATCATATTTCAGTGACGTACATTTGTTCATATTTTATTTAAAGAAATCATGATTTACACATAAAATATAATACACATTTTGAATGACGTAAATGCATATTTCAATGACGTCATATCATATTTCAGTGACGTTCCATTACCATATTTGGTACCGTATTTGACCTACTCAAATAAGGATTTTTGATATGTCGTGCTTGAACTGCACATGACAATCTGCATGTTTTTTTCGTCGGAAAATGTCCTTGTATCTAATAAATAACAAATAATACACAGTGAGTCACTGTCAGTGACTGTATATATATATATCTAAATATTATCGGAAATTGCACTTATATAGGATCCGTTCTAGCAGGCCAATTATCAGTTTTTAAACATTTACCTGTGTGACGGTTCATGCTTTTAACAATAACGATACCCCTCTGTTTTAAAAAAGTTCAGATCGTGATAATGCTCACACTAGCAAATTCAAGTTATACATTACAACAATGAGTTGTTCAAGTATACCGAAGACGTGTTTTTCATATATCTTATATCATCATTTAGTGCTGCTAAGGACGGAACTATTTCCATACAGTAACGTTACAGAGCGATCCCATCTAAACTATGACGAATCAATGTTTGGTAAATCCCTTGTACATGATACGCAATGACAAATCGATAGAAGTACACAAAACCAATTCCAGTCTAATTAAAGCATTATCCACGTGTGTAAACTGTAAATACATACGTAGTTTCTGATGTGTTTCAATGACATCTGTATTTGTAGACTGTAGACTGTACACATTTTGCCACATATTCGCTATTATGCGGCTATATTCATAGTAGTTTTTGATAGTCATTGACGATCTATATAAGTTTATCTCAATAAAACATGACGAACAAAATCAAGTGGAATTTAATAACTGCTAGGATGAATGTGCAAATAATTGTTTTAAAGGTAGGTGTTTTGATTATATTTGTCATTCTCCGATGTGAAGTTTATGATCGCAAAAAAGAAGATGTGTGTTCGCTTTATTGAGCATACTGTGAGGTCAAAGGTGACATCTAAATCTTAATAAAGAACACTAATTTACAGGCGTTAATACCAGACTAAGATGATACACGAGGTCTTTATGAAATACACTGTTAGAAAAGGCATAATACATCATCGTGTCGACGATTCAATTTCGAGTCGAGAACAACAATCACGGTTCGTAAATTATATTTTCCACGACCCTAGCAACCAACGGAAATGAGAGTATAATTGCGCAATATATCGTTAATGTTTATTTATCTAAACAATGCAAAACGAGTGTTAATTTTCTAAATAGTGAAGTGTTTCAAACAAACAAAACGAAACATTTTAAATAGCTAATATCAAATTATACAATAAAAAGGTTATTGCATGATAATGGGAAACTATTGTGTTGGGTCTCGTTCCTTCGGCGGAGTTCTGCCCGAGCTTAGTCGAAGGAACTCGTCCAATACAATATTTTCCCATATAGATGCAATAAGCTATACTATTCCATGCAATTATCTTCTTAATTAACCCTTTCCCACATACAGAAAATATATAGCAGACGACTTTAACATAATTAAGCAAAACATATAGAACCTCTCTATACATAAAATAATAATTATCGAATAAAGTTGAAATATTAAATAGTGTCAGAAGGTGAAATTGCTCATTATGAGCAATTTCTCCATTTGACACAATATTCTCAAAAGTTGTCTGCTTCAGGGGCGTCAGAAAGGGTATGTATGTGGGAAAGGGCTAACATAAGGGTACGACTTATCTTCAAGTCCAAGTGTGGAAACACAATTTACTAACAACCTTTATGACTGTTATACAATATTAAATACGAAAGAATATTATGTTGCAGAAGCAGTACGTTGGCCTGTATTTTCTAGGTTCCTATCAGAAAGTATTGACTGGCATCAGTTGTTGCTTGCGATCTTTTCTGCTTATTAGCCTATAAAAGCTAGTATTCGTCATTTACTTCAGCTCACCGCCATGATATAACTTAAGTATTGCTGAAATGGCTTTGAATGCCAATCAAGGTCCTCTAAGAGGTAACCGTTTTCATATTTGTGTTAATTAAACGCATTCGTGGTGTGACTTAAATCATGCGAGCTCTATCGCCATCAGGGATTCCATTTCTGCATGATTCCTTTTACGTTATAAAAAACACTCATGTCCTATATACAATGTACCAAATATAATATGCTGACCTGTTGGGGAAGAACTCAACATCCAATTATGGTATAAGATGACTTATCGATACAGTTATCAATTATATACCTATACATTTTCCGGTGAAAAAACATGCAAAATGTCACGTGCAAAGAAAGCAAACAAACATGAAGAATTAAAATTTCGCATTTGACTCGGACAAATACCTTTCCAAATATGGTAAGGTGACGTCTTTGAAATATGATGTCACGTCAGTCATAATGCGGTTATGTGAATTTATTCACATGTCATTCATAAATGTTACTTCTTGTGTAGAATGTGTTATTTCTTTATTAAACGTTTAAATTGGTGCATTCTGACTTTTGTGTTGCAGTAATAGTGTATTGTCTACTCAGAACGTGGGATAATTCATTTTCGCGAGATATCAATTTTTCCATGGGTCTCGTGGTAAAATACGCAGCGACGTTTTGCTACTGAAACATAATATTCCATATTTTGTTCATACTGATTTAAAACATCCTAAATTTGTGTTCCACCTTTGGAGTTGAAGTAAAGAAGTACCAACATAAATGTTATGTTTGAGACACCGGTGATGACATAACCTTGCAACAGACTACTCTTCTAGATATCTCTGTCGGAGTATAAATTGTTAAATGGAAATTCTTCAGACTTTATGAACATACTTGATAATTTTAGATTCATTGATTCAAAGTGAGCATAATCGACTAATCTTACGCGGATCCTCGTCATTCATGCAAAGGAAACCAACACTGCATAAAACAATGAATTCTTATCAACAACATTATTATAACAGATCTAACTTTATGTAAGGTGTTATTGAAAAAAAGGAAGCTCATGTGTCTGGAACAAAGAAAAAAGACTACTTCAAAACATTATTTTTTAAAAGAACGTACGCATTGTCATTCACCGAACATTTTGCTGTTTTATTGATTTCTGGGAAATCAGGCTACGTTTTCGAATGCTATATTAACCTCAATTCCTAGAGGAGACACGTTTATGACGAATGAACGAGATATTGATTTATTATCCGTCCTCGGAGACAGTAAAATTTAGAAGGAAATCTGACAATTACATTCGATAGAACGAATATAGCAATGTATCGGACACCCACATACGAGCTCATCTAAAATGTTTTGTTGCCGGACAATATAATCTAGTTACCCGAGCCATTAATGAATTGATTTGCTCGGACATTGTAGATTAAACTGCAAGCCATTGTGTTTTGCTGACAAATATGAACCTTGCAGAAATATAGAGCGATATTTATACCTTCCTCGTGGAGTTTCAATTGAAATCGCCAATAAACGTTTTTTATAAACATTACATTTATTTAAAGTGTGCAATAATGAAACGTTTTATTTCCGATGGAAAACCTCCACCCAGATCTTTAAAAAAAATCTAATTAAAGCTGACATATCTAACGAAATAACAATCAAAACTAATGTGTGTGCTTCGTATCCGCTTTAAAATTCAATTTCGTTATATTCTGATGTAAAAAAAAATAGCAGTTAAGAATAAATATCCTAAGGTTCCCATGCTAATCATGTTACGCCAAAATTATACTACAGAACAGAAACATGCGTTTTATCAACGTTTCTCATTTAAAAAAAAAAAACGTGCTCCGATGATTTTCTTCAATATTTGTGTTACGTTACAGTTAAAGAAATGTGGAACTGTCTGTAAAACATAACAACTAAAGAAATTCCTATTTATTTGAATAAGTATCATTGAAATAATAATGATTAAGGTTATATTCTCGTAGATGTTTTTTAATAATATTTAGAGCGAAGTACGTTTTAAGCGTGAAATATCTGTTACTGCTCAATCTTGTTAGGAAATTGCATTTTTCGAATCTGAATTAAATTCTAGTTCCATAAAAATGTCGCCGAGCAATGATTTAATTTCTATCACTATGCTAAAACTGAATTCAACAATACCAGAGAGTAATCACTTGCAATTTGAAATACATTCCATACCTGGTTTACCACTATTTGGGTTAACATGTAACATTAAAGAAGTATATCTGCACAAATATGATATATATGTATATACATATTTCACTATATAAAGTTTACCTTTTCGTATACTTTGGTTATAATCATTCTTCAGTAGAAATGAAAAAGTGGTCTTTCATTATAGTATGACACCAATTCAAAGGGCTGGTCGTTATATTTTAATGAGACACCATTGTCCTTAGAACATACACTTCCCGAATCCTTCCAATTTTGACAGGCATCTGGCAGGCATGCATTCGGTACCATTATGTTACTGCTCAAGTGGCTCATCAACTGGGCATATCGAAACAGTTCCTCCTGTTGAAACCGGGATTGGAATATTCGATGACCTTCTCCCGAAGTGGTTTCCATAACCTTTAGGTTACGGGACCAGTTTCAGGAAAAAACCCTCAACATATGCACTGATGTTTTGCTTAACCATAACCAAATTGAAACGAACCCAGGTTAAACTATCTTTGTATGTAAGCCGGTTGTTTTTGAATCGTGCTTACGCCTTTTTAAATCCATATAATAGCCTTCTATACCAGCCATTATCGGACTAAGAACATGTACCACTATAGAAAAGTCGTAGCTGTATATGTAGATCGACCATTGCTTCAATGAATATATTATCTTGTTTCTTGTATACTCCCAGAAGAGGAAACAGCGCTACATATAACACATAGGCGACAACATTCATTTTGACTATAATTGCCTAAGATCCTCGTGTCATACATTTACATATGCTATTGGTCGGACACGCGGTTGGTATTTCCGGTCTTTGTCAGGGTTGATCTTTATAAGCTATGTAAGCTTTCGCTCTTATTCTTTTCTTATTTGAGATGTGTTACGTGTAGTTTGTAATATAACTTAAAGTATTGAGGCCTCTTCTAAGGTTTGATTTTGTAAAAGTGTTAAACATGATTGATTTGATTCCAAGCATCCTTGCATCGGTAACTCATTCGGTAGTAACTAGGGCAGTCAATCCAGGGGTTGTGAGTTGGACCCCAAGCTCGGCCAACATTATGTCCGGCGTTTGACAAAAATCACTGTGACAAGCGTCATTCATCTTCCACCAATGGGCTAATAGTCTATTACGAAAATGAGCGAGTTATTTGCAAAATATGTGGTGTGGAGTACTGATGTGTGAACATGTGAGAAGATGGACTGGCTGCCGTGATATGACTGAAAAAATGATGAATACGGCGTTAAACCCAAATCAATCAATCAATTCCGAGCAACGTAACATTTATAATAAATATTTCAATCGAATAAACAAGACTTGCTAGATAGTTATAGTCCTTCAATACAGACATAGCAGTAATATCAATGTTTGTGTTTCTTTAGACAATAAAAGTAAATTTCAGTGAATTATAAGTCCAATTGAAATACACGGTTAACGAAGGTTTACAGAGGTCGATCCTCACATGGCTTGCGTGGGTTTGTCTGTTCTTTACGCTTTCGGTTTAATGTTAATTGTCTTTTGTGTAATTGGTTCCCTACTGTTCTATCTTTATTCATAAAAACATGAGCGACGCAGAGCGGATGTTTTTTCTTAGTCGAAAAATGGGCAAACAAACTGAATTATTATTTAAGCCAGAATTTTGTGACTTTGTATAGCCATACATATTGTTTCTAGGAATATGTGTACCAAGGTTAATTTGAATAAGTCTAATTGTTTTTAAGTTTTGAGGTAAGGTTAACGTTTTGTGACGACGCCGACACCAAGGGTATCATAATAGCCCGACTTTTCTTCTTCGAAAAACAGACGAGCTTATAACTCTGAAAATGATAGAAAACGCTCACCATAGCTTTGGATTTATCTGAAATGCTGTTCAATAGAAAAGTTTCGTAAACTTAAACGTATAAATACTCAATGTAATTGTCAACTTTTACATGCCATTGTCTGTATGTAATCTATTATGTATGACTGTAAGAGCTGTTCTGGAGAAAGACGTTGTTATTGAATATACGTGACATACGGAAATCACATAAATTAAACATACGACATAATGTTTGTCTGGTTGGCCTTTATCATGGTCTTATGTCATAAAACTGTTATCTGTGATTGCTTATTTGTAATGGAAACGTCTGGTGCGAGAGTTCAGAGACAGTCTATACGACATGACGCACGACATCGGAACAAATCGTATTCAATGTACATATGTCAACGCAATAGATCAGAACACAAACTAACGTTTTTCCTTGAGTCCGTTTCGGAATTGCTTAACTATTTCCCATAAACGACACCTCTTTACACAACACGACTTTGAAAACATCTAGACTCGATCTGAAAAATTTTATTAATGAAAAGATATACATTGTATAGAGTTGTTGGTATTTTGGTAAAAGGATACTTCTCTCATTGTGAACAACTACTTCTTTTCTGGCAATGCTTTGCCAAGTTGTATGCTGCATATGCAATTAAATTGCGTTTGCATTTGAGAAAGAGATCAAATGACCGAACGATGACCCGTGTTAAAACCCTAGAGAGGCAAAGAGAACTATGTAAATACAGATTGAACCGAATTCTAAAAGGTTTTTGTGGCGATTGGTTTGACAATCGCCACAATGCTAACAGAAACAACAACAAAGAACACATTTACATAGTCAGTTTTGTACAGCCCGTTGACTTTTTTTCCTTACTGCAAACCAATTAACCTACATCCGTTAATCCGCCAAATGTATAGTTCCATCAGTGATGCAGAGACACGACTATTAATAATCATGTCAGTGCTACTTTGGTACCGGATTGATATTAATATTTGAGATTTATTGAGATAATATCTAAATTATGTAAATAATATCTTTCTTCATGATTAGGCAGATAATAAATATTATTGCGCGTTCTATAACTCGCATAACAAATTTCAGGGTTTTAAATAAGGACCGGCACCCGGCGAATCATTGCAGTTTCGTTTTGTCAAAATTCTGTGCCACAATCAAAAAATTATTAAAGGTGTTTTTTTGAAATATATGAATAAATAGTGTTCTCAGGAGTATTCTGCGATCGCTGCTAGCACTTGCCGAAAGTCGACGAATAACGATGACTTATGCTTTGTTAAGGTGTCTTCGACAAGGTCCGCGTCTTAATTCCCGACTTTCATCAAATCATTTGAGCGCTTTGAATTACGACGACTGGCAAACGCTTGCGAGTCCATGTACTAAACGCTTGTTTATAAAGCGTTTAGAACACTTTGATTATAGCAGAACGAATATGGAACGAATGGTAAAGGCCCAGCTTGATGCGTTTTGTTTCGTTCATAGAGTTGATTACTTACATTATTGAAAATCGCAAGACCTACACCGAGATACTTTTTTTTTTCTATACGATCGCCACTACACTGCCATCGGCGCTTTGATTGTCTCTGTCGCTGCATTATAGACGATACATTGTCGTTTCGAATACCGATCCAAATTGCGTAACTCTTTCCCGCTTACAGTAAAATTGCAACATACGACTTGACCAACATGTAGGCAAAATATTAAGTTAAGCTAGTAGACATAGTTCCAAACAGTGTGCCTAAAGAAGATGTTGCTCATTATGAGCAATTACTCCATTTGGCAAAATGTTTACAATCGTCGTATGATGTAAAGGTGTCATTATGCGTATACATGTATGAAGGAAAGGGTTAACACATGGCTGTAAATGATTCCGTCATATGACCCTCGCGTCTCATCGCGACATCATTGCTCACCATTATCTCTATGAATCCCTGCAACCAGTATCAACAGTCCTGATGTTATTGATTAGTCTTTAGTAAATACAGGTGAATTAACAGTGAACGTATGTAGACCAAAATTAGACTGACAAAACTAGAGAAAATAACATGGTATCTCTTCTGTCAAGTATATCGAGGGCTTGGCGTGAAACGGTTGTAACTTAAAACCTATTTTGAAAACCCTGGTTTAGGGGCAATTTTGACCCTTTTGTAAACAATGCAAATTTAGGTGCCATTGCTCGTTCTGAGCAATGGCACCTAAATTTACATTGTTTACCAAGAAAAGTGATTTAACGCTTATAAAGACTTTATGGCGAGGTGATTAACCATGGTAAAAAAATACCAATTTTAGATACAACCGTTTCACGCCAAGCACTCGATATGCGGGTGTACCATTGTTCAGTTATGTGGGTAACAAACGTTATCATACCGTGGCATAAGGTGTAAGTAAACCTCTTTGGAAATGCGCCACTTATACTCATTATCGCAAACACAACTATCCAAATAATCATAGCTTATAGTACATGGTGTGTTGTATATACCGTAATAAAACTAGATTGTTTTTCTCAGCTCACTCGTTCATTTAACTCCCGATTTGCATAATTACTCGGCCTTTGGACAGCGAAATTGCCAAACTCATGAATTTGATTATCCTACAAATTCCACTAAGATGGTTTTAGAGAAGAATTAGCCGATTTATTTGTTTGACTATTCTATAAGCAACCGCTTCATGAATTAAACATATCTACTAAATGCTAGGATACCAGGAATACATTCCCATAGTTCGTATTATAGTGTGAACGACGATATTGGACATGACAAGACAACGTGGTATGCGCTGTTTTCACCTCACTTGTTTGCAAACAATTTGAAAGATGTAAACCAATTCGCCTCATTTAAAATAGGTTGTCTGGCTATGTTCTCTTATTTGATTGATTTGATAGTTGTAAAGATAAATTATCAGTTAACAAAGGGTTTCGAACTCGAACCATTTTTACCTCGAGGGCGACAGTAAGTGTCGGGGCATATCTGTATCTTAAACTGGCTGTTGAGATCTTAGTACGCTGAATCGGTAATAGAGTAAGTGGAACATCCCGTTCCGACGCAATTAGTTGATGAAATTGTTAAAACGAAGCCATGTAAAATGCCGCAATTAAATATGAAACAGTCTGTTTTCACTAATAAATGGACAAAAGCAAGTCTGTTTTCACTAATAAATGGACAAAAGCAATTTTGATACAAGATTAGTTAAAGGCTATATAGGATAACGATATTCTGAACTTATAGCCCACTTTTATGCTTCAGGGACTAGCTCCACTTGTTGTTAATTTTAAGGGATAAGTTTCTAAACCCAAAACGCTCCGAGCAGCAGGAATACTTTAATTAACCTTACGATATTAATGACAAGGGAGGATAAAGACTTACATTTACAATGTACCTGCGCTTTCAGGTAATGTGATCCAAATGCATAAAACGTGTATGAGTATTTTACGAACAGTGCAGTGTCAAATCAAACTGCGTTGAAACGGAGGATGATCTGAATATGTACATCTCGCAAATGTATTAAAGCTTTTTTCTTCTTTAGGCCCACTCCAATGTCTTTTTATCAACTGTATATGCAGAGATATGTACCGGCGACAGTTTTTACGTAACTTTGCGTCATGTAGTATTGTACATGCTAAAATAATACTTTACGCAAAAGGACCACCATTCTTAAAGTATCAACCACTTCCTAAACCCTTTTCGACAAACATACGCTTTCTCACGCTTTTGCAAAAGGACTTTCGAAAACATTGTGGCAGAAGAAGAGATTGTTTACAATGAGTAATTTACACTTTTGCCACAATATTTTCAATTATATTTAATAATTAAACTGTCATTTATGTAGACTTTTCACGTTTGTGCCATTATGTTTTTGAAGTCGTCTGCTGCTGATTTGTTGTATGTGTGAAAGAAAGGTTTAAGACAGAAAGTATTAATCTACATCCGAACAAGAATACAAGTGTGCACTACCAAGGTACATACGCCCAAGGGTTAACACCAGTATGATGAGCATTTCTGAAAGATTATGAACTAGGCTGGACATGTGTCTCGTTAATGCTATCTCTGGTTCCGGATTGAATGATTGATGTTACCATCTCTGGTTCCGATTGAGATTTTGTTCACTGGTAATGTAAAAACCGAGGCCAATGAAAGTAGAGCATCGAGGGGAAAATTGAGAGGATGCATTCAAAGCGGACATATGTTTAAGATGAACACACCATGTTCAAGTTTCTATGTTCTTCCCCACAACCTGTTTTAACAAATTGTTTTCTTTAGAGGCAATACACCAGAAGAAGGATTTTGTGTAACTTAAACGAGGTAATTCGGCCTATCTATGAAACAAATATTTTATCAAAAATATTTAATAGCATTTTCGACAAATGAATTAAACGATTTATTTGCTAATGTTGCTCGATCTATACATAAGTATTGCGATATATTTTTAAATGTCTGCGGCTTTTAAATACCAGATTGAGTATTCTTAGTGGGGTTACACTTATTCTTGGATTAAGGGTAAATACCCAAGCCGCTACGTTTCCCATTAACCCTTTCCCCCATACAACACATCCGCAGCAGACGGCTTTGAAATCATAAAAGCAAAACTGTGGAAAATCTCTATAAATGACGCTTTTAATTATTGAAAACATTGTGGCAAAAGGAGAAATTGCTCGATTTGAGCTTTGTTTTCTTTTGTCATAATGCTTGTAATCGATTGTCTGCTACAGAGGCGTCAGAAAGCGTCTATATGTGGGGGAAGGGTTAACGTGAATTTCATTACGGTTTCCTGTATTTTTACCGTTATTTATTCAAGATCTTTATTTAACTCTGTGCGTGATTTATCACAGTAGCTAATGTACGTAACCTGCCCGGCGTTCGGTGAAACTGTTTGGTTGCTCACGGTTGATAATATAAAGATCAATAATAGTCAATGCTTGATAAGAATATGTATGGTGGTATAGGTCTGCGCACAAGATAGCTAGAATTAGCACTCTTAGAGGTGTAGTCTCCCTTAAATTGCAAGTCTGAGTTTAGGCTTGTCGCTTTACATAAATACACGGAGCTCCACTCAATGGTATTAGTGGACAGTAATATGTGTCATCTAGATTAATAAGTAAGTGATTTTGTTTTTAAAGTATCGTAGCGCAGGATAAGCGTTAATGCAAACACATATAAGCCAATACATTTTCCTTCGATGTAAACATGGATCGGCCTACATATTCCTTTAGCCAGCTGGCCTCGAAACTATACAACTCTGAAAATGTTCTCTGGGCTCGGAAATTAACAATATTATCCAGATAAGACTTCTAGTTGGTCAATTTCAAGAATTAATTTGCTACAGACCAATCAGATACATGGGCATACATTCTTGGTCTTCTTAAGCGATACTTATGCATTAATTCTTAGCAAAGATTATCGCACAAATATACATGGAGTTGTTAAAAGAAAGAAATGTGATGTGAGTTTCCGGACGCGATCATGATGAAAGTAAGCACTAGTAGTTTTATAGTAACTATGCAGTATAATGGACTACTTTTTAATTAGACTTATCGAGCTTTGCAGTTGGAAGACTTGATATGAAAATTATAGGAATATCTAGATAAAACTGTTGAGTTGAGCAACCAGCATTACAGAGCTGGAGCCTCGTAGGCTTCACACATCTCTCACCCTTTCTCTCTCTATCTCCCTTTCTCTGTCTGTCTGTCTGTCTGTCTCTTCCTCTCTGTCTCTCTCTCTGTCTCTCTCTGTCTGTCTGTCTGTCTGTCTGTCTGTCTGTCTGTCTGTCTGTCTGTCTGCTGTCTGTCTCGTATGTCTGTCTCTCTCTCTCTCTCTTCTCTCTCTCTCTCTCTCTCTCTCTCTCTCTCTCTCTCTCTCTCTCCCCCCTCTCTCTCACCCCCTCTCTCTCTCTCCCCTCTCCTCTCTCTCTCTCTCTCTCTCTCTCTCTCTCTCTCTCTCTCTCTCTCTCTCTCTCTCTCTCTCTCTCCTCTCTCTCTCCTCTCTTCTACTCTCTCTCTCTCTCTCTCTCTCTCTCTCTCTCTCACTCTCTCTCTCTCTCTCTCTCTCTCCTCTCCTCTGTATGGATGTATGTCTGTCTCTCCTTCACTATATCTTTGTGTGTCTCTTAGTCATAAATTATTTCTCTCCTCTCTTTCTCTCTCTATATGTCTATCTCTCTCTATATCTATCTCTTCTCTGTCTGGATGTATGTCTGTCTCTCCTCCACTATATATATGTGTCTCTCTCTGTCTGTCTGTCTGTCTGTCTCTCTCTGTGTCTGTCTCTCTCTCCCTCTGTCTCTGTCTCTCTCTATATCTCTGTCTCTCTCTCTATCTCTATATATGTATCTCTGTCTGTCTGTCTCTCTCTCTCTCCTCTGCTCTGCCTCTCTCTCTCTCTCTCTCTCTCTCTCTCTCTCTCTCTCTCTCTCTCTCTCTCTCTCTCTCTCTCTCTCTCTGTCTCTCTCTCTCTCTCTCTGTCTCTCTCTCTCTCATCTCTCTGTCTCTCTCTCTCTCTCTCTCTCTCTCTCTCTTTTATATATATATATATATATATATCGCTAATTCGACATTTCAAGATATTGTTTCTGTTTGCA
>JASEVX010000002.1:78887641-78974707 GCA_031761405.1 Serripes groenlandicus
TCGTCATCTATACGTGATCTGCATTGATCAACAGCCATTTAAATGATGATTATAAACCTATTACACGCAGAGCATACAGTGAACTGTCACTTAAAAGCTATATATAGTAAATCAACCAATCAAATTGAAGCAACTGTAAACTAGCTGTGGTTTAATTGGTGGATTTGCTACAGTTGCATGTAGCTTAATTACTATTCAACTAATCTCTTTATATATATGGGATGCTCGGACCTTTCCGAATTGAAAGCCTCTGGCGGAGCGAAAGACAAGTTGAGACATATCATATTTACATTGTATACGGTTAATAAAGACGTAACAGCTTATCAGTAGCAATACCACAATGCCGTTTTAGAGTTATAAAGGTTCCAAATGCAAACCTCTTATGTCGTCTGAGAATAAAGAAAATGATAGGTTGACATTGTCACTAAACAGCTCACATGTAATCACCATACTGTTTGATCGTCGTTGGATGGATGTTTTGCTTCCATTTATGTACACTTCATTTTGTATTTATAATAATTCGTTCCTTGATTAGCCTACAATGCTATTTTAACTAATTATATATACATTTTTATCATTTCCGTAGCAATGCGTGCCTGTCATAACATTTAGGTCATTTGCCTATTTACTCACCACACATGCTTTCCCTTTCCAAAATACAACAATTCTGCAGGAGAGGACTATTTCAGAAATATGGAAACTCTCTAGATTTGATTACTGTCACGTCGTTTTTAATGTCGTCGGCACTTAATGCGTCAACATGCGTCCATATGCGTTAACATGCGTCCATATGCGTCAACATGCGTCCATATGCGTTAACATGCGTCCATATGCGTTAACATGCGTCCATATGCGTTAACATGCGTCCATATGCGTCAACATGCGTCCATATGCGTTAACATGCGTACATATGCGTCAACATGCGTCCATATGCGTTAACATGCGTCCATATGCGTTAACATGCGTCCATATGCGTTAACATGCGTCCATATGCGTCAACATGCGTCCATATGCGTTAACATGCGTCCATATGCGTTAACATGCGTCCATATGCGTCAACATGCGTCCATATGCGTCAACATGCGTCAACATGCGTCCATATGCGTTAACATGCGTCCATATGCGTCAACATGCGTCCATATGCGTCAACATGCGTCAACATGCGCCAACATGCGTCCATATGCGTCAACATGCGTCAACATGCGTCCATATGCGTCCATATGCGTCAACATGCGTCAACATGCGTCAACATGCGTCCATATGCGTCAACATGCGTCCATATGCGTCAACATGCGTCCATATGCGTCAACATGCGTCCATATGCGTCAACATGCGTCCATATGCGTCAACATGCGTCCATATGCGTCCATATGCGTCAACATGCGTCCATATGCGTCAACATGCGTCCATATGCGTCAACATGCGTCCATATGCGTCAACATGCGTCAACATGCGTCCATATGCGTCAACATGCGTCCATATGCGTCCATATGCGTCCATATGCGTCCATATGCGTCAACATGCGTCCATATGCGTCAACATGCGACTACGTGGCAAAACGTACACCCTCATCCCGCTAAAAGTATGTGACGGTAATCAAGTCCCCTGATAGTTTGCAGGTAAGTTTATGAGCCGTCCCGCGAGAAAAACAACATTATGGCCTCTGCGTAATGTATTGAGCCAGATCAGCCTGCGCATTCCACGCAGGCTAATCCGGGCCGGCACATTCCGTCTCAGGGAGATAGAGGTATAGAGTAATGATTCCTAATACAGAAAATCCACAGGAGGCGAAAAGTGTCTGTCCGGGTTAACCTGCGCGGCATGCTTAGGCTGATCCGGGTCGATACTTTATGCAGAGTTGGTTTTCACGTTATTCGGCTCATATGTGCATGAGCTAATCTATACTAAATAATGAAACTTAAGTAGCAAATTGTGTTGACAAATAGTGAACTTCATGGACGTACAGGCTGATATGGGTCTACTTTGATCGCAAGTGTGGTTAAAAACAGCGGAAAACAGCGCAAATGTTGTTTAAGATAAAGCTGGTAAAGGTGTGAGATTAATTTTGAAAATAGAACACTAAACATTTATTACAATAACAAATTCACCTGTTGGCAATACGGATAGAAATCTAATGATTGAAACATTTTATGATGCAAACTAAATGAAATATGCAAAGGCAATCACCTAATTTGATGTTTCTGTTATTATGGATATTGCGTAAATTGTTAATTGACGCGACTTGTTATTAACCCTATCCCACTTCGAGACACATTTTGACGCATTTACAGCTTACTTTTAGAAAAGATAATGAGTAATTTGCCATTTCGTCACAATCTTTTCAATCCAATCCAATAATTACAGCTTCATTTACAGAGAATTTCCATAGTTTCCGTAGTCGTGTTGGTGCATTCTTCTATATGGGAAAGCGTTAAACGATGATTTATGCCCAGAGGTCCAGATAAGGATGGATATTAAGCTGTTTATCCCACAGTTTCTCTTTTATTGTTAAAGGAAACCCTGTGTTGTGAGTACTCAAAAGGATCGTCTCACTGAGCCTATTATTTTTAGTACCCAATCCATAGGGTTAGATGGTCAATTAAGGAGTTTAGAACAAGCTTTGTCACCTTTATACATTTTAAATTCCCCATGTGGAACTGTGAGTACGTTCGCAGTACCTTCATGTAGTTGATTAATTGTTCTTCACGGTATTTCCTTTCTTTAAAAATATGCACTTCAACATGCCTCGCCGCTTCTTTCGCACTTTAACGAAAACACATTTACGATGGCATCAGACAAGATTATAAATAAAATCGCTATAACGTGCATGGTTGAGTCGATTCCGTATAGACATAATCAGTACACATCATTGCACTATTATGATGAACGTTAATGTGCCGTAATATCAAGCTTGAAGGATTTAAGTACCTTTTTAATGGCTCGGAAAGGCGAGATAACGTCACACAAGGTATTAAGATAGCATCCAATTATAAACAGTCTACTGACAAGTTAAGATAGAAAAAGACACCTTTTCATGCAGGAAAAAGTTTTGATTAGTTACAGGATCAAGCTTTGATTTGCTAAATGAACATCGGACACTATTTAAGCCTGTTCTTGCGAAAATGTACGAGTTGATATTTCTGTACAGTATCAGATCATCCTGCCCGTTTGCCCACTCATAACACAATGTACACATTCATATATATATATATTATAACACTTCTATCAAGCTGATTTAAGTAAAAACAGAAGGTGATTTGTTTGTTTTATTGGGATTCGACGCCGTTTTAAACATTGTTTCAGTTATATCACTTATTCATGATTCGCAGCCTCCGTTCCCAAAGGGAACCATGATCGCCGCGAGTGGGAATCGAGTCCGGGACGCCCGGTTCAAAATTCCCGACGCTAACCACTCGGTTACGGCGGATTCCTAAAGCAATAATCTAGGTAACCCAGGCAACACAAGCCAGCGTGTACCTTTTCTAATGGACGGACTCGTATGTATACGTACAACGCAGTCTAAACCTTTTCCAATATACTACAAATCTATAGCAGACGACTTTGACAATAAGTACCTGTATTGAAAATATCTATTAATGAAAGCAAAATTACTTGATGAAGTGGCAAACATTGTTACAAAAGGGGAAATTGAACATTATGAGCACTTTCTTTTTGTGATACCAAATTTTTAAAAGTTTTAAAAGACGTCTTATTTAGTTGCATCTAAATGCGTCTAGAAGTTGGAAAGCACTGATTAAAAAGAATATACCCTGTCATCATGTGTTACGTTCTGTGATATGACGAACCAAGGAATACAACAAGGTTTTGCAAAACATAACAATTACGTATCACCCAAATATGCACATCAAGATTTGAACATTTTATAGTCGAAACGTTATGCATATCAGTATTTTGTAGTGGAAAACGGTTCACAAACAAACCATCTAAAAGCAGATACAAAAGAACATAAATAAGAATAACTTGACATTTTGTTCTCATAAAACACGTCTGCAGCAGACATTTTTGAAGCCAAAGTGTGGAAAATCCCTATGATGAAGGAAAACTGTTTGAAAAGAGATGAAAGACTATGGTAAACGAATAGTGAACAATGTCTACTGTAGCGATCATCTCCAGAAGTCGTCAGCTACAGATGCCTAAAATTAAAGGATTAAAGGTCACAGATGCTATATTATAAGACAACGTTATTTCTCCAGGAATAACTTAACGACTTGAAATAGTAATCACAGATTCCTATCTTAACAAAAAAAAGATTTTTCTGTTTCCTGGGAAACCCCAACTTTTATTCTCTCAATATTTCTCATAATATTCATACTGGTTCGATAAAAAGGGTTTTCCTGTATTAAGGAGTGCCGGAATTTTGAGAAAATGACTGGAAGTCACACTCTCAGTCCATTTTAAGGAAAGAAGGGGCCACAAAAGTGGTCTGAAACAGGGTGAAAAAAAGTAGGACAGAGAGATCAATTTGACCCTTTATTCCAAAAATCACCCAACAAAAATGCAGGGGGTTAGTGTACAATTGAAGAGCTGCTAAGACTCTTAAAACAATAGGCAATCTGTGGATGCAGTCAGAAATACCACGTTTCCAGCTCCTTTTCAAGCATTTGTGGACGCGAAAGCTGGTATTCAAATTTACCTCTAAATTCACGCCTAGCTCTGCATCCAGTGTTGTCAAACCGGAAAGAGAAGTGGGTTCAACTGAAAAATTCAATCCCATGCTTAAAGCTCACTTTTCACATTTAAAAACATTAGAATTAATGATTTACCCAAAAATGTACCCAAAACTTAATATTTGTCATTATGTCTATATTTGACCCTGGCAATAGGTAGACAATAGGTAGATACCGCACCTTCTCAACGGTTCGTCCATATATTCGACAGTGATCAATTAGTGTACCTAAGTTGGTGTCCAAATAGCGTGACTTGTTTGTATGAACATTCACGAAGATACAGTCTCTATTTACATCCGAGTTCAGTTGTCCGAATGAGGGTTTTTACGTTGATGCGTTCAATTAATTTTCACAATATTTTGTAAAATACACCGTTGCATAATTACTCTTATTAATAAGCATTCTGATTAAAATGAGAAGCATGACGGTTATAAAACTACATAAAGACAAACATCGATGTGGGTTATTTCTTCTTGCTACCTTTCTCACATATATCTGGTTGCACATTCAGACACTCGTATTGTTCATGTAAATCGGACTGTCGCGTGAAGAAAACATGAAATAGTCAGTTATGTGTAAACTTATCTTGTTGAATAAAGAATTGTAATATCACTGTTTCAGTCTCTATATTAACACATTAAATTTGAAACGAGACAAATGTTTTCAGTAGTAAATGTGTGCTGTTAGAATTTACCAATTAGCAAATCGTTTCAAGTTTGAATCTGTTTGAGTATTCCATATAGAAGAAAACCCACACGTGTCTAATGGAGATGTAACACTATTTGCCCAGTTATTTACTCCTCTCTGGCAACATTCTAACAATGCTTTATACAAGTACCTGACAATAAAAATTATTGGTATTAACAACCTGGTATCAATACGCACATACCCAGTTCACCATGATTACCCATATTACATGTAGATGATTTAACTTTTAGTAACAATTTGCAAAAGTTCAGATGGATTCGTTCAATGGTTTTCGATTTACCAATGCCCCACACTTCGCATGAATATAGACTTGTATAACTAGTGTATTAATGCTAATCTAAGTCTCGATGTCAATTATGTAATAATATATCAAACATGTTCATCAAAGGCAGACTGGAGTCACGATAACTACGAGGTTGTTTACCTGTAACAACAGTTCGTGAATCTGTGTTAATCAAACGAAAGTGCACGAGACACTTTTAAGTTTTTAATAATATCCCTAATGGTTATTAGGTGTGTGAAGTTAGCACGTAGGTCGTAGCTCGTAGGTCGACAGTCAAATTTATTTTCAGAAAGTGTCGACCTGGCGCGTAGGTCGTAGGTCGACAGTCAGAATCCCATAAAGATAGTGTTGACCTGGCGCGTAGGTCGTAGGTCGACAGTCAGAATCCCATTAAGATAGTGTTGACCTGGCGCGTAGGTCGTAGGTCGACAGTCAGATTTATGTTCAGAGAGTGTTGACCTGGCGCGTAGGTCGTAGGTCGACAGTCAATTTTATGCTCAGAAAGTGTTGATCTGGCGCGTAGGTCGTAGGTCGACAGTCAAATTTATTTTCAGAGAGTGTTGATCTGGCTCGTAGGTCGTAGGTCGACAGTCAGATTCACATTAAGATTGTGTTGACCTGGCGCGTAGGTCGTAGGTCGACAGTGAGATTTATTTTCAGAGAGTGTTGATCTGGCTCGTAGGTCGTAGGTCGACAGTCAGATTCACACTAAGATAGTGTTGACCTGGCGCGTAGGTCGTAGGTCGACAGTCAGATTTATTTTCAGAGAGTGTTGACCTGGCGCGTAGGTCGTAGGTCGAAGGTCAATTTTATGCTCAGAAAGTGTTGATCTGGCTCGTAGGTCGTAGGTCGACAGTCAAATTTATTTTCAGAGAGTGTTGATCTGGATCGTAGGTCGTAGGTCGACAGTCAAATTTATTTTCAGAGAGTGTTGATCTGGCTCGTAGGTCGTAGGTCGACAGTCAGATTCACATTAAGATAGTGTTGACCTGGCGCGTAGGTCGACAGTCGACAGTCAGAATCCCATTAAGATTGTGTTGACCTGGCGCGTAGGTCGACAGTCGACAGTCAGATTCACATTAAGATAGTGTTGACCTGGCGCGTAGGTCGTAGGTCGACAGTCAGATTTATGTTCAGAGAGTGTTGACCTGGCGCGTAGATCGTAGGTCGACAGTCAAATTTATTTTCAGAGAGTGTTGACCTGGCTCGTAGGTCGTAGGTCGACAGTCAAATTTATTTTCAGAGAGTGTTGATCTGGCTCGTAGGTCGTAGGTCGACAGTCAAATTTATTTTCAGAGAGTGTTGATCTGGCTCGTAGGTCGTAGGTCGACAGTCAGATTCACATTAAGATAGTGTTGAACTGGCGCGTAGGTCGACAGTCGACAGTCAGAATCCCATTAAGATTGTGTTGACCTGGCGCGTAGGTCGACAGTCGACAGTCAGATTCACATTAAGATAGTGTTGACCTGGCGCGTAGGTCGTAGGTCGACAGTCAGATTTATGTTCAGAGAGTGTTGACCTGGCGCGTAGGTCGTAGGTCGACAGTCAAATTTATTTTCAGAGAGTGTTGACCTGGCTCGTAGGTCGTAGGTCGACAGTCAAATTTATTTTCAGAGAGTGTTGATCTGGCTCGTAGGTCGTAGGTCGACAGTCAAATTTATTTTCAGAGAGTGTTGATCTGGCTCGTAGGTCGTAGGTCGACAGTCAGATTCACATTAAGATAGTGTTGACCTGGCGCGTAGGTCGACAGTCGACAGTCAGAATCCCATTAAGATTGTGTTGACCTGGCGCGTAGGTCGACAGTCGACAGTCAGATTCACATTAAGATAGTGTTGACCTGGCGCGTAGATCGTAGGTCGACAGTCAGATTTATTTTCAGAGAGTGTTGGTCTGGCTCGTAGGTCGTAGGTCGACAGTCAAATTTATTTTCAGAGAGTGTTGATCTGGCTCATAGGTCGTAGGTCGACAGTCAGATTCACATTAAGATAGTGTTGACCTGGCGCGTAGGTCGACAGTCGACAGTCAGAATCCCATTAAGATAGTGTTGACCTGGCGCGTAGGTCGTAGGTCGACAGTCAGATTTATGTTCAGAGAGTGTTGACCTGGCGCGTAGGTCGTAGGTCGACAGTCAAATTCATTTTCAGAGAGTGTTGACCTGGCTCGTAGGTCGTAGGTCGACAGTCAAATTTATTTTCAGAGAGTGTTGATCTGGCTCGTAGGTCGTAGGTCGACAGTCAAATTTATTTTCAGAGAGTGTTGATCTGGCTCGTAGGTCGTAGGTCGACAGTCAGATTCACATTAAGATAGTGTTGACCTGGCGCGTAGGTCGACAGTCGACAGTCAGAATCCCATTAAGATTGTGTTGACCTGGCGCGTAGGTCGACAGTCGACAGTCAGATTCACATAAAGATAGTGTTGACCTGGCGCGTAGATCGTAGGTCGACAGTCAGATTTATGTTCAGATAGTGTTGACCTGGCGCGTAGGTCGTAGGTCGACAGTCAAATTTATTTTCAGAGAGTGTTGACCTGGCTCGTAGGTCGTAGGTCGACAGTCAAATTTATTTTCAGAGAGTGTTGATCTGGCTCGTAGGTCGTAGGTCGACAGTCAAATTTATTTTCAGAGAGTGTTGATCTGGCTCGTAGGTCGTAGGTCGACAGTCAGATTCACATTAAGATAGTGTTGAACTGGCGCGTAGGTCGACAGTCGACAGTCAGAATCCCATTAAGATTGTGTTGACCTGGCGCGTAGGTCGACAGTCGACAGTCAAATTCACATTAAGATAGTGTTGACCTGGCGCGTAGGTCGTAGGTCGACAGTCAGATTTATGTTCAGAGAGTGTTGACCTGGCGCGTAGGTCGTAGGTCGACAGTCAAATTTATTTTCAGAGAGTGTTGACCTGGCTCGTAGGTCGTAGGTCGACAGTCAAATTTATTTTCAGAGAGTGTTGATCTGGCTCGTAGGTCGTAGGTCGACAGTCAAATTTATTTTCAGAGAGTGTTGATCTGGCTCGTAGGTCGTAGGTCGACAGTCAGATTCACATTAAGATAGTGTTGACCTGGCGCGTAGGTCGACAGTCGACAGTCAGAATCCCATTAAGATTGTGTTGACCTGGCGCGTAGGTCGACAGTCGACAGTCAGATTCACATAAAGATAGTGTTGACCTGGCGCGTAGATCGTAGGTCGACAGTCAGATTTATGTTCAGATAGTGTTGACCTGGCGCGTAGGTCGTAGGTCGACAGTCAAATTTATTTTCAGAGAGTGTTGACCTGGCTCGTAGGTCGTAGGTCGACAGTCAAATTTATTTTCAGAGAGTGTTGATCTGGCTCGTAGGTCGTAGGTCGACAGTCAAATTTATTTTCAGAGAGTGTTGATCTAGCTCGTAGGTCGTAGGTCGACAGTCAGATTCACATTAAGATAGTGTTGAACTGGCGCGTAGGTCGACAGTCGACAGTCAGAATCCCATTAAGATTGTGTTGACCTGGCGCGTAGGTCGACAGTCGACAGTCAGATTCACATTAAGATAGTGTTGACCTGGCGCGTAGGTCGTAGGTCGACAGTCAGATTTATGTTCAGAGAGTGTTGACCTGGCGCGTAGGTCGTAGGTCGACAGTCAAATTTATTTTCAGAGAGTGTTGACCTGGCTCGTAGGTCGTAGGTCGACAGTCAAATTTATTTTCAGAGAGTGTTGATCTGGCTCGTAGGTCGTAGGTCGACAGTCAAATTTATTTTCAGAGAGTGTTGATCTGGCTCGTAGGTCGTAGGTCGACAGTCAGATTCACATTAAGATAGTGTTGACCTGGCGCGTAGGTCGACAGTCGACAGTCAGAATTCCATTAAGATTGTGTTGACCTGGCGCGTAGGTCGACAGTCGACAGTCAGATTCACATTAAGATAGTGTTGACCTGGCGCGTAGATCGTAGGTCGACAGTCAGATTTATGTTCAGAGAGTGTTGACCTGGCGCGTAGGTCGTAGGTCGACAGTCAAATTTATGTTCAGAGAGTGTTGACCTGGCTCGTAGGTCGTAGGTCGACAGTCAAATTTATTTTCAGAGAGTGTTGATCTGGCTCGTAGGTCGTAGGTCGACAGTCAAATTTATTTTCAGAGAGTGTTGATCTGGCTCGTAGGTCGTAGGTCGACAGTCAGATTCACATTAAGATAGTGTTGACCTGGAGCATAGGTCGACAGTCGACAGTCAGAATCCCATTAAGATTGTGTTGACCTGGCGCGTAGGTCGACAGTCGACAGTCAGATTCACATTAAGATAGTGTTGACCTGGCGCGTAGGTCGTAGGTCGACAGTCAGATTTATGTTCAGAGAGTGTTGACCTGGCGCGTAGGTCGTAGGTCGACAGTCAAATTTATTTTCAGAGAGTGTTGATCTGGCTCGTAGGTCGTAGGTCGACAGTCAGATTCACATTAAGATTGTGTTGACCTGGCGCGTAGGTCGACAGTCGACAGTCAGATTCACATTAAGATAGTGTTGACCTGGCTCGTAGGTCGTAGGTCGACAGTCAATTTTATGCTTAGAAAGTGTTGATCTGGCTCGTAGGTCGTAGGTCGACAGTCAAATTTATTTTCAGAGAGTGTTGATCTGGCTCGTAGGTCGTAGGTCGACAGTCAAATTTATTTTCAGAGAGTGTTGATCTGGCTCGTAGGTCGTAGGTCGACAGTCAGATTCACATTAAGATAGTGTTGACCTGGCGCGTAGGTCGACAGTCGACAGTCAGAATCCCATTAAGATAGTGTTGACCTGGCGCGTAGGTCGTAGGTCGACAGTCAGATTTATGTTCAGAGAGTGTTGACCTGGCACGTAGGTCTTAGGTCGACAGTCAAATTTATTTTCAGAGAGTGTTGACCTGGCTCGTAGGTCGTAGGTCGACAGTCAAATTTATTTTCAGAGAGTGTTGATCTGGCTCGTAGGTCGTAGGTCGACAGTCAAATTTATTTTCAGAGAGTGTTGATCTGGCTCGTAGGTCGTAGGTCGACAGTCAGATTCACATTAAGATAGTGTTGACCTGGAGCATAGGTCGACAGTCGACAGTCAGAATCCCATTAAGATTGTGTTGACCTGGCGCGTAGGTCGACAGTCGACAGTCAGATTCACATTAAGATAGTGTTGACCTGGCGCGTAGGTCGTAGGTCGACAGTCAGACTTATGTTGAGAGAGTGTTGACCTGGCGCGTAGGTCGTAGGTCGACAGTCAAATTTATTTTCATAGAGTGTTGATCTGGCTCGTAGGTCGTAGGTCGACAGTCAGATTCACATTAAGATTGTGTTGACCTGGCGCGTAGGTCGACAGTCGACAGTCAGAACCCCATTAAGATAGTGTTGACCTGGCGCGTAGGTCGTAGGTCGACAGTCAATTTTATGCTCAGAAAGTGTTGATCTGGCTCGTAGGTCGTAGGTCGACAGTCAAATTTATTTTCAGAGAGTGTTGATCTGGCACGTAGGTCGTAGGTCGACAGTCAGATTCACATTAAGATAGTGTTGACCTGGCGCGTAGGTCGTAGGTCGACAGTCAAATTTATGTTCAGAGAGTGTTGACCTGGCGCGTAGGTCGTAGGTCGACAGTCAATTTTATGCTCAGAAAGTGTTGATCTGGCTCGTAGGTCGTAGGTCGACAGTCACATTTATTTTCAGAGAGTGTTGATCTGGCTCGTAGGTCGTAGGTCGACAGTCATATTCACATTAAGATAGTGTTGACCTGGCGCGTAGGTCGTAGGTCGACAGTCATATTTTTTTTCAGAGAGTGTTGATCTGGCTCGTAGGTCGTAGGTCGACAGTCAAATTTATGTTCAGAGAGTGTTGACCTGGCGCGTAGGTCGTAGGTCGACAGTCAATTTTATGCTCAGAAAGTGTTGATCTGGCTCGTAGGTCGTAGGTCGACAGTCACATTTATTTTCAGAGAGTGTTGATCTGGCCCGTAGGTCGTAGATGGACAGTCAGATTCACATTAAGATAGTGTTGACCTGGCGCGTAGGTCGTAGGTCGACAGTCAGATTTTTTTTCAGAGAGTGTTGATCTGGCTCGTAGGTCGTAGGTCGACAGTCAGATTCACATTAAGATAGTGTTGACCTGGCGCGTAGGTCGTAGGTCGACAGTCAATTTTATGCTCAGAAAGTGTTGATCTGGCTCGTAGGCCGTAGGTCGACAGTCAAATTTATTTTCAGAGAGTGTAGATCTGGCTCGTAGGTCGTAGGTCGACAGTCAGATTCACATTAAGATAAGCTGTGTGAAGTTAGCGAAACATACGACATTCGACATTCGACATTCAAAAGTTGAAAAAAAACGACATTCGACATTCGACATTCAAAAATAAAACTTCAAAAAATCGACATTCAAAAGTTGAAAAAAAAAAAGAATGTCGTGCTGGCACGACATTCGACATTCGACATTCAAAAGTTAGAAAAAAATTCGACATTCAAAAATAAAACTTCAAAAAATCGACATTCAAAAGTTGGAAAAAAAAAAAAGAATGTCGTGCTGGCACGACATACGACATTCGACATTCAAAAATTAAAAAAAAATCTCAACGGAGTGGAACAACGGCCTTAAGGCTGATTTCTACCCGAGTCTGCCGCGTGTATTACAGGGAGCTCTTGGGCCGATAGCCCTTGTCACGGGAGTCGAAAAAAAAATCACAATGGAGTGGAACACTTTTATTTTTTTCTTACGAGCGTGGAACAACGGCATTAAGGCGGATTTCTACTCGAGTCTGCTGCGTGTATTACGGGGAGCACTTGGGCCTACAAGCCCTTGTCACGGTAGTCTAAGAAAAAAATCACAATGGAGTGGAACACTTTTATTTTTATTACAGGTCCCGCAGTCTACCCGCGCTTACGGCGAAGTGCAGAGCTTTGTTTTACGCTAGCACTCCGCTGCTTGTAGGGGAAATGTGCGCCGGTGACGCATATGATATACGGCCGGTCCCGCAGTCTAGCCGCGCTTAAGGCGAAGTGCTGAGCCTTGATTTAGGCGAGCAATCGGCTGCTAGTAGGGGAAATGTGAGCCCGGGTCGCATACGCTATAAGGCAGGCCCTGCAGTCTACATTCGACATTGGAAATTCAAAAACGAATGTCGTGCTGGCACGACATTCGACATACGACATTCAAATATTAAAACTTTAAAAATCGAATGTCGTGCTGGGCCAGGCTACCAGGGCCGTAAGTCGAATTTCTACCCCAATTTACCGCATAATTTAAAGGGAGCACTCGGTCCTAGAGGCCTTAGTCAAGGCAGTCGAAGCCCGAACATTTCACAATGGAGTGGAACACTCTTTTTTTTTTTCACGGGACAGCTACCAGGGCCGTTAGTCGAATTTCTACCCGAGTTTACCGCATAATTGAAAGGGAGCACTCGGTCCTAGAGGCCATAGTCAAGGCAGTCGAAGCCCGAACATTTCACAATGGAGTGGAACACTTTTTTTTTTTTTTTTTCACGGGACAGCTACCAGGGCCGTAAGTCGAATTTCTACCCGAATTTACCGCATAATATAAAGAGAGCACTCGGTCCTAGAGGCCTTAGTCAAGGCAGTCGAAGCCCGAACATTTCACAATGGAGTGGAACACTTTTTTTTTTTTTTTCACGGGACAGCTACCAGGGCCGTAAGTCGAATTTCTACCCGAGTTTACCGCGTTATTTAAAGGGAGCACTCGGTACTAGAGGCCTTAATCAAGGAAGTCGAAGCCCGAACATTTCACAATGGAGTGGAACACTTTTTTTTTTTTTTTTTATGGGACAGCTACTAGGGCCGTAAGTCGAATTTCTACCCGAATTTACCGCATAATTTAAAGGGAGCACTCGGTACCAGAGGCCTTAGTCAAGGCAGTCGAAGCCCGAACATTTGACAATGGAGTGGAACATTTTTTTTTTTTTTTTCACGGGACAGCTACTAGGGCCGTAAGTCGAATTTCTACCCGAATTTACCGGGTAATTTAAAGGGAGCACTCGGTACTAGAGGCCTTATAGTCATGACATTCAAAAGTTGGAAAAAAACCGACATTCGACATTCAAAAAATAAAACTTCGAAAAAATCGACATTCAAAAGTTGAAAAAAGATCTCACGGGAGTGGAACAACGGCCTTAAGGCGGATTTCTACCCGAGTCTGCCGCGTGTATTACGGGGAGCACTTGGGCCTACAAGCCCTTGTCAGGGAAGTCGAACAAAAAAAAAATCACAATGGAGTGGAACACTTTTATTTTTTTTCTTACGGGCGTGGAACAACGGCCTAAGGCGGATTTCTACCCGAGTCTGCTGCGTGTATTACGGGGAGCACTTGGGCCTACAAGCCCTTGTCACGACAGTCGAAAAAAAAAATCACAATGGAGTGGAACACTTTTTTTTTTCTTACGGGCGTGGAACAACGGCCTTAAGGCGGATTTCTACTCGAGTCTGCTGCGTGTATTACGGGGAGCACTTGGGCCTACAAGCCCTTGTCACGGCAGTCGAACAAAAAAAAAATCACAATGGAGTGGAACACTTTTATTTTTTTTCTTACGGGCGTGGAACAACAGCTTTAAGGCGGATTTCTACCCGAGTCTGCTGCGTGTTTTACGGGGAGCACTCTGCTGCTAGTTGGGGAAATGTAAGCCGGGGCCGCATACTCTTTAAGGCAGGTCCCGCAGTCTAACCGCGCTTACGGCGAAGTGCTGAGCTTTGTTTTACGCTAGCACTCCGCTGCTAGTAGGGAAAATGTGCGCTGGTGCCGCATATGATAAACGGCCGGTCCCGCAGTCTACCCGCGATAACGGCGAAGTGCTGAGCCATGATTTATGCGAGCACTCGGCTGCTAGTAGGGGAAATGTGAGCCGGGGCCGAATACGCTATAAGGCAGGTCCCGCAGTCAACGCGCGCTTACGGCGAAGTGCTGAACCTTCTTTTACGCTAGCACTCCGCTGCTAGTAGGGTAAATCTGCGCCTGGGCCGCATATGCTATACGGCAAATCAGGCCCCAACGCACATTTTCCCAGCAATATGCGGAGTGTTGCCTTAAAACTAGGAGAGCACTTCGCCGGCAGCGCGGGTTCTAACGGCGGGACTGCCTTGTAGCAAATCAGGGCCCAGCGCACATTTCCCCAGTCATATGCGAAGTGCTGCCTTGAAACAAGGGGAGCACTTCGCCGTCAGCGCGGATTCTAACGGCGGGACTGCCTTGTAGCAAATTCGGCCCCGGCGCACATTTCCCGAGGCATACGCAGTGTGCTGTCTGGAAACAAGGCGATGATTTCGCCGTCAGCGTGGGTAAACATAAGGACTTCCTTATAGCAAATTCGGCCTCAGCGCACATTTCCTCGGCCATACGCCTCTAAAACAAGGCGAGGACTTCGCCTTCAGCGCTGGATTCATCGGCAGGACTGCCTTATTGCAAATTCGGCCCCAGCGCACATTTCCCCCAGCCATATGCAGAGTGCTGCTTTGAGACAAGAAGAGCACTTCACTGTCAGCGCAAGTTCTAACGGCGGGACTGCCTTGTAGCAAATAAGGCCGTTTTTCACGCCCGTAAGAAAAAAAAAAAGTGTTCCACTCCATTGTGTTTTTGTTTTTTTCGACTCCCGTGACAAGGGCTCGTGCTCCCCGTAATACACGCAGAAGACTCGAGTAGAAAACCGCCGTAAGGCCGTTGTTCCACGCCCGTAAGACAAAATATAAAAGTGTTCCACTCCATTGTGATTCTTTTTTGTTAGACAAGAGCTTGTAGGCCCAAGTGCTCCCCGTAATACACGCGGCAGACTCGGGTAGAAATCCGCCTTAAGGTCGTTGTTCCACTCCGGTAAGATTTTGTTTCCAACTTTTGAATGTCGAATGTCGTATGTCGTGCCAGCACGACATTCGATTTTTTGATTTTTTTTTTTTTTCAACTTTTGAATGTCGAATGTCGAATGTCGTGCCGTGCTGGCACGACATACGACATTCGACATTCGACAATCAAAAAATAAAACTTCAAAAAATCGAATGTCGTGCTGGCACGACATACGACATTCGACATTCAAAAGTTGGAAAAAAAACCACGAACATTCGACATTCAAAAGTTGAAAAAAAATCTTACGGGAGTGGAACAACGACCTTAAGGCGGATTTCTACCCGAGTCTGCTGCGTAAATTACCGGTAGCACTCTGTCTTACAGGCCCTTAGCACGGGGAGTGGAACAAGACAATATTTCACAATGGAGTGGAACACTTTATTTATTTTCTTTAGATTAGGGTTAGCCTTCTGTAATGGGAGCACTCCGCCGCCGGCCTGAAGAAAGGTGCCGGGTCCCGCATTCGCGAACACGCGTACGCAGCGAAGTGCTTGGCCTTGTGTAAGGGGAGCACTCCGCTGCCGGCCCGAAGAAAAAGGCGCCGGGCACCGCATTTGCGAACCCGCGTAGGCAGCGAAGTGCTAGGCCTTGTGTCAGGGGAGCACTCCGCTGGTGCCCAAAGAACTAGGCGCAGGCTCCCGCACTTGCGAACCCGCGTACACAGCGAAGTGCTAGGCCTTGTGACAGTCCCGCCGATAACCTGCGCTGACGGTGAAGTACTTGCCGTCGTTTTCAGGCAGCACTCTGAGTACGGCTAGGGAAATGTGCGCTGGGGCCGAATTCACTATACGGGAGTCCTAGGTCCCTACCCTTAAGAGAGTGGTTGTTATTCCCGCCGGTTACCCGCGCGTACGGCGAAGTGCTCGCCTCTTTCTAGGCAGCACTCTGGGTATGGCTGGGGAAATTAGCGCTGGGGCCGAAGTCGCTATAAGGGAGCTGACGGCCTTAAGTCGGATTTCTACTTTTTTTCTTTTTTTTTTCGAACGGGAGCTAAACAACGGCCTTATGTCGGATTTCTACCCGAGTCTGTAGCGTACATGACGGGCAGCACTCTGTACTACAGGCACGGAAATGGAACAAGAAACAATTTCACAATGGAGTGGAACACATTTTTTTATTTTTTTCTTTCGCGCGGGAGCTGACGTCCTTAAGTCGGATTTCTACCCGAGTCTGCCGCGTAAATAACGGGCAGCACTCTGTCGTACAGGACCTTGTCACGGGAATGAAACAAGAAACAATTTCACAATGGAGCGGAACACTTTTTTTGTTCGCACGGGAGCTGACGGCCTTTAGTCTGCCGCGTAAATGACGGGCAGCACCCTGTCCTACAGGACCTTGGCACGGGAGTGGAAACAAAATTTGTTCACAATGGAGTAGAACACTTTTCTTTTTTTTCTCATGGGAGTGCAACGACGGCCTTTAGTCGGATTTCTACCCGAGTCTTTATGAACATTAGTTTGACTGTCGACCTACGACCTACAAGCCATGTCAACACTTTCTAAACATCAGTTTGACTGTCGACCTACGACCTACGCGCCAGGTCAACACTGTCTTAATGGGATTCTGATTGTCGACACTTTCTGAAAATAAATTTGACTGTCGACCTACGACCTACGAGCCAGATCAACACTCTCTGAAAATAAATTTGACTGTCGACCTACGACCTACGAGCCAGATCAACACTTTCTGAGCATAAATTTGACTGTCGACCTACGACCTACGCGCCAGGTCAACACTATCTTAATGTGAATCTGACTGTCGATCTACGACCTACGAGCCAGATCAACACTCTCTGAAAATAAATCTGACTGTCGACCTACGACCTACACGCCAGGTCAACACTATCTTAATGTGAATCTGACTGTCGACTTACGACCTACGAGCCGGATCAACACTCTCTGAAAATAAATCTGACTGTCGACCTACGACCTACGCGCCAGGTCAACACTATCTTAATGTGAATCTGACTGTCGACCTACGACCTACGAGCCAGATCAACACTCTCTGAAAATAAATCTGACTGTCGACCTACGACCTACGCGCCAGGTCAACACTATCTTAATGTGAATCTGACTGTCGACCTACGACCTACGAGCCAGATCAACACTCTCTGAAAATAAATTTGACTGTCGACCTACGACCTACGAGCCAGATCAACACTTTCTGAGCATAAAATTGACTGTCGACCTACAACCTACGCGCCAGGTCAACACTATCTTAATGGGATTCTGACTGTCGACTGTCGACCTACGCGCCAGGTCAACACAATCTTAATGGGATTCTGACTGTCGACTGTCGACCTACGCGCCAGTTCAACACTATCTTAATGTGAATCTGACTGTCGACCTACGACCTACGAGCCAGATCAACACTCTCTGAAAATAAATTTGACTGTCGACCTACGACCTACGAGCCAGATAAACACTCTCTGAAAATAAATTTGACTGTCGACCTACGACCTACGAGCCAGGTCAACACTCTCTGAAAATAAATTTGACTGTCGACCTACGACCTACGAGCGATATCAACACTTTCTGAGCATAAAATTGACTGTCGACCTACGACCTACGCGCCAGGTCAACACTATCTTAATGGGATTCTGACTGTCGACTGTCGACCTACGCGCCAGGTCAACACTATCTTAATGTGAATCTGACTGTCCACCTACGACCTACGAGCCAGATCAACACTCTCTGAAAATAAATTTGACTGTCGACCTACGACCTACGAGCCAGATCAACACTCTCTGAAAATAAATCTGACTGTCGACCTACGACCTACGCGCCAGGTCAACACTATCTGAAAATAAATTTGACTGTCGACCTACGACCTACGAGCCAGATCAACACTCTCTGAAAATAAATTTGACTGTCGACCTACGACCTACGAGCCAGATCAACACTTTCTGAGCATAAAATTGACTGTCGACCTACGACCTACGCGCCAGGTCAACACTATCTTAATGGGATTCTGACTGTCGACTGTCGACCTACGCGCCAGTTCAACACTATCTTAATGTGAATCTGACTGTCGACCTACGACCTACGAGCCAGATCAACACTCTCTGAAAATATATTTAACTGTCGACCTACGACCTACGAGCCAGATCAACACTTTCTGAGCATAAAATTGACTGTCGACCTACGACCTACGAGCCAGATCAACACTCTCTGAAAATAAATCTGACTGTCGACCTACGACCTACGCGCCAGGTCAACACTATCTTAACGTGAATCTGACTGTCGACCTACGACCTACGAGCCAGATCAACACTCTCTGAAAATAAATCTGACTGTCGACCTACGACCTACGCGCCAGGTCAACACTATCTTAATGTAAATCTGACTGTCGACCTACGACCTACGAGCCAGATCAACAATCTCTGAAAATATATTTGACTGTCGACCTACGACCTACGAGCCAGATCAACACTTTCTGAGCATAATATTGACTGTCGACCTACGACCTACGAGCCAGATCAACACTTTCTGAGCATAAAATTGACTGTCGACCTACGACCTACGCGCCAGGTCAACACTATCTTAATGGGATTCTGACTGTCGACTGTCGACCTACGCGCCAGGTCAACACTATCTTAATGTGAATCTGACTGTCGACCTACGACCTACGAGCCAGATCAACACTCTCTGAAAATAAATTTGACTGTCGACCTACGACCTACGAGCCAGGTCAACACTCTCTGAAAATAAATTTGACTGTCGACCTACGACCTACGCGCCAGGTCAACACTCTCTGAACATAAATCTGACTGTCGACCTACGACCTACGCGCCAGGTCAACACTATCTTAATGTGAATCTGACTGTCGACTGTCGACCTACGCGCCAGGTCAACACAATCTTAATGGGATTCTGACTGTCGACTGTCGACCTACGCGCCAGTTCAACACTATCTTAATGTGAATCTGACTGTCGACCTACGACCTACGAGCCAGATCAACACTCTCTGAAAATAAATTTGACTGTCGACCTACGACCTACGAGCCAGATCAACACTCTCTGAAAATAAATTTGACTGTCGACCTACGACCTACGAGCCAGGTCAACACTCTGAAAATAAATTTGACTGTCGACCTACGACCTACGCGCCAGGTCAACACTCTCTGAACATAAATATGACTGTCGACCTACGACCTACGCGCCAGGTCAACACTATCTTAATGTGAATCTGACTGTCGACTGTCGACCTACGCGCCAGGTCAACACAATCTTAATGGGATTCTGACTGTCGACTGTCGACCTACGCGCCAGGTCAACACTATCTTAATGTGAATCTGACTGTCGACCTACGACCTACGAGCCAGATCAACACTCTCTGAAAATAAATTTGACTGTCGACCTACGACCTACGAGCCAGATCAACACTCTCTGAAAATAAATTTGACTGTCGACCTACGACCTACGAGCCAGGTCAACACTCTCTGAAAATAAATTTGACTGGCGACCTACGACCTACGAGCCAGATCAACACTTTCTGAGCATACAATTGACTGTCGACCTACGACCTACGCGCCAGGTCAACACTATCTTAATGGGATTCTGACTGTCGACTGTCGACCTACGCGCCAGGTCAACACTATCTTAATGAGAATCTGACTGTCGACCTACGACCTACGAGCCAGATCAACACTCTCTGAAAATAAATTTGACTGTCGACCTACGACCTACGAGCCAGGTCGACACTTTCTGAAAATAATTTTGACTGTCGACCTACGAGCTACGACCTACGCGCTAACTTCACACACCTATGGTTATTTACGTCTTTTTAAAAACGAGGATTAACCCTTTCCCACATATATACGCATTTTGACGCATCTGCAGCAGACGACTTTTGAAAACATCTTGCCAAAAGGAGAAATTGCTCAACTTTTTCAGTAATTATACCTAAAGTTATGCAGATTTGTCGTATGTGGGAAAAGGTTAAGTAGCACACGAATATTCTTTGGCAAAGCGTAATGCTTTGTACGGTTACAGTTGCCGAGGTAGAATAGAAAGTAACGACCTATTTTAAACTGATGCACTTCATTTGTATCCACATGGGACATTTAAAGATGTGACAATATATTGCATTGATAAACGTTGTCTAATTAGCAATTATTACGAATTATTTTCCTACCGTAATTGAAAGTATGTATTGTCCGTGCACATTAAACTGCTGAGTAACATATATATACATGTAGTACAGTGTAACTGACCTTGTTTTGTATTCATCATGCGACCGTTCAGTTTACACGGACGATATATCTCCAGCAAATTGAGCTTAGTAGGCACATATGATTGAAATCTGTTAAAATCACCTGTAAAGCATTTGCGACGAATGTAGATTCAGATCAGCAAGTGCAATTTGACCTTGCTGTGAAATGTTCTCTAATAAGTCATAGAAGCTTCCAAAAAACTTCTGTAAAGCAGTATCCATTTGGATGATACAATTGGATCCAGCGCATGGATTTGCAGACAAGATCATTGTCCCACCTGTAACAATTACGCTCATGTTGGTTTTCGTGAAGCATCGCTCAAATAATTATTTATGTCTACATGAATTAGGCAGGTCTTTTAGCACATTGTACGATTAACCCGAAACAAAGAATTAAAAGGATGTGCTACACGTCGTTGCCTTACATTAATAAGCACCCAGTTATTCCTATATTATGCTGCTTTTCCTTTAACCTTAGAATTATGCACGCTATATGTTTTAACATAGAGATCAATGTTGTATTTACAGAGAAAGAGAGCGTATGTAAGTATGCACGTATGTTGTACACATAGAGTAGTAGTGTGCTTTAGTTACCGGGTAGCTATGTATAACCCTTTCCTACATACAAGACATCTGCAGAAGATGACTATGAAACAATCAAGCCAATACTAATATGGAACATATATATATAAATGAAGTGTTATTATTAATAAATAAAGTTGAAATCATTGTGGCTAAAAGAGAAATTGCTCTTTATAAGCAATTTATATTTTTGCTACGATGTTTTCAAATGTCGTCTGCTGCAGAGGCGTCAAAAAGCGTCTGTATGTGGGAGAGTACAATTTGCTTTAATCAAAAATACATACTTAACACTATAAAATGAAGTTTTGTACTAAACAGCATTGCACACATGTATATAACGGAAGAGTCGATTCTCCACAAATTAAAACGTACCTCTCTATATACCTGCATTATAAGTGGTGCTGCAACAACCAAGATAATTATGTATTTTGCTAACAGTGTAGATCCAACTCATCCGGAGCATCTGCGAATGTTAATCTGGATAAACATTGTTTGGTCAAAGAAGCATCCAAGAAGCTTCTCCTTTACAATGTTCACTAAAATCAAATACTGTGGCTGAGCAAATTGATTGTTTTCTCCACTTGTCACAAATGCTATAATGTACGTGTTTGTGTAGCATGGCTCGTTTGCTGTATAAATGTGAATTCGTTTTAAAGCTTATCTACTAACACTAGCTATTGTACTGTTGAATTTGCGGATTAATATCCGTCTCTTCCTAAAAGAAATATCTCTGCGGATGGTAGACGTATTATGTATAAAAGTGTTATCTCCTAAAACATAAACCCATAACACTGTTATTAACGACGAGGGTTATCCTTCCTGGGGTCGTGGGTTCGAACTCCGGCTCGGACATGTATTCTTTCCAATGACTTCTAGTCATTGTCAATAGCTTCAATCGTCTTCCATCGATGGGCTATTTCGTATATATGGGAAGGTAGGCAGTTATCAGATCAGAATGAAGAAAAAATATGTTAGGCTTATTTGCCGCCGTGATATAATCGAAGTACCGTTGAATACAGCAATTCCCTCCATCCAATCAATCAATCGCCAACAGCTATGCAATACGAAGACCTTAACTTCTGCACTTGTTTAGACGAAGACTCAACCTATAATGCATAGACGCAATGATTAGGAGAGAGTTGGTTAAAGGTGAAGTTCCGGTCTCGTGATCCAAAGGTCCCGGGTTCCCTTCCTGTGAGAGCGGGGTTAAATATTCTGGACGAGTCCTGGTTTAATATCCATTAATCCAAACTTCGAAAGTGATTGATACTAGTTTCCTCACAATCTATGTAAAATAAATAATGTTAATGTAAGCTCAATGCCACGTCATCGTAGTCTCTATATATTTATTAGTTTAAATCAGAAACTACGTGTTCTAAGACCGAAGCCCCGAAAGTTTAGTCCGTAGTGACGCGGGCTGTAAATCGAGGGGTTGTGAGTTGGAACCCCAGCTGGACAAACTTTCTTTCATACCTTTGACGAAAGTCAATGCGACACGCGTCATCCACCAATATGTTAACAGTCGATGTGTTGGTGTTGTTTGGCGTTGTTTACCCTCGCGCTCGGCATTAATGCCATTTGGCGAGCAAAGTCGATGTGGAATACAGGTAGTTGTTTTAAAGGATTGTTGTTTGGAGTACTGGTTTGGGAAATTCTTAGAAACACATGGATATGTGATCGGACTGAAAAACTGTCGCAAAAGGCATTTAACCCAAATCAATCAATCAATCAAACATGTATAGAACGAAAAGGTGTGTAAACAAAACGGTTCATATTAAATAGTTTTGTGCTTTTTAGTATTATCATTTTGTCATAGAAAACTTTCCATCACTTTAGTTGGCACACGCCCAGATCTAGTCTGTTTTACAAATACACCCACCTACGTTTTAGCGAACAGTAAATCAGGAACAAAGATCTTGTAGGACAGTATTTATTGGTGTACATACTGATCTCCATGGCTATCCGTGGCTTTAGTACAGTTCAGTGACTAGTGGGCGAGAACGTACAGGGTAGTTAGATATACAATGTTCGCAACAACCTAACGATCAGTGTTCCTAGAATGCTTCACCATGTAATTTGGAAACCCCTGACCTTTAGACTCCTTTCATTACCAGAAGAAACAAAGACCTAATGACCTGATTAGCATTTCACATATTTTCCATACACTCATTAAACCATTTCCCTCATACGATACTTCTGCGGCAGACAACTTCAAATACATTTTGGCAAAAGTCTGAGAAAAGTCCTTAAATAAAATTTAATTATTGAAACCATTTATACATAATGAGCAATATTTCGCTCTGCCACAGGTTTTTAAAAAGTCGTCTACTACATATGAGCCGTCCCGCGAGAGAACCAACGTGATGGCCTCTGCGTAATGTATCAACCCAGATCAGCCTGCGCAGTCCGCGCATACTGATCCGGGCCGACACATTCCGTCTCAGGGTGATAGAGGTAAAGAGTAATGATTCCTGGAACAGAAAATCCACAGGAGGCGAAAAGTGTCTATCCGGATCAGCCTGTTCGGCATGCTTAGGTTGATCCGGGTCGACACTTTACGCAGAGTCCACAATATTTGTTTTATCGCGAGACGGCTCATATGCGTCAAAATGTGTCTACACGTGGGAAAGAGTTAACTATTTAAACGCGTCTGTAGAAAAAGCTACAGCACATGCCTGATATGGAACCATAAACTGATCGAAATCATTAATCTTCCAAAACACCAAAGGTCAATTTTCGTGTGGCATACATGTACCTATATTATCACATTGACAATTCTGGTTACAAAAGACACTATATATATGTATCTTTACAAGGGCTTGACAAAACTGTCTAACTGTGTGCATGAAATTATATGTGTTGTTTACCGTTGATCATCTGTCGCTTTTTATAGGCATCTTATCTATTGTAGCATAGAGTAATACTTGTATCATCAAAAAGTGTAGACACTTCAAACTGTAGCATGATTCCAACAAGCTTTTGAGTACTCCTATTCAATATAAGTTTAAATTTCAATAATAAAAACAGAAATGGTCAGTCACTTCCTATGATTTAAACAAAGAGAAGTTCAGTCTGGTTAAATGAAAACTATATATCAGCTCCCCAACTGCAATGTGTACATATGACGGGAACCTCGCTCTTACGTTATGAAAGCTAAGTTTCCGGTATGCGGTAGCGTTACAGTTGCGACGCCCGGACATGATACTGCTTTATTTGAAACCAGTCTACTCACTTCCGCTGGTTTAAAACATTGGAAGTGGCTGACCTTTTTATTGAAATACTAAATACACCAGAAGTTTCAAAGTTCTACTGCTCTGCTTACTATTTTTCCTTTCTTTGCAAAAATAGGTTACACATTGACAAAAGTATGTCCCTAAAGGAATCGTGTGGCTTTAGAATTGTTAATACAAAGCAATTTACAACACTCCACCCACTTCTATTATTCACTTTTAATTTGTCTACAGACAAAGAAATATGGAGAACGGAATATTGAATAGGTGTGATGCTCTTTCGAGTCATGTGTGTAATATTTCTTGTTGTTCACCAGAATAACTCCTGGCATTAGTCGATGTTTACATTTAGGTTTATAAGTGTCTTGCAGCTTTTGTCTTAGTTTAATCCAAGCAAAACTACTTCGGATATTTTGCAAGACGCCCGCCAGCCAGCGTACTTCGTTATTCTCCACAAACTGCAATTACACCCAATTTAGACGAACATTTAGTAAATATCGTGTTATTACAGCCGAGACAGTGTATCATTATGATGTCGTCTGATATTAGAAGATATTCCCATCTTTACGTCAAAATGTCGTCTGCAAGAAGTATTATAGAGACTGATGAATCCTTTGTTCAGGTTGTTTGTCCTCGACTATTAGACGAGTATGGCGGTAAATACCTGGACACATCCAACCTCTTTCCAAATAGACAAACATTAACCGTTTCCCATATCACAACGAATTTTGACGCATCTGCAGCAGATGACTTTTAAAAACATTGTGTCAAAAGGAGATTTGCTCATAAAGACCAGTTTCAACCTTTTTCCACAACGTTTTTCAACCCTATTCAATATTTTTTCTATCATTTATAAAGAGTTTTTATTTATTTGCCTTGATGTGTTTACAGTCTTCTGCTGCATATGTATTGTATGTGGGAAAGGGTTAACTAGTCCGATTGCATGTAGTTTAGGCCCAGATGTAACTTCTGTCCACGCATTTAAAGTTAAATTCACTGGGTATTACTACCATATCACTTTTATGATCCCGTTATGGACATTCACCTACATGTAAGACCCAATATCGTCAGGCGCTGCTCTATAATATATACGATACAGGATGGTAGGGATGCTATATAATCACTAATTGATCATCTCTTATCTCTCTCTTTCCACGAGAAAATCAACATTGTGGACTCTGCGTAAAGTATCGATCCGGATAAGCCTAAGCATTCCACGCAGGCTTACCAGGACATTTGAATGTGTCGGCCCGGATTACCTGCGAACTGGGCAGGCTGATTTGGGTCGATACATTACGCAGAGTACATAATGTTGGTTTTCTCGTGGAACGGCTCTTATATATGCTGATGGTGTTTATGTGATATGCATCACCCTGTTCCTTGCTCTTATCCCGTTGGATTACTATAGCTTATCACCATTACATTTGACACAGGTTGCATCAGTAAGCAGAATACATCGAGGGCTTGGCGTGAAACAGTTGTAACTAAAAATTATTTTGAAAAACCTGGTTTAGGGGCAATTTTGACCCTTTTGTAAACAATGCGAATTTAGGTGCCTAAATGTCAATTGTTTACCAAGAAAAATGATTTAACGCTTATAAATACTTTATGGCGAAGTGATTAACTTTGGTAAAAATATACCAATATTTAGTTACAACCGTTTCACGCCAAGCCTTCGACATGTAATACATCTGAAACGAACAACGAACATCAAGATTATACTTCACTGATGTACATGTTGTTCTTGGTCTACATGTATACGTCGTGTATAGGAAAACAAATACAGGTTGTTCTTGGTCGACTAGAATACGTAGTGTATAGTAAAATAAGTACATGTTGTTTAACACTTTTCCACTTACAGCAGATAACTAAAATGTTAGAAATATTTCTTAAATCAAATTTCAACTATTGAGAAAAGTTGAAAACGTTGAGGCATAATGAGAAATTCCTCCTTTTGTCACAATGTGTTGAATAGTAGTCTGCATCAGATGCGTTAACAAACAATCGTCTGTATGAGGAAAAGGGTTGATATTCATGCAGCGAATAACGAAGGTACATATTAGACTACGGTACAATGCTACACCTAGCATATAAAACCTTAGCTCTCTCCTCAATACCGAGAATCATGCTGTTATAAGAAAAACAGCCGTTTTCATTTCAAAACTACTTGAACATATAAGTCAATAATACACAAGTAAGAAAATTAGTAACCAAGTAAATTAGCAAGAAAGGTAACTAAATAACTTATCGGAAATCCATTAATTAAATACATGTGTATAAAGTTTAATTGGTAAAGCAAATTGATAAAACTGTGCATATCATGATTGTTAACATTATATACCGATATGTCAATATGTTCAATATATGGCGAACACATTGTATACATATATATATATATGTTGTATTATGGGCCGGAGGCCTTATTACTTAAGAAATAAAAAAATTGTACACTGATGTACAGGTTTTTCTTAGTCTACATTGTTCGTTAAATGTAAAATGTATTCCTATATCCCATACAACAAATGTGCAACATATGACTTTAAAGACTTAAACTCATAGAATACGGAAACTCTCTATGAATGGAAGCATTATCATTGAAAATAGTTTAATGCATGGTAGCTGAAACAAAATTAGTTTTTTAATGTCAAATTTCTCATTTTACCACAATGCTTTGACATGTGCCCATGTACAGATGCGAAAACTGCGTCTCTATGTGGTAAATATTATCGAAAGACTTCTTTCTCGCAAAATGGCAGTTGGTAAAGACTTATTGGTGAGCATGACACACATTGATTAGACTGTATGCATGCAATGGGTTGATTAAAGTATACTTCGCCAGATAATTCCATAATGCCTTGTGTCTATAGGATGCGCCTGTCTTTCCGCATTGTTATTATCAATCATATCAAACTTCGTTCTGCGAAAACCAACCTAAGGGCATTTGTGGCCAGTGTATATCCACACCAGCAAGTACGTCATCACAATATGTCAGTCTCTGTACTGTTCGTCTAAAGTCATAGACTGTTTCGAGAAACGTCTGTACACGTTAAACTGCATCTATTTTGTGTTTTCAGATGAATGGCCAGACATGTCAATAGAATTGGATTTCCATTGGGCTTCGCTCATCAAAATGTATGTTTCTTTACTTTCTTAATTACAGGTTTGGAAGATGGCATCTGCTGGCTGGATAATGGCAGTCCTCGTTAATTGCCCAATAGTCGGTCTATTTCACACTAACGAGATAAACGGTCAGGTTCACTGCGAAAATGTATTCCGTGACAAGCCACGATGGCATCGTCAACTGTGGTTGACCTACATCATGTGTGCCGTGTTCGTCATCCCCGTCATACTACTGGCGATATTATACATCCGCATAGTCATGAAGATCTCAAGCAAGGCAAAGCAGAACAGCGTCAAGAGAAAGGACAGCTTCCAGCCCGGAAAGATCCATCTACAGAGCACTCATTCAAGCTCTTTACCACGGGCTAAAATGAAAACTCTCAAAATGACATTCGTTATCATTATTATGTTTGCCATCTGCAGCTTTCCATATTGCATCGTTGAGATGATTATGTCATATGGCGATCATTGTATGATTAGTAGGGATCTGGCAGCCATCCTCGGGGGTATGGCTGCATTCAACTCAGCAGCCAATCCGTACATTTTCTTAGTATTCAACGTGAAACTAAGCCTCGTTAAGGACAGGAGCCAGAGTTATCGTAATATGCCAAAAGGTTATATAGCGTACCACACAGCCAACTCCCAGGTCAACTCGAAGTATTCAGTGCACAATAACCAGGCATATCCGCAGATGTTGCGACAGGATACACGAGAAAGTAACATAGAAATGACAGTGATGCAATAAAGTTTACAAACAAATGAGCGGTGTTTTGCGAAAACCAAGCATTTGCGACCAGTGTAGATCCAGATCAGCCAGCGCATCTGCGCAGTCAGATATGGATCTGCACTGTTCAGGAATTAATCATAGACGTTTTCAAGAAAGTTATGTTAAGCTGTATCCATTTCGATCCTTTAGTATGTCTGTGCATACGCATAACACAGTATCATTATAGATTATAGTGTAATAGTGCTTAACATGTAAATATAGCTATAATACGTTCATGTGGGTTTTTGTACGTTAAGCTGGTTATAATTAAATTGATTGATTGATTGATTGATTGATTGATTGAGTTTTAACACTGTGTTCAGCTATTTGTCAGTCATAAAACGACGGCAAGTTCACTTATCATGCGTTGCCTGGCTTTCTTACACTATACTCAACACAACAGTATTTCTAAGCATGTGGCTGCTTATCCAAATATACTGTCAGCCCATTTGGGAAGGACGAATGACGCTTATCAAACATCGGAAGTGAATGTTGGCCGAGCTGGGGTTTAAACTCACAACCCCTGCATTTACGTTCCGCGTCACTACCGACTGCGCAACCGGGGCTCGGCAGGTTAAAATTCAAGGATGAAAACATATTACTACTTCGTACACGTAGTTCTATTAGAACTAAACGCATGTCTCGGATTTAAGTATGATTGTTCAACAGCATATGAGCCGTCTCGCGATAAAACCAACATTGTGGTCTCTGCGTAAAGCCTCGACCCGCGGACTGCGCAGGCTAATATAGGTAGATATATTACGTAGATGCTATAATGTTGGTTTTCTCGCGGGACGTCTCAATTATTTAATTCAATTTAACATAAACATGAGGCAGTGCATGGGACAAGGTACACTCTAGCCTTTGTGAACCGAATAAATCAATATCCACACTGTTGACATATTACTTACACATGTTTGTTAGAAGATTCCGTAGACCTGTGTAGATCATCATAATAACGAGTAAGTGGACACGATGATCTGAACCTACATAATACAGAATTGCCAATTTGTACCTTTTCCCATGCACCTACTGGTATGATCGTCTTCGTAACGACTGAGTCTACAACGTTCGTACAGCCAACTTCTTAACATTCACAATTGAGTCGACTCGCGAGAAAACCAACACTGCGTAAAGTTTTAACCCGGATAAGCCTAAGCATGCCGCACAGACACTTTTCGCCTCCTGTGGATTTTCTGTTTCAAGAATCATTACTCTATACCTCTATCCCCCTGCTACGGAATGTGTCTGTCCGGATTAGCCTGCGCGGACTGCGCAGGCTGATCTGGGTCGAAACGTTACGCAGAGGCCATAATGTTGGTATTCTCGCGGAATAGCTCAATTATATTAGATGACAACCCGATAACATGTGGAAGTCCGCAAATCCCTTTTAATCTAATTGATTACGAACTATTTTGTTTGTTTTATTGTTGGTATATAAGAAACTTCGAGGTGTTCAGATATAACATAGGCTAGTCCTTTTATTTTTTCTTACAATAATGTATTCTTGCAGGAACATATTCTTAGTCTTTACTCACTCACCGATTACATACAAAGACACAGATTTGTCTTTCCAAATATATAGCGGACGGATTTGAAATATTGTCTAAATACATTGCGAAAATCTCTATAAACAAAACTATAAAGAATAGAGTTGAAAACATTGTGGCAATAGGAGAGTTTTCAATAATTGTCAGCTGCTGATGAGAAAATATTTGTCTACATGTTGGAAAGGGTAATGAATGAACAAAAGCGGCCAATTGATCGTGATTGTGATAGGGAATAGTGACATTTACAAGCCGAACCATGTTGTTCGAATTAGGTCATATTTCATCTCTGGAAAGGGTACCCTATAAAAACCCAAGTGACGACACAATTATATAAGTCCGTCCGTGGCAAAAGGTTAACTTTTGTGAACGTTATATATCCAGATCAGAGTATGCATTCGAACATTCTAATCAAGATCTACAATGTTCACATGTTACTTACATAAACTTGTTAAACATGTCTGTCATTTGATAAGACTGATCAGATGTATAGGTTGATCTGAACCTGCACTGTTCAAAAATTCCAATTTGTACATTTTCCCCGTGGGCATTACAAGTTATTATTACAGTCTATGGAATGTAAGAATCTGGTGAAAACGTATCAATGCAAATGTTCTCAGTACAAGAGCTCTAGATAAGGGGCATTTTTTACGTTCTAAAATACTTATATGACTCTCAAACCCTATGTTGTGGGTACTCAAAAGAATCGTCTCAGTGAGACGATTTGTTTGAGTACCCACAGCATAGGGTTTGGTTGAGTAATACGGACGATATTGTGGAAAAATTACCAGTTTTCTCCCCCCTTATCTAGTCCTCTGCTCTGTACGCAGATACAACAAGAACCTAACACGTTAGACGCGGCACAAATGTATAACTCGTTGCTAATTGAATGCTTGTATGTAGATTATCGTTATTGCAAATTTTATCTTTATTGTCGTTGTTATTGTTTGTTCTAATTGTGATGATAAACATAAATGCATTCTTTCGGGTTTCGTTTTTTTACCCTTAACCCCATCCCTCATTATGTGACAATGAACATATTGGTGTTTACTGTACTCACGACTTTAAACAAAATGCGTACTATGTATACCAACACGTACCAATGTGCATGGTCGTGCAGTCTAATACGGATTAGCATTGTTCAATATTCAAGAATATATATACTAGTGTAACGTGCAGGGCTAAAGACGCAGAAGATCCCTTCAGCGAAAAGTATACTCGACCCTGACGGCGTCCACTTGTCTTTTATATATAGCCCTAAACTCCATCACTTCGAAACGGTGATGTAAATTTGCATATCAAATGCAACGTATAACAAACGTTTTCGTTACACTACTTCCCACTCCGAGTATTGGTCTGGGAAACCCGTGGGTAAGGCAACTCCGGTATGGCAGTTGTCTTCATCCCACATCTGTCACCAAATGTAACGTGCAGGGCTAAAGACGCAGAAGATCCCTTCAGCGAAAATTATACTCGACCCTGAAGGGGTCCACTCGTCTTTTATATATAGCCCTAAACTCCACCACTTCGAAACGGCGATGTAAATTTGCATATCAAATGCAACGTATAACAAACGTTTCCGTTACACTAGTAAAGGCTAGTCCCAAGTACAACTTATCAAAGCTCAGGGGTGACGATAAGGATACACGAATTCAGCGAGATAAAGGTAAACATGGGATACACATGGTAGGTTCTTGTTTTTAAAGAAATGATGAAATGTGTGGTCATTACTGAAAACATTACTGCAATGAAGAATTGTAATAAAAGTGAGACATGCTGAAAGGTGTGTCACTACCTTTGTGATGACCATTCCGGGCAGACAGATAAGCATACGTATGTTGATTGTGGGTTAGAATATAAGACAAGTAAGAGTCATTTTATAGTAAAACATATTCTCGATTAACGCAACACTATTTTATCTTAATCTGAATAACTTTAACAACAATACGTACGCAGGAATTAAATTACAAAATCTAACTATACATTAAATGTACTATACAACACTTTATACATCAAATGCCAACAGATTCAGAGCGTAATTTCCGATCTGGTTCGACGGTGTTCTCCTCTTCTATACAAAGTGTGTATAGGCGGTATTCCAAGAATTTAAAATAATTCGTCTAGAAACAAGAATGATGCTACACTCTGCAGAATTTAAGCAGGTTGATTATGGTTAACAGAAACTGACGTTAAATTTTAGTTGACATTTTGCATCAAACACGCCGCGTAAAACTGATCTTAAGGGAATAAATTCTTTCTTCAACGCAAATAGCAATATTGAGGTCTTTGCAAAAACAAAACGTATTCAGATGAAGCAGCTAGTCACGAGCTGTCTAACCTAACATCGAACTTGGATTCCTTTTAGTTACCAACATATTAAATAAAATAACATGAGAGAATATACTTTAAGAATTCGGCGCTGTTTGATCAGGGTTTAACGCCGTTTTCAACATCCTGTCAGTCATTTCACGTCGAGCCAGTTCATCTACCCATGTTTTCCCGGGCTTACCAAGCATGATTATTTTTACAGACAGATAGCCCATCTGTGATAGACGAATGGACGCGTGTAGCACTGATTTTTGTCAAACGTCGGACAGAATGTTGGGCAAGCTGGGGTTCGAGCTCATACAATACAAACTGTTTCGGAGAGGCTTTAATGATGCTAAGAGTATTAATCCAATAAACAGGCACTTTTAGAATATCACTTACATTCGTCGATAACGTAGCACACTTTTGTTTAAAGAAAAAGATGAATGATAATAAGAAGAAGGTGTAAACGAAAATAAGTAAAATGAAGGTTAAGAAACAGAAGAAGAAGAAGAAGAAGAAGAAGACAACGAAGACGACGACGACAACGACGACGACGACGACGACGACGACGACGACGAATAAGAAGAAGCAGAAGAAGAAGAAGAAGACGACGACGACGAAGAAGAAGAAGAAGAAGAAGAAGAAGAAGAAGAAGAAGAAGAAGAAGAAGAAGAAGAAGAAGAAGAAGAAGAAGAAGAAGAAGAAGAATAAGAAGAAGAAGAAGAAGAAGAAGAAGAAGAAGAAGAAGAAGAAGAAGAAGAAGAAGAAGAAGAAGAAGAAGAAGAAGAAGAAGAAGAAGAAGAAGAAGAAGAAGAAGAAGAAGAAGAAGAAGAAGAAGAAGAAGAAGAAGAAGAAGAAGAAGAAGAAGAAGAAGAAGAAGAAGAAGAAGAAGAAGAAGAAGAAGAAGAAGAAGAAGAAGAAGAAGAAGAAGAAGAAGAAGAAGAGGAAGAAGACGAAGGAAAGAAGAAGAAGAAAAAAGCGATGTGGATGAAGAAGAATACAAAATGTAATTAGCATGTTGACATCTGCTTGAAATATTAAGAAATTGGTAATCTTTATCAAACTTAAATCCTTAATATATCATATTTAAAACAGCCCAGGGGAAACTACGGCACAGGTTTATTTACATTTGTGATTGATGCAATTTACTTCTGTAAGCTACTCTTTTAATGTTTTATGTCTTACATTCCTATGAGACCAGGTTATTTTGAGATCAATATAATAAAGGAATAAACTATACTAATCTTGCGTTATAAATGTTACATTTCAAAACAAGAGCTTCATTCAAACAGACATAAACATGTAATATATAAGGAAAACCTGTTCATAACTGTTGGTGGTAGCTTGCAGATCATATTTTTATTAGATTTATTAGATCATATCCATGTGTATTCACGGAAGTGGGGTTTTAGAATCAACGTCAACACACCTACAATATGCATTTTTGAGAAGCTTGTCAGCCACAATGATTTGGACTGGTCGATAAATGGCAAACGAATGATTAAGTTGATGATCTTTGTTATTTAAGAGTTGTATAGAACCAGTAACTTTTCATTAGCTGTAAAGAGTGTATAGGACCAAGTAATGAAGGTCATGTAACATTTATTATCGTTATTAAAACGTGTACCTATGGATATTAAAACAAAGCTATCGTTTCTTGATACATTGGTAACCTATTATTCTGTATGGGACTGAGTCGATCATATACACGTACAAAGATGTAGAAAGTCTATATATAACATTTTGCAAAATAATTTAAGGAGTCCGTAAACAAAGTTCAAATAATGCTGTATTCGGAGATCTTGGCCGATTCCCCCTTTTTATCGTATGTTTGAAAAATTACTTAGAAATTATTAAAAATGATAGATTAAGAATTTGTTTGTCAAAAGTACGTATATATACGGAAGCGCTGGAAGGACATTTTTGACTTAACATTTATTACTTACAACTTACGATTAATGACTTATGACTAAACACTTATAACTCAAGTACTTTTTCGGCAAATTCGCGGCAAAAACATCAACATTGAAAATGTAAGTTATTTATTCCATTGATATTGGAGTTTATCTCCATTTTCAACGGTATTTCAGTCATACCACGGTGGCCAGTTCACTTAACATGTGTTTACTGGCTTTATCGCACCAGTACTCCACACAACATTCTTCCCAGGTAACTTGCTACCTCCCACATGGAATATTAGCCCATTGATGGAAGACGAATGATGCTAGTCACACTGACTTTGATCCCTGGGTGAATCAAACCAGCTATTCAATAGTGTTGAAAACATTCTGGCCTACGAGGCTTTCAAAGATCATTTTGTTTGCCTTGTTAGGGTTTTAAGCCGTTTTTAACATCATTTATGTCCAGATCACCGCACGACAAGCCACATATCCATGTCCCCAGGGTGAACAACATGCTATTCAAAAGAAATGAAAACATCGTAGCAAAAGCAACAATTGCTCCCCAAGTTATTTAAATGTCGTTTGGTTTGTATTGTTAGGGTATATGCTGCTTTCAACATCAGTTATGTCAAATCACCCCGACAGTTCACATACATGTATATATGACCCTTGGGATGAACACACTATCTATTTAGTAGAACTGAAAACAGTATTGCAAAAGTTGCAATTGCTCATCATAAATGGGCTTTTACAATTTGAAAGAGATCAGCTGAAATCACCCTCCTTTAAATAAAGTTGACAGTTACTTGCACACTTTAGCATCCGGTACTGATGAACTGTTTAGCTTGTCTAAGCCTTACCAGGAAATATGCACTCGTGGCTGTTACTATGCTGATAAACAATTTTATTGACCACACAATACGATATAACATGAATGATTTTGTTTTCAGACTGGGCAGAAAGAGATACACTCTAAATATTGGATGGCTGCACTATCAAACGTCAGTATACCGTGTTGTGACTGGTGCCAGCGGCAAGGAATACAAGAACATGTACTTATGATCAAGAGGAGCCTATGAGTGGCGAAAAGCTAATGGAAATGGTGGGCAATTTTATTTTCCCAGAGAACAAAAGAACACATCATGGCTCTCACATCGTTTTGTCCGTTGTATTACGCACCATGTGTTAACAGTGTAACCTTTTGAATTTAATCATTCAGACTTCATATAAACATGGTTCCTGATGAATGAGTGACACCTGAACATTTTGGGGTCCAAAGGTCAAGGTCATATGGGCCTGACATTTGAAAAAGTGTTTCCACTTCGTAACCATATAGGTTTTGTGTTTATCTATACATGTCAATATAAGGTATATTATTATCGATACATATGCACTTCTGAAGTCTTCTGCAGGTGGAAAATATATTAAAGTAATTAACGATGTTGTAAGGTCCCATTTGACTAAAGTTAATGGGCTAATTAGAATGGACGATACACAACGTTTAAGGGTTAACTTATTTTAGTTCAAATCAAAACTTACAATACTTTAGCAGGTGTTGGTGTCTTAATGTTTAACTTAAACCACGACCGCAAATACAACGGAATGGCAAGTATCTTTTTTCCTTCTACTGATTATCACTCCAATAAAATTGTATCAATAATGTGTCCAGACACTGCTTCGGAACATACAGATATGATATTTGCGGAATTTTGAAGTTGCATATCCAATTAATGTATGACCGTGCTAATATGTTAGAAACATGAAATCAACGCTGATACTGATTACAACTTTAATCGGAATACTCTTCAATTTCTTCTAGTTACTGTAAACACAGGTGTTAAGCATCAGTTATAGTATCTGGAAAGTGTAGATTCAAGCTTCAGAAGATAAACAATTTCAATTAACTCCGGAGCGCAAACTTTCTTTCTGGAACTGTATAACTCGACGGAAATCTATACATCCTCGCAGCCAACTTTTGTTCCGTAGTCGGAGCAATCAAACAGTTCTCTCACAAAATAAATAACATCTGGTTTCCCGTTTTGAACATCAGTGTTTTATCTGCTGGCGAATATCGTGCAAATTCCAATGTACCGCAGTTCGGTCAAGCTCTGCCTGAAACAGGTGCGTGAAACAAAATGTTAAACATTCAACATGCATTTTATCTAATTCGTTGTACAAGTTTGCGTCTCGCATGTCTTGAATAGATTGATCCACCATCCGACATATTTCCAACAAAGCCTCATTATTTGGTTTGACGTACTTTTTCCATACATAAATCTTACATGGCCTGATAGGGAGTCCCGGTCATTATATTCAGATGAGTTTTGTTCTGTACCAAAATTGCACCTGATTAAGCGAGGTACACGAGCAATATTCTGCAACGTCTAAAGCGATGAGCTTTACGCAAGTCCACGCCGTCTGTGTCAAGAATTCGCAATACTTGTAATACAGTATTTGCTTAACGTGCATTTTATGACCATTTACCAACTTACGCCACATAGCTCTATATCCAAGAGATCGGTCACTAATTGGCAGTCAACTCTATACAACGTCAATGATTGGCAATGGGTTATAAACCAGCTGTCGTCTGCGTAAATTGTTCTTCTTTACAATTCGTTGTAATTGCCTTATACATGTTCAAAGAGAATATCCATGACGCACACGCAGCATGCACACAATGTCATTGTATCTCAATCCTCTGTCAAAATACATCTGTATCAGTTCTATCAGTTTGAGAGTCCAGTTCCAGGTATCGGGAAATATGCTTGGACCACTGCACATGCAACGGACGTATAACATATCACAATAATCAAGAAACTCCAAAGAAAATGTAACATCATTCTATATGAAAGCAACGCCATTTTGACTGACGAGTAATCCTTATACAGGTACTTGAGTTATAAGTGTTTAGTCATAACTTGTAAATTGTAAGTTATATGTGTTAAGTGATAACTTGTAAGTTGTAAGTAATAACAGTTAAGTTTAAAAATGTCCTTCCTGCGCTTCCGTATATATCAGATATATCTTGAAATTGCTAGTGTCCATATTTGTAATAATTCAAATCAATCCTATAACAATCGACGTTATTCTCAATAAAAACTAAAGGAATCATCCTATATTCTATATGTTGTGTATATCTTATAATTTATATCATTAGTAGAAGAAAGCTTTGATGACTTTGGAACTCTATGATAATTCATGAGCCGTTCCATGCCATGAGAAAACCAACATTATGGACTCCGCGCTGGCTAATCAGGGCCGACACATTCCGTCTCAGTGGGGATAGAGGTATAGAATAATAATTCCTGGAACAGAAAATCCACAGGAGGCGAAAAGTGTCTGTCCGGGTTAGCCTGCGCGGCATGCTAAGACTGATCCAGGTCGATACTTTACGTAGAGTCCACAATGATGGTTTTCTCGTGTTACGGCTCATTTGATGTGTGCAAAAGACAAGTTTGTATAACAAACGGATTTCTTTTATACCGAATTCTAGAAGAGTTTGCACTACGTTTACTACGGATTAATAAACAATAGGCATAAACATTTAGAGAACTATTTTACCACACGTACACATATATGTACAGGTTGATCTTGGCGTATGTCTACGTAGTGCGTAAATCCTGTACAGTGGATAACATAGTAGTAATACACTGCATACATGTAACTTAACCTGTTAATTAGAAAGCTTTTACTCGCATGTATTAAGATCTATCTACCTGCTAAGATATTCGAGAAATACATCGTTGTCCATAAGCCTGCTTGCGATGTTTCTATAATTATTTGATCGATTTAGGAATGGTAAGTACATACATTCTCAATTATGTATCAATTGGAACAATTATAATGACACGCTGTTTATATCGATTCGCATGAAATACTCTGAACCGCACTAGGTAGAAAAATATGTTGTTGCATATTCAAACGATAAAGAGGTATGAGCCTCGTAATTCTGGTGGGGCGTAACTTCAAGTTTTATTTATGTTAGAATGTGCATTTAGATATGTCAAACCTGTGTGATGACGATGAAGAATCTGGCGAGACTGTATGGATGCTGTATCGGTCTGCACTGTACGCAGATACAATAAGACCCCAAATCGGGGCTCACATTCAATGTAAATGTTTCTTATGTAAACCTTTGCCCTTTTCCATACAGTCGCTTTCTGATGCCTCTGCAGCAGCAGACCTTTGCAAACTCATAACAAGCAACTTCAATGTTTGCCACAATGTTTTCAACTCTATAATAATTTAACACTCATTAATTTAGATTTTTCACAATTTTGCCAAGATACATTAAAAGTCGTCTGCTTCAGAGTCGTTGCATGTGTGATATGGGTAATATCAAAGTAACCGGAACACAGTTTGAAATGCATGTTCTAACCAAGTACTGGAATGTTATTTATGGCATCGGCCCCCATGAATATTTGATATGTAAAAACTGGGATGATAGACTAATTCACATTTCTCACGTGGCTCATTAATTGTTTCATTTGGACGAGTATATAAGTCGAATTAATATTATGAGTTTGATACACGAACATTCGCATATGATTGAAAGGAAAAGTCGGTAATTCGGTTATTTAAATTACTCCAGGATATAATCGACATGTAAATCAAAACAGTGTTTTGGGAGAAATGTGAATACGCCTAAAGTGACATTTGGCATTTTCTTTAACGTTTTACCTATTTCGTTTACACAAAATTATTTCTGAAAATTCACGAATCATTTCGATTTAACAAAATAAAATTTCATACTTACGAGATAATTACTTAGATTTAAAGGGAAACACATATGCATAGTATGGTTATCCTCAGTGGTACAGGTTTCTTTTAATAGTTTCAAAAGACATTTTGATAGATGTCTCCAGTGGCCGTGATATTTGACTTCTGTCGCTGCTTATTAACACATCTTCTGTAAAGGGCGAACAAGAACTCGCATTCTTATCCTCAGTGGTACCAGAGACGTAGTTTATCTACGTCCCTGGTGGTACGGTTTCTTTTTTATCAGGCGCAGAGCATGCACATGGGCAATCATGCACATTCGAAAGCAAGCAAAAACGCCCTCAAACAAGCACGTGCGCATACATCAGCTATGTTACAACCCCCTTTACAAGACATGCCGGGAGATTTTATACCAAAACTCTGAACTGACAAACCTACTATAAGGTAAAACATATTTCGTAAACTATAAGATGAAAGGGGTGAAAATGCAAGCATGTATTTACAACAGGGTTGAAGTATTATCTAGTTATATTTTAAAAAATGTGTCGAAAGTGATTTGTTGTACTCTATACTGGTAGAACTATTACTCAAGCATGTATACGTGCACAGATCAGCCGAAAGCCCGATGACTGCGATGTTATCTGTAATAAAATATTAAAAAGTTCATTAAGATATATAAAACAAAACCGCAATATTTAATGTCACAAACGTGCTGGGATTCAAACAAAATAATATATTTTTCAGATTGATGACTTTTAAAAAAACCTCAACTAAACTATGTAATTAAGGTCAATGTCATAATTGTTATGTTAGTAGCAGACAGCAAAGAAGTAGGATTGTATAAATAAGTACCACTTTTTTGTAATAAACAGTGATTGTCTTAAATGCCACATCAACTATACTCATTCATATGGGAAACGAGCATTACAATATAATAAACCAATGCCAGCAACAACTAGCGCTTTAACTAAATATGACATAGTATGAAATTGTCATAGTTCAAGGGAAGACAACGCTAAAACGCATGCTCGGATATAATAAAGCAAATATGTCGTACATCTCTGCAATTCAAGATTATTATGTGTACCAACTTTTCTTAAAATATCTCAAAACCTTCCCTCATTTTGACGATCCGTTTGATTTCATTCATGTCACTTGTGAATTTTATGGCAATAATATATTGTTGTTATTCGTTTAACTGATTTGCATATTTTTGGTAATTAATATTGAGAAAAGCTGAGCACAATCTAAATTTAGAATTATTATTTTGGTACTAGATCCTTATCAACGTTCGTTAATGATTTGATAAATCGCTCGATTTGGTCATTCTCTCACGTTCCCATATTATTTTCTACAGATGTCGCCTGGTGCAGAGGCGTCAACCCTCGTCTGTTTTCTCATGCAAAAGGTTAACAGCTACCATTAAAACAGGGAATTATTTTCTGTCGACTCCTTGCCAAACTTTCTCCGAAAACACGTCCTATTGAATAAAGCAAATCATAACACGTCAGTCAAACATTAATGAATTGATGGATCTCTTGGAAATCTTACAATTGTAGACGAAGTACACACAATTCATACGCGCCACAGGAAGATTTTAAATAAATGGTTATTACGATAAATGTCCATACTTGTGTACTCGTGAATATTCGAGAGCGTTCTTATTATCTTTACTTCATGCTTGAACGATTCGATTGTGAATGGGTAAGATCGCGATCAGCGTGTACAAAGACACGTGTTGATCTTCATCTTAAGTACACGTAAAGTCTCGATGGACGGTTGTAGTTTGCCGTGGCTAAACTAACGGTTAAAGCCATGTACATTCACTGACTCCCGTTTGTCAGGCTATGAACAGATTACAGAACAAATACAGATTACATGTACATGAAAATATCCCCAATGATCTATCTTAACCCTTTCCCACTTAAAATCGCATTTTAACGCATTTGCTGCAGACGGGTTTAAAAACATTTCGGTAAAATGAGCAATTTCTCTTTTTAACACAATGTTTTTAACTCTAAACATAATTTATGTTCGATTCATAGATATTTTCGATATTCATTGCCTAGATCTGCTGCAGCTTTGTTGTAAATGCGAAACGGTTAAAACCATTCTTTTAGTATGAATGATAATGCATGAACACGATTAAATTATCTTAGACATGCATTATAAATGTAACGCCACGGTTTACACTGATATTAAGACAGTGATCTACCTAACATCATAACATTATAATTGACTTCCCGTTGTGTGACTTATGCGAGATATTTTATGTCAATTACTTGAATATAGTCTATACTACAGCCATGCTGATTTCCTTAATGATAACCACATGGGGCGAGTTTCACAATCACAAAAATCAGACTGTACTTTAACCCAAAAACAACACATGTGCAGCATTGAAAATACTTGGAAACAAATATGGAAATCTCTAAAATAAAAGTCTAATAGTTATATAGGGTTGAAATCATTGTGGCATAGGTGAGAATTTGCTCATAATGAACACTTTTTCCTTGTGTCACATTTTTTTCAAAACCCATCTGCTACAGAGGCGTCAGAAAACGGCTGTATATTCGAGAGGGTTATCAACAGTTTGAACCATATTTCTGTATATAATGAGAGTCCCGTATATTGACTTAGGACTACAGTATGTAACTATGACATTACGATAAACGAATTACATGTAACGATATTTCACGCAACACTTGCTAGGGAAGAATACTAACTCTAACAATGATCTCAGATACTATACTCAGAAGGAAACAATCCCACGTCTTCCAGAAGGAAACAATCCCATGTCTTCCAGACGATCGTATAACCTCTCTTCTCTAACAATACTATAAAACGAAACGAGATTGCCGTTTAAGTAAAGTTGTGTTATTTAAAATCAAAGCATGTCTTTTAAAAAAAAAACACGGCACAGATTAAAATGTGTCTTTGATTTGTTAAAATATATAAAATATATAAAAGAAAACCTGATTGCAATAAAACGAGTATAATCAGCTTGCTCCAAAACCATAACAAATTTATCTATTCTCAGAACTTGTGCTCAAGTATCTGTTTGGTCAGAAGCAAATTCGTTCTCCAAATTGACCAATCAGCCTTATTTGTAGCATGGAGTTCAACTCCGAGTACTGAGAACGTGTTCAGAGTTTTATAATTTCGGACCCTGGTGGTGTATAACCGGTGTTGGAATATTACATTATAGACTCAGTGATGCTTCTACTTTTCCATTATTTGAAATGGAAGGAATGTGCATAAGGTCAAAGTAGATTGTTGAACTCAAATAATGATAGGGCCAAACAGTTTTGTTTGCATAATTGTATCATCAATTACTCAATCTTTATTCAGAGCCAATACAATAAAACACGATTTCGTTTTTCTCCGGACAATAAATTCGCTTCTATTCTATCGTCCGTTATTGTCAGATTTACAAATAGTGGCGGAAATTAGTTAGCCGGTATTATATTCGCAAATAGAGTTTCTCTTCGACGATTCATTGAACGAATAAATCTTGTTAGTTTTGTATTTCATCGGCGTCAGTGCATGGACGTGTATGTGTACTGTTTATTAGAAGTAATGACGTCCTAACAATGTTTTATAGTACAAGATGGAGAACATGAGCGTATCAAGATTGTTCTATCACACCGAATATTTATCTTCTGCCTCCATGTTTTAACTCTAATAAATCAATACTATTTCATATATAGATGTTTTCTGTTTCCTTTATTCAAAGTACTTTGAGGTAGATGGTATTGTTTGTTTGAGCAAAATCATATTGGAAACATAAACATTGAAAATCCGAGATAAAGTACAGGATCGCATACGACTCTTGAGCTTAAATATAAGGTAATGTCTTACAAGCTTTGACCTCGATTATAAAACCATCCGTCATATTTATTGAACGAACTATCGATAAAATACCAATTAAGTCGAGTCTTAGATGTACCTAATCGTGTATCATTTCATGTTTCTGAATAGAAAATCGGATCATACAGTCGGATCTGACATATCTAGCTGCTTACAAGTTAGTCTGGAGAAACAAGAACAAATGTATGTTAACCGTTTACAGCTCTAGCTCCTTACAAGTTAGTCTGGAGGAACAAGAACAGATAAATGTAAATCGTATACAGCTCTAGGTCCTTACAAGTTAGTCTGGGGGGGGGGAAACAAGAACAGATATATGTAAGACGTATACAGCTCTAGCTCCTTCCAAGTTAGTCTGGGGAAGTAATACTATATGTATGTAAGCCATTTACAGCTCTAAATCCTAACAAGTTAGTCCGGAGAAACAAGAGCAGATGTATGTAAGCCGTTTACAGCTCTAGTTCCTTATAAGTAAGTCCGGAGAAACAGTAACAGATGTATGTAAGTATACAGCTCTTGCTCCTTAAAAGTAAGTCTGGGGAAAAAAAGAAAAGATGCATGTAAGCCGTATACAGCTGTAGCTCCTTAAAAGTTAGTTTGGGGAAACAAGAGCAGATGTATGTAAGCCGTTTACAGCTCTAGTTCCTTATAAGTAAGTCCGGAGAAACAGTAACAGATGTATGTAAGTATACAGCTCTTGCTCCTTAAAAGTAAGTCTGGGAAAAAAAAAGAAAAGATGCATGTAAGCCGTTTACAGCTCTGGTTCCTTATAAGTAAGTCCGGAGAAACAGTAACAGATGTATGTAAGTATACAGCTCTTGCTCCTTAAAAGTTAGTCTGGGAAAAAAAAGAAAAGATGCATGTAAGCCGTATACAGCTGTAGCTCCTTAAAAGTTAGTTTGGGGAAACAAGAACAGATGTATGTAAATTGTATACAGCTGTAGCTCATTTCAAGTTAGTCAGGGGAAAGAAGAACAGATGTGTGTAAGCCGTATACAGCTGTAGCTCCTTTCAATTTAGTCAGGGGAAAGAAGAACAGATGTGTGTAAGCCGTATACAGCTGTAGCTCCTTAAAAGTTAGTCAGGGGAAAGAAGAACAGATGTATGTAAATCGTATACAGCTCTAGCTCCTTACAAGTTAGTCTGGAAAAACAAGAACAGATGTATGTAAATCGTATACAGCTCTAGCACCTTACAATATAATCTGGGGAAACAAGAAAATATGAATGTAAGCCGTAAACAACAGTTTTTGCTCCCTATAATTTAATCTGTGAAGCAGAAATAGATGTATGTTAGTCGTTTACAGCTCTAGCTCCTTACACATTAGTTTTGGAATACAAGAACAGATGTATGTAAACCGTATACAGCTCTAGCTCCTTACAAGTTAGTATGGGGAAACAAGAACAGATGTATGTACAATGTATACAGCTCTAGCTCCTTACAAGTTAGTATGGGGAAACAAAAACAGATGTATGTAAACCGTATACAGCTCTAGCTCCTTACAAGTTAGTATGGGGAAACAAGAACAGATGTATGTACAATGTATACAGCTCTAGCTCCTTACAAGTTAGTATGGGGAAACAAAAACAGATGTATGTAAACCGTATACAGCTCTTGATCCTTACACTTTAGTATGGGGAAACAAAAACAGATGTATGTAAACCGTAAACAGCTCTAGATTCTTACAAGTTAGTATGGGGAAACAAAAACAGATGTAAGTAAACCGTAAACAGCTCTAGATTCTTACAAGTTAATCTGGGGAAACAAGAACTGATGTATGTAAACCGTATACAGGTCTAGCTCCTTACAATATAAACTGGGGAAACAAGAAAATATGTTTGTAAGCCGCATACAACAGTTCTCGCTCCTTGTCATTTAATCTGTGAAACAAAAATAGATGTATGTTAGTCGTATACTGCTCTAGCTCCTTACAAGTTAGTCTGGGGAAACAAGAATATATGTATAGCCGTATATATCTCTAGCTTTTAACAAGATAGTCTTGGGAAACAAGAAACGTGGTATGTAAACCGTATAGAGCTCTAGCTCCTTACAAGTTAGTCTGGGGAGACAAGAACAGATTTTTGTGAGCCGTATACAGCCAATTTGGCTGTATACGGCTCACAAAATCTGTTCTTGTCTCCCAGACTAACTTGTAAGGAGCTAGAGCTCTATACGGTTTACATACCACGTTTTCTTGTTTCCAAGACTATCTAGTTAAAGCTAGAGATATCTACGGCTTTACATATCTATCTTGTTTCCCCAGACTAACTTGTAAGGAGCTAGAGCAGTATACGACTAACATACATCTATTTTTGTTTCACAGATTAAATGACAAGGAGCGAGAACTGATCTGTACTGCGACTTACAAACAGTATTTTCATCTGTCTTCCAGTACTCATTTGTCAACTGGAGTAGACTGTATACGTTTACAACGTGAATCAATGTGTTAATCACGGGATTAAAGGCAATATGTAACGCGATAACGTTACCCCCAGTAAGCTTCATGTTTGCACACTCGGAGCACTAGCTTTTGTATTATCCGCAAATAAACAACTAAACAAGAATCGAAGGGGTAAGGGTTTGCTTCGTTTGTACCTTCAGATTTCAAAAGACATGACAAATGATTATTTGATATCGACGTAAAACATTTGAGCCGTCCCGCGATAAAAACCAACATTGTGCACTCCGCGTAAAGTATTGACTCGGATCAGCCGAAGCATGACGCGCAGGCTTACCCGGATATACACTTTCCGCCTCCTGTGGATTTTCTTTTTCACGGAATTATTACTCTATACCTCTATCCCCCTTAGACGGAAAGTGTCAGCCCGGATCAATCTGCGCGGACTGCACAGGCTGATCTGGGTCGATACATAACGCAGAGGCCGTAATGTTGGTTATCTCGCGGGACGGCTCATTTCTTGATTTTTGTAACAAAATGCATCTAGGTCTAAAGAATATATAGAAGATCAGTGATAACTCGCATGCCGCTGCACGGATATGAATAGTATGTAGTATAGTTTCGATGTTGAAAGCATTGCAAGAGCAACATAAACTGCTCGATTTGAAAAACCTTTCCGTTTCCTTACCATGTTTTCAAAAGTCGTCTGCTGTCGAGGCGTTTTATGTCATCCGTACTCTTCCAAGGAATCTTATTCCATTATCGGATATGTTTTGAAACATACAAAATTGAATGAAAGTTGTCTTCTTACACTATAAATGTGCGAGGCCGTATATTAGGAGCCGGGTTCTATGGTCTTTCATTCTTTCAAAATGGGCCAAAATTTATTTCTTGTATATTAAATTTGCTACTAGTAAAGCGTCTAGTTCACAGTAGTCGTTCGGTTAGTATTAACAGTTGTCTGAACGATCTGCTCGCCTAACTAAATGTTCATATTAAATATTCACAGCGTTAACTTGTCATGGTAAAGCACCTAACACTTTGCTGCTTCTGAACACACTAGATCTGTGGTCCATTTGTATCACTTATATTTCTAATTGAAAAGATCCTCAATGATGGGAAGTGTGTATAATTTTCAAAAGTATGTCTGATTGAGGTTTATTTCAAAGTATTGCGAACATTTTGAAACAATAGGCCCATGAGGGCCTATGCTCTAATTGTATGGTCAGATAGTAAATGGAGCCTCTATTGTGTTCACAAGCTCTTTTATAGCAATTTTGACAATTTCAAGGGCCATAATCCAGTCTTGCATGGGCTGATCTGGCTGGTTTGCGAAAGGAACCGAATTTTCATCAATATTTAACTACCATCTAAGTTTGGTGAAGATTGAATAGTAAATGGAGGCTCTATTGTTGTAACAAGCTGTATAATAGCAATTTTGACGATTTTAAGGGCCATAATCCAGTGATGCAAGAGCACATCTGGCTGGTTTTCGAAAGGAACCGAGCTCTCATCAATATTTAACTATTATCTATTATTTGAGTTTGGTGAAGATTAGTTAGTAAATGGAGCCTCTATTGTGTTCACAAGCTCTATTATAGCAATTTTGACAATTCCAAGGGCCATAATCCAGTCTTGCATGGGCGGATCTGGCTGGTTTGCGAAAGGAACCGAGCTCCCATGAATATATAACTACTGTGTAAGTTTTATTGAGATACAATCAAAGACTGTATCGCGTTCACAAGCAATTGTTTACGGACAGACGGTCGCACGGACGACGGACACCACACCACGGCATAAGCTCTTCTGGCCTTTGGCCAGTAGAGCTAAAAACAACAAGGAACTTAAAGTTATGCATTTTTTACAATTAAAAAACAAAACAAACAACAATGCATAAAATACTTTTTTTTCTACTATATCTTTACGTATACATGCATTATGGTAATATTCCAAACAGATTGCTTTCCGTATGCTTTTTTTAAGACTCGTTATAGACAACGCTAATTAAAAGTAATAAGAGGAAAACCCGAACGGCTTCGCAGCTTTTTAAATCTTATTATTTGTCACAATTTCGCACTAACAAAACATATACAGCAGACGCCTTTGAAAGCATCTTGACTAAAATAAAGACGATATCTTCAACTAATAGTATAAATAATTAAATATTGAAAACTGGCAAAGAAGGCATTGCTCACTATGAGCTATGTCTCATTTTGCCATAATACTTTAAAAAGTCGTCTGCTGCAAATGCGTCAATATCTATCTACATGTGGGAAAGGATTGAAACGTGTCAGTTTCGTAAATTTGTCTTACAATCTGAATTCAATGTTTTGTCATCGTGGTACAAGAAGTAAATTAGAAATGACGAGCATATGCTCTCACAAACAACATAGGCAGACATTCTTTGTACCCGTGGAGAGTTGATAACAAGAACACGGCAGCCGTCTAGGATAGTCTACAGTTTTAAACATTGCAAATTACGGGTGTTGAATGCCTCTGCTCAATTGCATTCGGTATTCTATTCATCTTGACAATTTCATAGTCCACTCTCTGCCTCTCGCTTTCCCTGTATCTTTCTTTCTGCCTCTCTCTCATAGAGCAATAGCAGTTCTGACCAATCAGAAATGCTGCTACTCTGTTTCTTTTAGGCGTATCCGTTACTGGAATCGTTTCGAGTTTAACATATAAGTATCACGAGTAAGCTGTATATCAATATAAGAAGCATTATTTATTTCGTTTTAATGGTGTTTTTCAACATTAGTTCAATTATATCACGGCGACAGTTCACTTATTCATGAATCCTGGGTAAACAAACAAGTACTAGGCTTGGCAATGTGCAAAGAGGACTCCATCATGACCACAGCTGGAAAGCGAACCCGGGACGCCCGGTTCCAAATCCCCGACGCTAACCACTCGGCCATGGCGGATTCCTTATAATAAAGGTTAATCCTGGTCACTACAGGAAATGTCAATTTGACAGTTCTGCTTAGCTTTACAACACATTTCAAAAGATGAAGCAAATACAGCTGGCGATGCAGTTAATGAATACATAATTATATATACTGAGTAGTACATATTTAAATTTAAGCCGCGTTTAGCTTTGTCATCATTTAAATACAAACAGATTTTTACAAGGTATGTGAAGTTGGCACGAAGTTCGATATTCGGTAATCAATATTCAATACCGATATGAATGTAGAGCTGAAACGAATATAGAGCCAGCACCAGATTCGTTAATTCTGTTACGCATTGAAATATACGTTACTGTCATTGTTTAGTATGACGAATACCGATTTGAATATCGATTTGAATATGGAGCCAGATCGATATTCGAGAAAATGGTGCTATCGTTTTTCTGACCATGTTGTAGAGCGAATACCGATTTGAATATAGAGCCAGGTCGATATTCGTGAAAATGGTGATATCGCCTTCCTGATCATGTAGAAGGGCGAACCCCGATTTGAATATCGATTTGAATTAATTGCCAGATCGATATTCGGTAAAATGGTGCTATGGTCTTTCTGACCATGTAGTAGAGCGAATACCGATTTGAATATGAAGCCAGATCGATATTCGAGAAAATGGTGCTATCTTTTTTCTGGACATGTAGTAGAGCGAATACCGATTTCAATATCGATTTGAATATAGAGCCAGATCGATATTCTTGACAATGGTGCTATCGTCTTCCTGATCATGTAGAAGGGCGAACCCCTATTTGAATATCGATTTGAATTTAGTGCCAGGTCAATATTCGGTAAAATGGTGCTATTGTCTTTCTGACCATGTAGTAGAGCGAATACCGATTTGAATATCGATTTGAATATGGAGCCAGATCGATATTCGAGAAAATGGTGCTATCTTTTTTCTGAACATGTAGTAGAGCGAATATCGATTTGATATCGATTTGAATATAGAGCCAGATCGATATTCATGAAAATGGTGCTATCGTCTTCCTGATCATGTAGAAGGGCGAACCCCGATTTGAATATCGATTTGAATTTAGTGCCAGGTCGATATTCAGTAAAATGGAGCTATTGTCTTTCTGACCATGTGGTAGAGCGAATACCGATTTGAATATCGATTTGAATATGGAGCCAGATCGATATTCGAGAAAATGGTGCTATCGTTTTTCTGACCATGTTGTAGAGCGAATACCGATTTGAATATAGAGCCAGGTCGATATTCGTGAAAATGGTGATATCGCCTTCCTGATCATGTAGAAGGGCGAACCCCGATTTGAATATCGATTTGAATTAATTGCCAGATCGATATTCGGTAAAATGGTGCTATGGTCTTTCTGACCATGTAGTAGAGCGAATACCGATTTGAATATGAAGCCAGATCGATATTCGAGAAAATGGTGCTATCTTTTTTCTGGACATGTAGTAGAGCGAATACCGATTTCAATATCGATTTGAATATAGAGCCAGATCGATATTCTTGACAATGGTGCTATCGTCTTCCTGATCATGTAGAAGGGCGAACCCCTATTTGAATATCGATTTGAATTTAGTGCCAGGTCAATATTCGGTAAAATGGTGCTATTGTCTTTCTGACCATGTAGTAGAGCGAATACCGATTTGAATATCGATTTGAATATGGAGCCAGATCGATATTCGAGAAAATGGTGCTATCTTTTTTCTGAACATGTAGTAGAGCGAATACCGATTTGAATATCGATTTGAATATAGAGCCAGATCGATATTCATGAAAATGGTGCTATCGTCTTCCTGATCATGTAGAAGGGCGAACCCCGATTTGAATATCGATTTGAATTTAGTGCCAGGTCGATATTCAGTAAAATGGAGCTATTGTCTTTCTGACCATGTGGTAGAGCGAATACCGATTTGAATATCGATTTGAATATGGAGCCAGATCGATATTCGAGAAAATGGTGCTATCGTTTTTCTGACCATGTTGTAGAGCGAATACCGATTTGAATATAGAGCCAGGTCGATATTCGTGAAAATGGTGATATCGCCTTCCTGATCATGCAGAAGGGCGAACCCCGATTTGAATATCGATTTGAATTAAGTGCCAGATCGATATTCGATAAAATGGTGCTATGGTCTTTCTGACCATGTAGTAGAGCGAATACCGATTTGAATATGGAGCCAGATCGATATTCGAGAAAATGGTGCTATCGTTTTTCTGGACATGTAGTAGAGCGAATACCGATTTCAATATCGATTTGAATATAGAGCCAGATCGATATTCTTGACAATGGTGCTATCGTCTTCCTGATCATGTAGAAGGGCGAACCCCTATTTGAATATCGATTTGAATTTAGTGCCAGGTCAATATTCGGTAAAATGGTGCTATTGTCTTTCTGACCATGTAGTAGAGCGAATACCGATTTGAATATCGATTTGAATATGGAGCCAGATCGATATTCGAGAAAATGGTGCTATCTTTTTTCTGAACATGTAGTAGAGCGAATACCGATTTGAATATCGATTTGAATATAGAGCCAGATCGATATTCATGAAAATGGTGCTATCGTCTTCCTGCTCATGTAGAAGTGCGAACCCCGATTTGAATATCGATTTGAATTTAGTGCCAGGTCGATATTCAGTAAAATGGAGCTATTGTCTTTCTGACCATGTGGTAGAGCGAATACCGATTTGAATATCGATTTGAATAAGGAGCCAGATCGATATTCGAGAAAATGGTGCTATCGTTTTTCTGACCATGTTGTAGAGCGAATACCGATTTGAATATCGATTTGAATATGGAGCCAGAACGATATTCGAGAAAATGGTGCTATCTTTTTTCTGAACATGTAGTAGAGCGAATACCGATTTGAATATCGATTTGAATATAGAGCCAGATCGATATTCATGAAAATGGTGCTATCGTCTTCCTGATCATGTAGAAGGGCGAACCCCGATTTGAATATCGATTTGAATTTAGTGCCAGGTCGATATTCAGTAAAATGGAGCTATTGTCTTTCTGACCATGTGGTAGAGCGAATACCGATTTGAATATCGATTTGAATATGGAGCCAGATCGATATTCGAGAAAATGGTTCTATCTTATTTCTGAACAAGTAGTAGAACGAATACCGATTTGAATATCGATTTGAATATAGAGCCAGGTCGATATTCGTGAAATGGGGATATCGCCTTCCTGATCATGTAGAAGGGCGAACCCCGATTTGAATTTAGTGCCAGGTCGATATTCGGTTAAATGGTGCTATTGTCTTTCTGACCATGTAGTAGAGCGAATACCGATTTCAATATCGATTTGAATATGGAGCCAGGTCGATATTCGAGAAAATGGTGCTATCTTTTCTCTAAACATGTAGTAGAGCGAATACCGATTTGAATATCGATTTGAATATGGAGCCAGATCGATATTCGAGAAAATGGTGCTATCTTTTTTCTGACCATGTTGTAGAGCGAATACCGATTTGAATATCGATTTGAATATCGATTTGAATATAGAGCAAGGTCAATATTCGTGAAATGGTGATATCGTCTTCCTGGTCATGTAGAAGGGTGAACCCCGATTTGAATATCGATTTGAATTTAGTGCCAGGTCGATGTTCGGTAAAATGGTGCTATGGTCTTTCTGACCATGTAGTAGAGCGAATATCGATTTGAATATGGAGCCAGATCGATATTCGAGAAAATGGTGCTTTTTTCTTTCTGAACATGTTGTAGAGCGAATATCGATTTGCATATCGATTTGAATATGGAGCCAGATCGATATTCGTGAAAATGGTGCTAGTGTCTTCCTGATCATATAGAAGGGCGAACCCCGATTTGAATATCGATTTGAATTAAGTGCCAGATCGATATTCGGTAAAATGGTCCTATTGTCTTTCTGACAATGTATTAGAGCGAATACCGATTTGAATATCTTTTTTCTGAACATGTAGTAGAGCGAATATCGATTTCAATATCGATTTGAATATAGATCCAGGTCGATATTCGTGAAACTGGTCTTCCTGATCATGTATAAGGGCGAACCAGGTCGATATTCGGTAAAATGGTCTTTCTGAGCATGTAGTAGTTCGAATACCGATTTGAATATCGATTTGAATTTAGTGCCAGGTCGATGTTCGGGGAAATGATGATGTTGTCTTTCTGACCGTGTAGTAGAGTGAATAACGATTTGAATATAGAGCCAGGTCGATATTGGGAAAATGGTGCTATCTTTTTTCTGACTATACAGTAGAGCGAATACCGATTTGAATATCGATTTGAATATAGAGCCGGGTCGATATACGGTTAATGGTCCTTTCTTCTTGCTGACCATGTAGTAGAGCGAATACCGATTTGAATATCGATTTGAATTTAGAGCCAGGTCGATATTCGAGAAAATGGTGTCACCGTCTTTCTAACCAAGTAGATTAGAATTTAGTGCCAGGTCGATTATCGGGAAAAATGCATTCATTATCTTTATGATCAAGTAGAAGCGGGAATACCGATTTGAATACCGATATGAATATGGAGCCAGGTCGATATTCTGGAAAATGATGATACATGTAGTAGAGCGAATACCGATTTGAATAAAGAGCCACGTCGTTATTCGAGGAAAATGATGATTTTGTCTTTTTGATCTTGTAGAAGAGCGAATACCGATTTGAATATAGATATGAATATTCGAGAAAATGGTGATTTAGTCATTCTGACCATGTATAAGTGCGAATACCGATTTGAATATAGATCTCAATATCGTGCAAGGTATTTGAAAATGCTACCAGTTTCTGAGCAAACAATAGTTAAGTTGAGTTTAAGTTTAAACTTAATCATTGTCATTGATTGTGAAACGAACTTTCAGCTTATATTAATCACGCTCGCTGTCTTCTTCACAATCAACCATTGCTCGCACAGTTCGAGTGGAAAAATCCCCAAAACAGAACCCACTCTTCACGGGATTCGAACCAGGGACCTTTCATACGAGAGGCCGACGCTCTACCTCTGCACCACTGTGACGCGTTGAAAATTATCATTAAGCAGTACTATTTGATAAAACAGCAGATGAAAACATAAAAATAATTGCACAGTAACTGGTACCACGCAATTACGCGCTATTTCTGACGTTACTATTGAAAAGCGGACTACCACTTTTAAAAACTTTTCGTCTGTCATTTGGCTAGAGAATTCGGGAAGATTTAAGGTAAGATATCTTTATCTCTTTCGTTTCCCCCTAATAATTAAACGAAACAGGACACCCAACCATTTAACGATGTGTGTAGTTTTTAAATATAAAGCTTGTTTTACTAAATTATGCCAAAATAGGAATCGGAATATTCACTCGGATGTTAGAGGTTTCGTCCAACTACCTGTTCGTCTTACCAAACCATTCAGTCGAGATAGCACGTGCTTATAAAGTATATATGTGTTGATTGATTTGGGTTTAACGCCATTTTTAGCTCGACTATTCGAAGAATATGAGAGCTATACTACTCACCCTGGCGTCGGCGTCGGCGTCGGCGTCGGCGTCCACGTCACACTTTGGTTAAGGTTTTGCATGCAAGTTCTAAAATACTACATGTATTGCATTGAAACTTTCTACAACCCTACCAAACTATCACACCAATGTAGATTATCAAGTTAGATAACTCTGTCCTGCATTTTATGCAAGTTATGGCCCTTTTTTACTTAGAAATTCTGGTTAAAGTTTTGCGTGCAACTAAAGTAAGAGTCCATATCTCAGTATTTACTTGATGCATTACATTGAAACTTTCTACAACCCTACCCAACTATCCCACCTGTGTAGATTATCAAGTAAGATAACTCTATCCTGCATTTTATGCAAGTTATGGCCCTTTATTTACTTAGAAATTCTGGTTAAAGTTTTGCGTGCAACTAAATTAAGAGTCCATATCTCAGTATATACTTGATGCATTGCATTGAACCTTTCTACAACCCTACCCAACTATCACACCTATGTAGATTATCAAGTAAGATAACTCTATCCTGCATTTTATGCAAGTTATGGTACTTTTTTTACTTAGAAATTCTGGTTAAAGTTTTGCATGCAACTAAATTAAGAGTCCATATCTCAGTATTTACTTGATGCATTGCATTGCAACTTTCTACAACCTTACCCAACTATTACACCTGTGTAGATTATCAAGTATGATAACTCTATTCTGCATTTTATGCAAGTTATGGCCCTTTTTTTACTTAGAAATTCTGGTTAAAGTTTTGCGTGCAACTAAATTAAGAGTTCACGTCTCAGTAAATACTTGATGCATTGCATTGAAACTTTCTACAACCCTACCCAACTATCACACCTGTGTAGATTATCAAGTATGATAACTCTTTCCTGCATTTTATGCAAGTTATGGCCTTTTTGGACTTATAAATTCTGGTTAAAGTTTTGCATGCAACTACATAAAGAGACCATCTCTTAGTAACTACTTGATGCATTGCATTGAAACTTTATACAGCACTTACCAACCATCACATCTAATCATCTATGTAAACAATCAAGTATGATAACTCTATCCAGGATTTTATGCAAGTTATGGACCTTTTTGGACTTAAAGTTTTGCAACTACATTTAGAGTGTAATCTCAGTTACAACTTGAAAAATTGTATTGAAACTTTATACAACCTTTCCCAATTGCACAACTATAAACACAACCAATTATGATAACTCTATCCTGTATATGGTACAAATTGTTGCCCTTTTTTTAACTTAGAAATTATGGTTAAAGGTTTGCGTGAAACTACATTAAGAGTCCATATCTGAGTAACTACTTGATGCATTCCATTGAAAGGTTATACAACCCTTTCTAACCATCACACCTATGAAAATAATCATGTTAAATAACACTATCCTGCATATAATGCAAATTATCACCCACTAAGAAATTGTGGTTAATGTTTTGCATGCAACTACATTAGAGTCTATTATCTCAGTAACTTAAATAAGCGGTGGAATAGTCGAGCACGCTGTCCTCCGACAGCTCTTGTTAACAATGTATTCACTATTGACTAAATGATTGTAAACATACATGGATCTAATCAATATCAAGTGTGAGTTCTTGAAATCATGTAATACAATATTAAAAGTGTGTTGTCATTGAACCAGTAGTGTTGAGCATGTAACCTTTTTTTCCCGCGGTCTACCTGTGTCCACGAACCAATTCTTTAGCTTTCGTTCCAACCTTTTTCGCATTAATTGTTTGTATTTAATTAGTTGTTATTATTGTTTATATTCGCATTAATTGTTTGCAGCTAATTAATTGTCATTTTTGTTTATCTTGTGCCTTATTATGTTTAAACTAATATTTTGTATTTAAAATAGTTGGTCGGCCGAATTGGATCGTGTACATGTAAAACAGATGCCGTAAGGTGGACATGTAAATTTTGCGATACAATTGTAACAGTTGTTCAGCATGGTGGTCGATATATATTCATTTAAGTGCTTAATCTGAGCTGAATCTATGCTAGAAGTTGTTCGATGAAATAGAAAAAGATGGTCCTAACACTACTAAACGCAAACAAACACCTTTTGCATGGGCAAGACAGCGATTTAATTGCAGTTGATTAAAAAACAGGCATTGTACATTGAAGTCTTTTGTAAAGCATTCAATCATTTAACATAAACATAGACATGTAATATGGCACTGTGTCACTGATACTTCTATACACAGAAATCATTCAATTGACCCAGGGGTAAAAACCAGAGATAAAAACATTTTTAAATGAGAAACTCTGGAAAACCTGCGCAATTGAAAGACCGTACATAGACACGTATCTGATAAATTTATATACAAGTTATATACCGTCTTATAAGTAATACTGTATTCCTATACTAACTATATTGAATTCGGATATCGCAAAGTCAACTGCTAGAAGTCTTGCGTCGAACTGACGAGAACCCGCCAAAAACATCCTTTTATACCCCCACTGCACGGTTAACACGTGCAACAACTACCAGCTTGTGATTCGTACATGTTACGACATACGTTCTCTTCTATACTACCGTAACGCAGAGAACTTTAAAGTCCTAACACTACTAAACGCAAACAAACACCTTTTGCATGTGCAAGACAGCGATAGAACTTGAACAAATGTTAGAGAGAAAAGCTATCCGAATTCAATTTACAGTTTTAGTTGCTTTGTTATGTAAAGTTTCTTTTCTAAAGAATCGTCTATGTAACCATCTTTTGCCAGATCGGACTTCAATCTACCGTGTCTCTTAAGACATCTATCCGACACGCCTTCAGCGTTGGCCGCGGTGGTAGCACCGCTAGCACGCAAAGAATGAGTGCCTAATTTCAAATTTGGTGCTACTAATTTCAAGCGACCTACAATGCATTCTCGTGCTCTAGTATAACTTAACTTTTTATTCTGCTTCAACAAGAAACATTTAGAGCCTGATCTACATCCTGGCTTAAAAAGATATGTATGCGTACCTAGCATCAACTCGGAGCAACTCAAATACCGTTGCAGCATGTTATAGGGACATGCGCTAGAAACACCTTTGCTGATTAGCACTTGCCTGCCTGCTCTATAGACGTCGGTTTTGCTTTTTCTAAGAAACAGAATTAAATGATCAGGACGTATTTCTATGTCAGAGCATTTCATTTCACTCATTTCATTAAATCTAAGAAAACCCGAATAACCTATCAAAATCATGGTTAAATCTCTTAGAACTAAAACGTCGTTGCAAGCAATATACATATTACATAACTCAATAAGCTGATCGGTAGTGATAACGTCTTTTTTGGAGATTGGCTTGGAATTTCGACGTTTAGCACATTCAATCAGTCGGCTCACTGTCGATGAAACAGTTGGATCCGTGAAATCATTCACCTGATGCAACCATTTGATGGCATAAACCGCCGAGGAAACGACACCATATGATTTACCAGAATCAATCAGATTCGATATATACCAGGCAACATGAATACTATGGGCAGGCCTCTTTGGTAAATGTTTAGCATCACAGAACTCATCAAACGATTTTATCTGGTAAGAGTACTTTTTCACAGTGGAGTCAGCCCGCGATCCTAAAATCTGATCCGCCATTTTGTCAATGCATGTATTCGCATCTTGTACATTTACGCCGCCCGCCTCTTCGAATTTTCTCTTCAAAGAATGTTTTATCCCAATACCTGTTAACAAAAATACAATCAGTACATTTCATCTTCATTTGCTCCTAGACTGAATGAAAGTCGCATCTTAATGCGACCATTCTAAAAGACATTTTTGCTTTTGAAAACATGCATTTACTCCCTTTGCCACAACATATAGCCGAACTAGGCAAATTGTAATTATCCTTAACGTAATTCTTATACACACCCTTATCATCAATTATATATGGCCAAAACGAGGCCGACTCCCACTCCGGGATTATCAGAGTACCTACAGCATAATCGCTTTGCAATTTTTTCAGACTTTTTAATACACCACTTGGTGGGGGTACTAACCAGTTGTTGACACCTTGCCAATCTTGATCGAAGCAATTAACAGCTTCTACACCAGGCACCCACCATTTCGAGTTAAATCTCCTACATTTGTTATTCAAATTTGACGCAAACCTGTCGACGTCGTGCGGACCCCATTTTGCATCCAAAAACCGGAACATTCCGTCGTGAACAAACCAATCATCTTGATCTAAGCGTCTGCTTAATGCATCTGCTTTTGAATTATAAACCCTAGAAATCCATTCTGGTACATAAGTTATGTTTGCACTATTACACAATTCATTTATATATAGTGAAATAACATGTAACTCCTCAATGTTACTACCAGATAACATAATTGTGCTTACATTCATATTATCAGACATAATTTTAATGTGCTTATTTTTAATGTCAGATAAATTATTTATAATGACCCGTCTGACTGCCTCCATTTCCTTCCATGTAGAACTTTTCTTTGATTCTATACATGACCAAGACCCGTATATTTCTGATGAATACATAGATATAACTGCGCTTTCACACACGCTCTCTTCCGGGAGCATACCCGATTCCATATTCCTGCTCACTTCCGGGAGCATCTCAGATTTCATATTCCTGCTCACTTCCGGGAGCATATCAGATTTCATATTCCTGCTCACTTCCGGGAGCATATCCGATTTAATATTCCTACTCACTTCCGGGAGTATTGACTCACTTGTATTTTCTATGATACTTACGTTATTTTCCGATTCTGATCTCATGCTTCTTCAAGAGCAAAACAAACATTTATTGTTAAAACAACTATACAACGACTCGTATCCATTATAGCAATTATCTTTGGTTTGAATGTATTCTCCATTATATGTGCCTAAACCTAAGTCTTTAGCAAAACCTAACCCTCTAGGCTCATTTTTAACATTATCGGACCTTCTCAATATATCGTGACAGATACTAGAACTCACTCCTGCATTCCGATGCGAATCTATTAATTCTATGTAACCACCATATCCTTGGTCGCTAGCGTCTGAAAACACCCACGCTTCTATGTTTCTATCTTGTTTTAACGACTTTCCAATGTTATTAAGCTTTCGAGCGTTTTCGAGCCAAAACCTCAATTCTGAAATTGCTTTGATTGGAACTTGAATCAACGAATTCCATGTAAATCTACTACATATGGACTATTACAAGTACCTTGTTTTCAGACTTACTATCTTTCCAATTACGCTTTGCAGAGAAGTTATTTGACCAACAACAGATGCGATAAATCTGACCGCTATTACTTGGTCGGCTTTTTCAAGCTGTACTAATACAGACTTCAAACTAATCTCTAACCTTCGTATGCGATCATCTATAATGAACAATCTGTTAATTCTGAAATCTAAGACATGTCCTAGCCAATAACCTACTTTTAATGGATTCCATTGACATTTATCGACAGCTAAAAGAAAACCCACGTCTACTAAAGACGTTTGAATGAATTTACTAGCCTTTAACGCAGAGTCATATTTGCTATGACCGCCTATTCCGTCGTCTAAAAACATAATCGATGTGATCGCATTTGACCTCCAATATTTCACCATTACTCTTAAAAGTTTTGTAAAAATATGACCAGCGGAAGAAATGCCAAAAGGTAATGAATTGAAAATGTAATATTTCTCAGTGCCGCCCTCATACCAAGCGAATCCAAGATAAGTCCTGTGATCAGGATATATATCTACATGATGATATGCACCTTTCAAGTCGAATGTAAATACATAACTTGATAAATCAAACATTTGCTCAGCTATCCTGATATCCTCGAATTTTACCTTAAACAGATGCAAACATGGGTTTATGTGCCTACAATCTAATACCATTCTAGGTTTACCCGTTTTATTGTATGCAACCGTCAATGGATTAACAACCTCTGGTTTAATATGAACCAATGTAATAACCCTTTTTTTCAACAATGTTTGAATCTGCTGGGAAACGAAACCTGGATTGTCTCTAGCAGACCTATTATTTCTCAACTGTACCGAATTAGGCAAAACTTTAAACGGTAACTTGTAACCTTCCTTTACTACCTCTAAAATATACATGTTATCGGATATTTGAGCCCATTTATCATAATTACTCTTTAGACGACCGACGGGAGATAACTCCTGTACATGACTATCTATATCATTGCCATCTTCCACATCCCTGTGTGGACTATCCGAGCCGTCATTTTTATCTCCATAAGAAACTGAATGGTTTCCGACCATTAATGCAGATAAATATAAATCCCCACTTATCTTATTATTTGTTTGAGCTTGAGAGCACTCGTTTTTCCAATGCCCCGGTTTTCCACAAGTGAAGCAAAACCCTGGCTTTCTGCTGCCATTCCCACCATTCATTGACTGTACAGCAGACGACTCTGTAGAAGACGGTCTTCTGTAAGGGTTGGTCCTGAAACGTTTCTTGCCCCTGTCCATTTTGGCTTCCGCACGATACATTCTTTTTTCATCATCGCTGTCACTAGCAATTGGGTTGGACTGATATTCCGCAACAACACGCCAACCTAGCTCAGAGCTATCAGCCAATTGTATGTGCTTCTGCCTTTGCATTACCGTATTCTTGGCTGAAATAATCATATTCAAGCATAAATACACTATGACTTTGACGTGCAGGATGAAAACGGAAAGCAAAGCAAACCCGCGGTAAATCCGCCCTGTAAATAACGGTTCCTTAGTCACGTAAATAACACGTGCATATCTACAAATGTAATATAGCTATCTAATGAATTTAAAACCATATAAATATGTATTTAAGTAATTGCCTGAATTTACCTTCAATTAGTTTAGCTTTTGATTCCTGAATATTTCCTGCGTCTAACGAAGACTCTGTCTGCTCAATACATGTCTGTACCTTCATATTGTACTTGAACTGCTCTTCGTTGCTTTTACGTTTAAATTTTGGCAATTCTAACATAGAAAGACGAGGTGAACAAGATGAATAACTTATCTTTTCCATCATTGTGCCTATCTGTTGCAATAATTCATTGTGCCCCTGCTTCATGGCTTCCTTAACATGCTCCTCCACAAGATTAGATAATTCGTCACGGTTTTCCATCATGTAAGCGGTACGAAGTCAACTGCTAGAAGTCTTGCGTCGAACTGACGAGAACCCGCCAAAAACATCCTTTTATACCCCCACTGCACGGTTAACACGTGCAACAACTACCAACTTGTGATTCGTACATGTTACGACATACGTTCTCTTCTATACTACCGTAACGCAGAGAACTTTAAATTTATTGTGGTCACGTGACCGAATTTGCGGCATTTGATAGAGAGGGCGTTATATATTGTGACCTTGCAGGTCTATTGAATAAGATAGGCTTCAACGTCGTGTGCATTTGAGTAGTTTCTAAAATAATTTGTCAATAACTGTAGTCTATTAAGATAGATGTGTTTATATGTTTCTGGATAGATGAATCTTTAAATTGAAAATTATTATTATTTAATTTATTATTACAATAAATGTTCATTACACATCTTATAGATGTTAACCTTTCCCACTACGATTTTTTTAACGAACAGAGTAATAGCTTGTATAACGTAATACAATCATAAGAAACCGGTATGGACGTAATAGGTCTGTATTAACCTGGAGGACGTGGGTCAAATTTAAACATGATAACACAATACTAAGTGAGGACGTAAACGAATCAGGACGCAGTAAGAACTTCATAAGGACGTAGGAATGACGGCATTGATGTGGTTACGATGTAACATAGCATAAGTGTCCATGCAATATGTTTGTAATATATTTACCCATTCCATTGTCCAAGCGCTTATGAAAACATTAACTCTACAGTCGACTCTTGTTATCTCGACATTACTTAACTCAAAATAATTGCATGTAAACAAATACTATGTTGCCATAATACAGAGAAAATACTTTGTTGGAAAAGGAGAACATGCTCATTATGAGCAATTTCTTTTTTTCCTAAAATGTGTTCAATGTTGTTTGCATCAGATAGTGCGCTAGATTTGTTTCTAAGTGTCAAACTTTTGATAAAGTGTTTTCGTAGGTCATTTTGACTTCAAGTTAACGGCAGTGGACTGTAATAATGTGTGTTGTGTTCTTTCTAGGTTACCGTGGTGTGACGACTGGAGTTATTACATTAACAATATTTCTTAGCTTTCATGATTGATCAATATGTCAACACACTGAAAGATGTGAACGTTAGTATTTTGCAATTATTTATTTTTTATTTATCTATTCATCCTACTCATGGTTAACGATTTAATGCTGCGTCCTATTTATCTGATCTACGTCTGCAATTTTCATATCATTCCACAACTGACTGCCGTATAATAGTGTTGGTTTTATCACCTTATAGTATATGTTACTCTGTTAACCGGTTAAGGGTTTGTAGGCTGGATTCCATGCCCAAGCATAGCATGATAAGAGTTTTTACTCTTTGACACCGGTATATTATTTTGAAGGTAGTTTTTACCAAAGCCTGCGTCCAATATCATACATAAATGGGAAGCGGACTCTTTTCAAGGTCATCAAGGAGGTCTTAATAAACAGCGTGTAATATAATCCTGATAGAACCCCTCCCTGACGGACGCTATGTTTTACGCTGATAGGCACTGACGTCCCATGTGATGTCTTGAAATACATTTAAAGGTTCCGATAGCTATCGTAGAGTGTCTTCCATAGTTTGATATCAATTCTTAAATCTAACAATTTCACAACAAGAGGGCCATGATGGCCCTTGATCGCTCACCTGTGTTTTTTTCACTTTAGCCATATAAGCCCTGCCCCCTGGCGACCATGCTTTTCGACCAATCAACATGGCTCGAAGGAATCTGATAGAGGATTATCCAAGGAACATTTCTACAACATTTTTTGATAATCAGCCTGACGCTTTCAGAGTAGAAGATTTTATAAGTTTTCACTATAGCAATATAAGGCAAAATACCCCGCCCCCTGGTGGCCATGTTTTTCGACCAATCAACATGGCTTGAAAAAATCTGATAGACGGTCATCCAAGGAACATTTCTACAAAATTATTTGAAAATCTGCAAACCAGTTTGGGAGAAGAATAATTTTAAAGTTTGTTTCGTTTCGATGCCATGGAAACCAGAATTGTGCATGGATTCCAAAACAAGAGGCCCGTGAGGGCCTATGCTCTACTGGTATGGTTCTTTAGTCATTTTCAATCCAGAGCATGTATGTATGGTGAAGATCGGATAGTAAATGGAGGCTCTTTTGTGTTCACAAGCTGTATTATAGCAATTTTTACAATTTCATGGGCCATAATCCAGTCTTGCATGGGCGGATCTAGCTGGTTTTCAAAAGGAACCAAGCTCTCATCAATATTTAACTACTATCTAAGTTTGGTGAAGATCAGATAGTAACTACTGTATAAGTTTGGTTGAGATACAATCAAACGCGAAGACTGTATCGTGTTAACAAGCTCTTTTATAGCAATTTTGACCATTTCAAGGGCCATAATCCAGTCATGCATAGGCGGATCTAGCTGGTTTTCAAACGGAACCGAGCTCTCATGGATATCTAACTACTGTATAAGTTTGGTTGAGATACAATCAAACGTGAAGACTGTATCGTGTTAACAAGCTCTTTTATAGCAATTTTGACCATTTCAAGGGCCATAATCCAGTCATGCATGAGCGGATCTGGCTGGTTTTCGTAAGGAACCGAGCTCTCATGAATATCTAACTACTGTATAAGTTTGGCTGAGATACAATCAAAAGTGAAAACTGTATCGTGTTAACAAGCTCTTTTATAGCAATTTTGACCATTTCAAGGGCCATAATCCAGTCATGCATGAGCGGATCTGGCTGGTTTTCGTAAGGAACCGAGCTCTCATGAATATCTAACTACTGTATAAGTTTGGTTGAGATACAATCAAAAGTGAAGACTGTATCGTGTTAACAAGAAATTGTTTACGGACGGACGGACGCACGCACGCACGGACGACGGACAAATCGCCACGACATAAGCCCTTCTGGCCTTTGGCCAGTAGAGCTAAAAATGTAGGAATTCTGGTAAGGTCATTGCGAGGATGCTTTCTATGAAGTTTCATCCCAATTGACCCACTGGTTACTGAGGAGAAGAAGCTGACCAACGACGGACGACGCATGACGGACGCCGGACAAACGGCGATCACAATAACTAACCTTCAGCATTTCGTGCTCAGGTGAGCTAAAAAGAGGATCACTTATCTTGGTTGACCATCTACACAAACTGTTCAGGTCATATCGGTATCAGAAAAGGGGCAATATTACAAAACTTGATTATTTCATTATCATTATAGTTAGTGTATGATTTCAATGTAGTTTAGCATAACTGTTCCATTATGCATAATGGAACATTTATGCTAAACTACATTGAAATCTACAATAATTTGACCCTCTACATAATTTGTTCAATCCATTTTGATTGGTTGTAAAAAATAGCGACTAGGCTGCATCAGAAAAATTTTCAAAGGAATTTTTAGCTCAAACGTCATCTCCTTCTATCAACCTAACTTTATAGGAATGTTCCTTTCGTCGTCCTCTTTTAAATTATTCAATTATACGAAAAAAAAAACATAAATGGGTTTTTTCGCTTATAGGTAACAGGTGTGATTTTTTTTTTTTTTTTTTTTTTTCAATAACCCATGAAGCTTTCTGAAATGAAACTGGAAAAATCCATGGGGGCCGCCATTTTGGATATGTATAAAAAGCAGACGTAAAACACAGATGGAAAATTATTGTCGGCTTTTTATTTTTTATTTTTTTAAATCGGTATTTTGGGTATGTATACAATGAGCAGAAAAACACGGATTGTAAATTATTGTCGTCTTTTTAATCATTTTTTTTTTAAATCGATATTTAAGATCATTTAAGTGCTGTGTTATGTTGGAATTAACATTTGTACGAAAATAAATGGAAATCTGTAAGAAATATGTTTTCCCGTTCGTCAAGAAAACGACAGCATTAGCCTTCTACGCCCGAAACTAAATTTTGATTTTATCGTAGCCAAAGAAGGACGTGACGTCATTTCCGTTACACTTCATCTTGGCGTAACGTCAATGGAGCGACGTCGTTTCCCGCACAAAAATGGTATCAACATGAAAGACCCCAAATTCCTATACATGAGCTATTGACTCACTCATTCAAAGTATAATTATTTATCAAACATTGTGGCAAAATGATAACTTTCTCATAAGAAGCAATTGATCTTGTGGCGACAATCTTTTCCTAAATCGTCTGTTGCATAGGCCTCAGAAACCGTCTCTAATAGGGAAAGGGTTTAGCAGAAATGTGACCCCTTACATAATTTGTTCCAGTCATATTGACTGGTTGAAAAAGGCAGTCGCCAGATGGCATCAGAAAAGGGCAGATCTATTTGCTTCTTTGCCATAATGCAGGTGATCGATTAAGGATCATCTTGGCCCTCATGTTTTAACCTCGTTCATTATAAATGTATTCCTTGATTTTCTGAAAGTCTTTACTTTATTATTTTCTGTTCAAATAATACACAACAGCAATACGAATTCCAAATATGTTTTAATAATGCAAGAAACATGACATTAACATTATTATTGTCTAGTCAATTACTTATAAATCCTTTTTTATAGCCAAAGTATGCTCTTTAATTTTTGTTAATAATTATCTTGCGGTTTTTTCGTAAATAGGTAGCACCTATAGATATATTATTACAATGTTCAGTCCTTGTACATTTTTTTATGTCAAAATTTCATCAGAGGTTTGGGATGCAGACACCTATCGAGAACTAGAACGAGGAAAGTATTATGGATGCAAACTGTTTATGTGTGCTAGGCAAAAAAACCATATACATTTGTCAGTTTAAGAGACAGTGCTCGTTACCCTTTGTATATAACATCACACAAACGTCGTATAAACTATTGGCTAAAATTAATAAGGATGCCACAATCGCGATTTGTACAAAAATGCTATGATATGATGCTAACTGTTGATGCAAAACGGCCGCAATAATTGGGCAACAAGCATAATATTGATCTTACAGAGAAACAGTTGCGGGATAATATGGCACAATCAAATGGTCGCATCAGACTCTTTATCCTTGCTTTTTTTTGTAAACAGACTAAAAGATTGCTTTCTTCAAGAGTTTAAACATGCAGTCAGTTATGAAAAATATCTTAAAGTATTAGACATACGGTATATTTAAGTAAATTTAAGAGTTGGATCCCATGAAATTAAATGAGGTCGTTATAAAAATAAACCTAGAAAAGAATAGAATTTGTAAACTATGTAATTCGAATGAAATTGAAAAAGGAATATCATTTTCTGCTTTGTTGTGACTTTTACCAAGTAAATATAACACCATACTTATTATACACACATTTGATATTGTATTGACATCGCAAAATGAAAAACTTGTTAAATGCACATCTCCTTGTTCTATGCTTCTAGTCGAAGAAATATATATATTACCAAAATGCAAAGTGGTTAGATAGATAAACTGATATACATGTATTTCAATCCGAAAATGGAGGAACAGGCACATTATGATATTTTTATTTCAAAATTGTTTATATGACATGTATATACATGTATGTGTATACATTGTTGTGTGTGTATGTGTTTGCATCTGTGTGTGTACATACATGTGTACATGTATGCATATGTACACGTGCAGATATGTATGAGAACATATGGAACGCCTTTACTGTCTTACTATGTTGTATTGTAGTATACGCAGTACATTTTCAAGCAACGAGATACATATTTCATTTGACGTGGTACATTTTACACTCAATCCATAATTGCTTTTTCTCATATATTGCATATTTTCTAAATATCTTTTCAGCACACTAAAGACGTGTTCAGGTAGAAGAGTACGCAGAAGAGTTATAACTCAATCATACCGAATTTTCGTCGTCAGAGTTTACGAACACTGTCTGTATAATAGGATCACACTGGAACGCATAATTTCACTGCCGGAAATTGCCATAGGAAGTGCTCGCTATGTTTTAGCTGGAGTGACAATGTTGAAGAACGAACATTTTTGTGCTCTTATTTTAACTTCAAGGTACGGGCATGTTTGGTATAATGGACTACGTGGGGAACTACAAAACTTGCCATTTGAAACCCAAAACTGGTTTCCATGCCATGCACTGTATTGTCAAATTTCAACATAGAATGACCATGATTATACAAAAGATGTTCGAATCATTTTGATTGGTTGAAAAACACGGAATTTAGGTTGCGTTACTTGTTTTCTCTATTTGTCATATGTTAAACATTTGAAAGTTTTTTTGGTCGAATTCAAAATAGTTTTGCAATAGTGTTTATTGTAAGACCCTCTATGCAGTTTTTTCAACTTATTTTAATTGTGTTTAAACAACAACACCCATAGTTTGCGGGGCTCGTTTCTCCTGTATTACCCTTGTTCAAAGTTTTTTCATCTGAAACTATTTTCCTGTTTTCAAAGTTATTTCACTTAAATAGGCCTTGTATATATCTCGTTGTGTTTAATTAGTTACATAACACATCCCATAGATTTTGGGGCATATATTCCCTACATGACTTACAGTTTTTAACCTTTCTAAAAATATCTGGATCCGTATTTAGTTCTAAGGTAGTTTTGCGTGAAATTTAGACTGGTTTTAATTTTACATTGTATATCTTGAACAAATATTCACCGCTGAAAGAAATGTCCGATTTCGTTTCATTATAATTTCACACTGATGTTCCGTGAATTAACATTTGTCATAGGTGTTGAACATGAGTTGTGCATCAATTGAACTTCTACTGTTTTGAAAATGCTAGCTTTATTTGAAAGTAGACCAGACACATACAAATTACCCTTTACAGAGGTGGTTCAAATTATTTTGGTTGATTGACAAGCATGGGTACTAATGGCAGGGACTTTTTGGCTATATAGAACTATACACTAGAGTCAATTCAAAGCCATTCACCGCCCTTTATTTTCTTTTTCTCATTTTCCGTGCACATGTGAAGAAATTTAAGCAACACTGTTAGTGTATGTCGACGTTTTTGGGTTATGTTAAATACTATGAAAAGAAATTATTTGATAAATTACAGATCTTATATTATTTGTCATTCCCATACAAATCATTTCATTGTCCTAGCATTATTTCAACTGCGAACATTATCAAAAATAAAATCAGTATCAAGAAATGAAAATAGTAACTAAATAGTAAGATAGACTAATGGAAAATGAGAAGTGGTTCTTCTTAACCTAAAAGGTTTACAAAGGTTACAGTTTCAACGGTACTTCAGTCATATCACGGCGGTCAGATCACCTAACGTGTTGTTTCCAGTCTTTCTCGCAACAGTACTCCACACAGCAGTATTCACGACCCCTTATGTCGAATGGACTGATAGCCTTCGTTGTAACCGACTGAACTATCGCGACTCGGTGTTTTGTATATAGCAAAGCCGTGTTGTCGTTTGTCCTTCTACATGATCAGAAAGACGATTAGCCCATTTTCCCGAATATACACCTGGCTCGAAATTTAGAACTATGTTTAAATCGTTATTAACACTTCTACATGATCAGAAAGACGAAATCCCAATTTATCTGATAATCGACCTGGATCTATATTCAAAATCGATATTCAAATCGGTATTCGCACTACTACATGTTCAGAAAAAAAATAGCACCATGTTCTCGAATATCGATCTGGCTCCAATTCAAATCGATATTGAAATCGGTGGACGCTCTACAACATGGTCAGAAAGACAATATCACCATTTTACCGAATATCGACCTGGCACTAAATTCAAATCGATATTCAAATCGGTATTCGCTCTACTACATGGTCAGAAAGACCATAGCCCCATTTTACAGAATATCGACCTGGCACTAAATTCAAATCGATATTCAAATCGGGGTTCGCCTTTCTACATGATCAGGAAGACGATATCACCATTTCACGAATATCGATCTGGCTCTATATTCAAATCGATATTCGCTCTATTACATGTTCAGAGAAAAGATAGCACCATTTTCTCGAAAATCGATCTGGCTCCATATTCAAATCGATATTCAAATCGGTATTCGCTCTACTACATGGTCAGAAGGACAATAGCACCATTTTACCGAATATCGACCTGGCACTAAATTCAAATCGATATTCAAATCGGGGTTCGCCCTTCTACATGATCAGGAAGACGATAGCACCATTTTCACGAATATCGACCTGGCTCTATATTCAAATCGATATTGAAATCGATATTCGCTCTACTACATGTTCAGGAAAAAGATAGCACCATTTTTCTCGAATATCGATCTAGCTCCATATTCAAATCTATATTCAAATCGGTATTCGCTCTACCACATCATCAGGAAGACGATAGCACCATTTTCACGAATATTGATTTGGCTCTATATTCAAATCGATATTCAAATCGGTATTCGCTCTACTACATGTTCAGAGAAAAGATAGCACCATTTTCTCGAATATCGATCTGGCTCCATATTTAAATCGGTATTCGCTCTACTACATGGTCAGAAAGACAATAGCACCATTTTACCGAATATCGACCTGGCACTAAATTCAAATCGATATTCAAATCGGGGTTCGCCCTTCTACATGATCAGGAAGGCGATATCACCATTTTCACGAATATCGATCTGGCTCTATATTCAAATCGATATTCAAATCGGTATTCGCTCTACTACATGTTCAGAAAAAAGATAGCACCATTTTCTCGAATATCGGTCTGGCTCCATATTCAAATCGATATTCAAATCGGTATTCAAATCGGTATTCGCTCTACTACATGATCAGAAAGACAATAGCACCATTTTACCGAATATCGACCTGGCTCTAAATTCAAATCGGGGTTCGCCCTTCTACATGATCAGGAAGGCGATATAACCATTTTCACGAATATCGACCTGGCTCTATATTCAAATCGATATTTAAATTGGTATTCGCTCTATAACATGGTCAGAAAAAAGATAGCACCATTTTCTTGAATATCGATCTGGCTCCATATTCAAATCGATATTGAAATCGGTATTCGCTCTACTAGATGGTCAGAAGGACAATAGCACCATTTTACCGAATATCGACCTGGCTCTAAATTCAAATCGGGGTTCGCCCTTCTACATGATGAGGAAGGCGATAACCATTTTCACGAATATCGACCTGGCTCTATATTCAAATCGATATTCAAATCGGGGTTCGCCCTTCTACAGGATCAGGAAGACGATAGCACCATTTTCACGAATATCGACATGGCTCTATATTGAAATCAATATTCGCTCTACTACATGTTCAGAAAAAAGATAGCACCATTTTCTCGAATATCGATCTGGCTCCATATTCAAATCTATATTCAAATCAGTATTCGCTCTACCACATCATCAGGAAGACGATAGCACCATTTTCACGAATATCGATCTGGCTCTATATTCATATCGATATTCAAATCGGTATTCGCTCTACTACATGTTCAGAGAAAAGATAGCACCATTTTCATGAAATATCGATCTGGCTCCATATTCAAATCGATATTGAAATCGGTATTCGCTCTACTATATGGTCAGAAAGACAATAGCACCATTTTACCGAATATCGACCTGGTACTAAATTCAAATCGATATTCAAATCGGGGTTCGCCCTTCTACATGAACAGGAAAGCGATATCATCATTTTCACGAATATCGACCTGGCTCCATATTCAAATCGGTATTCGCTCTACAACATGGTCAGAAAAAAGATAGCACCATTTTCTCGAATATCGATCTGGCTCCATATTCAAATCGGTATTCGTCATACTAAACAATGACGGTAACGTATATTTCAATGCGTAACAGAATTCACGAATCTGGTGCTGGCTCTATATTCGTTTTAGCTCTACATTCATATCGGTATTGAATATCGATTACCGAATATCGAACTTCGTGCCAACTTCACATACCTATTTTTACGTTGTAGGAGCGATACATTGGTCTTATTCCACGACAAGAAGTGTGGAAATATCGATATCTTAAGAGACCGTAGGCCATGGGGGATTTGAAAGGAAATATGGAGGAAAACGGGTAAAATTGAACAGACTTTTTTGACGATTCGGACAAATTCGAAAATACAAAATGATAGAAAAATATGGAGACCTTTTAGAGATTGTCATAATAAATATGAAAGAGAGTGATACTAATGACTTATATATTTGGGTTTATGTACGTTCAGTTATTGAAGAAACTACCTGACACTATGATTAGCAGATTTAAGAGATGGTTATTTGAAAATATGAAAAAAGAGAAGATGGAGAATGAGTAATACAAGAATCAGAATTTCATATTACTGCCATGGAAAGAAAATATGGCTTAGACAGTAGAAATGAAAGATCACAGAGTAGAGATCAGAAGCCATTTTCCGGGGAAGCTACAACAGACGAGTTGTGTCAACTTTGTAACAGCTCTCATGGTGCATGTGATGTTTAAATCACTTTTCTGTTCTGACAAATGGGACAGAGCAAAAAAAATAATACTTTGTCTAGGCGATAATCATCTCGCTGGAAATTGTAGGCGAACAAGACGGGCGGGATCGATGAGTGTGAAAAGGTCCACCATAGAATGTTACACAAATCGGACACACAATTAAATCTAAGAGCAGCTTAATATGAACGGAAAGAACAAATGTTCACAAATATGACACAAACTATTTACATAGCTTTACGAACAGTGCCTGTACTTGTTAGGAATACACGCGAATCTTGATGAAGAGAGCATAAACACTAAACACCTATATTTATGAAGATCATTTATTTATTTATTGGGGTTTTACGCCGCTTTCAACATTATTTCAGTTATATCACGGCGACAGTTCACTTATTCATGATCCCTGGGTAAACAAACCAGTACTAGGCTAGCAAATGTGCCTTGCCCAAGGGCACTCCACCATGACCGTAGTGCCGCGACTGGGGATCAAACCCGGGACACCCGGTTTCGAAATCCCCGACGCTAACCACTCGACCGCAGCGGATTCCTTATGAAGATCAAGCTGAAGAGTTTAACATTAGAAGTAGGTATGAAAAGGTATCAGTTACCACTCTGAATGGGAAAGCATAGACTTTTCAGACCATGAATGTAAAATTTAACATAACAAGCTTGGATCGAAAAGATCATATGGTTATTGATGCAAGCACTACACAGCGAGTGACTGGTGACCTGAAGCCAATAGACTGGCACAAATATGCTAAGAACTGGACACATTTAAGAGGGTTACAATTTCCTTGTTTAGGAAGAAAACCAAAGGTTGATCTTCCAATTGGACTTGATTATGCTGAGCTACTTAGGTCAATAGGTGAGAGAAGTGTAGAAGAAGGCTAACCAACTGCTGGATTAACCTCTCTAGGTTAGACATGTGTCGGCCCAATTGAGTTAAGGAAGACAGAGCAGAATGAGATTAGTATGTTCACGTTTCGCGGAGATAGTAAAACAACAACCAAAAACATGTTCAATTATTATGCAGGAATGCAGATAGCGGAAACAGAATGAATGAATGGTGTTTTAAGGCCCGTCGACAACTAAGGTAATTTTGGGCGCTTAAAAATTTACTTACTGTAAATGATGAAATAATTAAAATTGAAACATAAACAACAGTCTATTAGAAAAAAACATAATGTATGCGATACTTAACACAAATATATAAAACAACATGTAAGCCAATGTCAAATAGGATATTGGCAAACAAGCAAAACATTACTATGTAATACTTAACATAAAGATAAATAATATCTGAGAAAATGTGGAACAGGATCAGTAAGAGTAATGAATGTGCAAAAGCACGATTTGAGAAATAATCATATCTTATTAAAAAAAAAATATTTCCCTAAGGAAATAAAATAAAAGTTCAGGTTTGACAGACTCAAAGAGCTGACGCATACTTTGAGCCTTGTAAAACCTGTCACGTATAGGGGCAAAATCAGCACACTCTAGAAGAATGTGCTGTACTGAAAGTTGAGTAAAACATGGAATACATGGGGGAGCTTCATCTCCTTTCAGTAAGTATGCATGCATTAACCATGTGTGTCTAATGCGTAAACGGGCAAGAACAATTTCTTCACGACGAAAGTATCTCAAAGCTGGCAGCAACTAACCAAGCACAGGCTTTACTGAGTGGAGTTTATTATACATTTGGTCAATCCAGTCACTTTGCCAATACTCGCGAATCAAAACATTGATTAAAGGTTTAAAATCAAAATAAGATATTTTAAAAGGTAATATATCTTGTGAAAGAGCAGATTTTACAGCCCTATCTGCTCTTTTATTACCTATAATACCCATGTGCCTGGGGATCCAGCAAAATACAACACTCGATGTGGCACAAATATATGATAGTTTAGACAGGAGATTAACAACAAAAGGATTTTTAATTTTCTCATTTTGAAGTGCCTTCATAGCAGACAATGAGTCGGTAAAAATAATATACCGCCAATAACCTTCTGATTTTGTGAAGTCCAAAGCTAAATGTATTGCCTTTAATTCGGCGGAGAAAACAGAAGAATTATCTGGTAGCCGAAATGTTATCACATCAGGATCTGCGACAGCAGCTGCCCTTTTGCCACCCTAGGAACCATCTGTATAAATACGCTCAAAGTTAAAATATGTATTTTTAATTTCCATATACTTGGATTTAAAAACAATAAGATCTGTGCAGGCCTTTTTATCGGTCGCAAGATCATAAATAAATGATGGTCGATTTAGAGTCCAAGGTGGAGTATCTGAAATCTCCTGCTTCGCGATGTTGTCGAGATCAACATCAAGCGTAGCGACTTCTGGACCGTAACGGATAACAAAAGGTGGTATTAACCGTTCCTTCTTTAAAAATAATTTCTTGTATAAAGGGTTAAAAACAACCCTATGTGTGGGATTTGAAGGATTAGACTTAAGTTTTAAAAATATTGCATAGCTAGTTTTTGTCGGCGTAAATATAACGATGGTTCATTGGCTTCTGCATAGAGACTTTGGACGGGCGATGTTCGAAAAGCGCCCAGGGCTAGCCGTAAACCCTGATGGTCTCAAGAGGACTTTACGGTCAGCACTCAAATCCATAGGGGATACAACGCGTACATTTTGTAATGCTTTCTGGCATTTATTTTTATCTCACCTGAGCTTTGCTCAAGGTGAGTTATTGTGATCGCCTTTTGTCCGGCGTCCGTCGGCCGTCGTGCGTCAACTTCTTCTCCTCAGTAACCAGTGGGTCGATTGGGATGAAACTTCACAGAAAGCATCCTCTCAATGACCTCACCAGATTTCCTTCAAATGTTTGGGATCCATGCAGAATTCTGAAATGAAAAAAACTTCAAAGTTCTTCTTCTCCCTAACTGGTTTTCAAATCATTTTGTAGAAATGTTCCTTGGATGACACTCGATCAGATTCCTTCAGGCCATGTTGGTCGAAAAACATGACCGCCAGGGGGGCTGGGCTATTTTGCCTTATATGGCTATAGTGAAAACTTAAAAAATCTTCTTCTCCGAAAGTGTCGGGCAAATTTTCAAATAATTTTGTAGAAATGTTCCTAAAGTGACCCACTCTCAGATTCCTTCAAGCCATGATGATTGGTCAAAAAACATGGCCGCCAGTGGGCAGGGCAATTTTGCATTATATGGCTATAGTGAAAACTTAAAAAATCTTCTCCTCCAAAATTGTCAGGCCGATTTTCAAATAATGTTGTAGAAATGTTCCTTTGATGACCCTCTATCAGATTCCTTCAAGCCAAGTTGATTGGTCAGAAACAATGGCCGCCAGGGGGCGGGGCTTTTATAGCTAAAGTGAAAAAAATAAAAAATAAGGTGAGCGATCCAGGGCCATCATGGCCCTCTTGTTAAGATATTTAATATGAGGAATAAAAGTCAGTTTTTGGTCAAACAATAGACAAGGGAATTTCAATTCAGGCACAACTTCAATACGAGTGCCATCTAGTGTTAACTCTGGATATATGTGGTGTTTACGAAGTTGACAAAAGTGCATACATTTAGTCTTGCTTTTAGAGAATTCAAAACTATTTTCGTTTGACCATTTTTGCAAATTATTCAAAACTTGTTGCAATTGTCTTTCAATTGTAAGCATATGTTTTGATCTGAAGCAAATACAGAAATCATCAACATATAGAAATAATTCAACAGATTTGATAATGTTATTAATCTTCACACTAAAAACAGAAAGAATGCATCCCTGGGAAACACCCATTTCCTGTTCATAAGGATCAGACAAAGTATCACCAACACGAACTTTGAACTGACGTTCATTTAAAAAAGCAGAAATGAAATAAGCAAGGCGACCTCTTTTGCCAAAATCATAGAGGTCATTCCAAATACCAAATTTCCAGGTAGTGTCATATGCACTTTCTAAGTCAAAGAAGACGGAGACAACGTGCTTCTTTTGAATGAATAAATTTTTCTCTGATAAAAGTTTCAAAACGGATCAAATGATCCACTGTGCTTCTATGTTTACGAAAACCAGACTGGAAAGTAGTAATAAGTTTGTTCTTTTCGAGAAACCAAACAAGTCTGTCGTTCATTATTCTTTCCATGGTTTTACATATACAGCTAGTTAAGGCTATAGGACGATAATTCACAGGATTAGTTGTATCTTTACCAGGCTTGGGAATTGGAATAACAATGGCCTCTTTCCAAGATCGCGGGAGATTTCCCGTTCGCCAAACAGGACTATAGACGTCAAGTAAACCAGAAAAGGACCGGAAAGGTAAATGTTTAATCAGTTTATGGTGTATATATTATCTGAACCCGCAGCGGTATCATGGCACTTCTTGAGAGCCGATTTTAATTGTTTTAACGTAAAAGCTTTATTGTAGGCCTCTTCATTTTCCGATTTAAAGTTAGTTTTCCGGTAATCCTTCTGCTGTTGAAATTTTTGAAACTTGGGAGAATAGTTTGAAGAGGACGACTTTTGTGCAAAGGAATCTGCCAACGTGTTGGCTATATCCTTCTTTGAAGTAGTGATACCGTCTATGTCCCATGTTTTTTTGACAGATGATCTTGAATTTAATCTAGATACATACTGTCTCCAAGACGCACGTTTAATTTGCTTAATTGTTTTGCGAGCTTATGCTCTAGGTTTTTTTAAAGTATAAATGATGTTGATGGGTTGGCCTCAGGTTCAACTGCCCGAGAGCCGATTTGCGTGTTCCTATAGCCTTTTTGCAATCCTCACCGAACCAAGGTTTGCGAGGGTGCTTTGGATTTACTGAAGTTTGGTGAATTACCTATTTAGCAGCCTGACAAATTAACGAAGTAAATAGTTGTGTAGGGCCATCACATTCCAAGAAAGCATCCGGATTAATGGAATTTTCACATCGCATCTGGATTGAATTCCAGTTAGCTTTGTGGAGCTTCCTTCGTCTCGAACGCCCCTGGACAGATGGCCCAGTTTCAGTGATAATTATAGGGAAATGAGGTGAGGAGTGAGATTTATTATTCAAAATACAAAGGTCATGTTTCGAAAAAGAAATCTTCTAATAGTTGGCCTTTTTTTATTGGTGTCTCTACATCCCCACAACGTATTGTGTGAATTGAAGTCGCCATCTATCATAAAAGGTGTTGGAAGCTGATTGACAAGTTCAACGAGCTTTTCTGTATCAAGAGGCTGACTTGGCGGAAGATACAAAGAACATAAGGTAATTATTTTGAGACTAAGCTATGGGGAACAGAGTTGTTAACAAATACAGAGTTGTTAACAAATATTGCTACCCCACCACAAGCTCGAGCACTTGCATCGGAAGTTTTATGATAACATGAATGATATTTAAGAGAAAGACTATCATTATCTTTTAAAAACGTTTCTTGTAAGCATATAGCTACTGGTTTCTTTTCATTAACTAGAAGAGCCAATTCCTCAAAATTGGCTTTAAATCCACTACAGTTCCACTTGATTATGGAAGTCATATCGAATCACCCTGGAATACAGGCTCACAACTTTTGGTGTCAGATAACGAAGTATGCCAGGAATCAATATTGTGATTCCAGTCATCCTTCGTACCCGACCATGAACTAGGAGACTCAGTATCCTGTGTCTCTATTCCATCCAATTTCTGGAAACGGTTTGTAATTTTATGTTTAGAGTCACTAGGTCTATCTAATTGGACCTTAAGTTTTTTTTAAGTTTTTGTTTCTCAGAATCGGGCTTTGAGTGTGATTTCGACTTAGGTTTATTATGTTGGTTTGGTTTAAGTGTAATGATTGAAGGTTTATTCGTATCCGGTGATTTAGTTGTATGTTTTTTTTAATTTTTATTCCTTGCCTTTTGAAGAACAATCAATTTCTTTAGAAGAAGATTCAATTTGTTTAGAAGACTCAATTTCTCCAGAAGAAGACCCAATTTCTGTATATGAAGATTCAATTTGTTTAGAAGATTCATTTTTTCGAAGAAGATGCAGTTTTGCCAGAGGTGTCTTTGTTAATTGATGGTAATGAAAAATGGATAGAAGTAGAGGGCCGTCATTTGACATAATGGCTTTTAACTGTAAACTGATGTCGAGAAATTTTGCCACAGTTCGCACATTTAACAGTATTAGTACAGGTAGACAACTGGTGATCATTTCAAACAAAATTACACTTACTACAGACATGGGAACCATTACATTTACACTCGTGGTGTCCGAACTTTTGACACAGATAACAGCGCAAGAAATTGAATCAATTGATACTAATTATGACAGCCTTTGAGCGCAGACGAAAAGAAAGTAATGGACATGATGACTGAAAACATAAAATATAATAAAGAGGAACAGAGATATGAAGTTCCAATTCCGTGGAAATCAAATACATGTGATTTAAGGATGTACTAAACTGAGAAGTGGATATTTAAAAAAAAGATTTTCTTTAGCATTGTTATTAAATCTTCTGATTATATTGTCAATTAAAACATGTTTAGTCATTATGCCTTTTTATAATGCTTCAAAATTTAAAACATAGTGGATTAAATTTGTTTGAGATTAAGAGCAGATTTCTTTCATGAGCCTTCCAAGCGCTGTCCAGACTCCATGTTTAATTATATAATATAACTGGGTAAAAAGAACCTATTAAAATCCATGTATATGAATTTTAATCTAGAACTTGTATGGTGTCATATTGTTTTGAAAATAAGTAGAAAATATTGGAATACTTTAATGAAAATTAAAGATATGTTTGAAAAATAAATAAATATATATTCATATTTTAACCTTTTTTAGACATTCAGACAAGAACAACTGAAAATGTTGTTCAGTGACATATACTTTTCTTTTTAAATATTGATAAAGGATAGTAATTGCAATAATCTGAAGAAGTTTAAGAAAATGTTACATATTATAAATTTGTTTTTTCCCTTTTTCAAAGTTTTGAGCTTGCCTATTCTTACACCTGACAAAAATGGGCTCCCATTAGGGCAAAACAGCATCTATTTGAGGTTTAATTACAATGTATTACTTGAACGTCCAAAGATATGGATAACATAACTTCAGAATGAGATTTAAACCAAGAGAAGACAAAAAATTAGCACATCATATTTCAAATATTGATAATTTGCATGAAAACGTGTTTTTTTAATGTGGTGAAATAGCAAAAAAATGAATATCGTAAGGCTTTCATAAATGAATATGACATAAAATTAAGCAGAGCAACATACCATTTGTTTGTGTTTTTTTTTTTATTATCAACACATCCAACTTGCAAAAAACCAATGTTACAACAAAAGTTAAATATTATAAAAACTCCACGTTTCAGTTCAGTACATCCTTAGCAAACAACTTTGAAATGGCAGCAAAAAGGCTAGAATGTACACAGAAAATACAAAATAGAAATCCAGATTTATTGAACACTTATGGAGAAATTATAGAAAAGTATGAGAAAAAAGGGTATTTAACAAAAGTGTCAAACACTTATGAGACACAGTGGTATCTCTCCCAGTTTCTAGTAGTACGATTAAATAAAGCAAAAGCCAAAGTGAGAATAGTACTTGACGCATCTGCGAAACAAAATGGTTTGCCATTGAATGATGTCATTTACCAAGGACCTAGGTTACAAATTGAACTATTTGATGTTCTTCTTCGATTAAAGATACAGGTAGTAGCCATAATTCGCAACATAGAAGAAATGAAGAAATGTACTTACACGTTTGAGTCTTGAGATTAGATAGACCTTACCATAAAGCCAGAAGATGAATAGGAGGAATATGACTTCAACCCTGCCGTCTTTCAAGTAAACGCGTCTCCTTTTCTCGCACAGTATGTGTCATAAGAAAATGTAATAATTGATCAAGAAGATTATCCATTAGCAGCAGAGGCCGTCATGAAATCAACATATATGGACGACACATTGAACTCAGTAGACAATGAACAATTAGGTGTTTCTCTATATCATGAATTGTGCTCTCTGTAGAAAAAAGCTGGAATGAAGCCAGGAAAATGGATGTCTTATTTAAAAAATGTAGTAGCATGAACAAATTGATTTAAGACTTGATCCAAAGAGGTTTTTTAGATTGGACTTATTTAATTAGAATAACAGCATATCCATCGATTCACAGATAACTGCCAGGTTTCTAAAAGTGAAAGAAGATTGTCACCAGAACAAAGTGTATAAGAGCTTGAACATTCATATAACAAAATCATAAGTGAAGCTCAAAAATACTTCTTCAGGGACAAATATCAAATTTTATCACGAGGAAAAGCTGTTTCCGGGAAAAGTAAATTGGCTCCATTTAATCTAAAGTTAGATTCAGAGGGAGTGATGAAAAGTGATAGTAGTTTGAAGTTTGCCAAGTTTATTTCATTTGATGCAAAAAACCTATATTACTTCCACGATAACACAGGGTTACAAAGCTGATTGTAAAAAATGTCATTAGTTGAACTATCGAATAGTTATTCCATTATCTCAGCCAGAGAAGAAATCAGAGAGTGTGGAAACACTTGCGCAAAATGTAGATTTCACAAAGCAAAAGGATCAAAACAAATAACTGTGCCATTACCACATGAACGATCAGACAAAACATTAAGAGCATTTACAAATACCGCAGTAGATTATGCGGGTCCATTTAATACAAAACAGGGACAGGAGAAAAGTAGGTTGAAGTGATATTTGTGTGTTTTCACATGACAACAAGAGCAGTTCATCTAGAAGTAGCTTATAATATGGACACAAATTCATTTTTATTTGTTTGGCGCGTAGCCAAACAGATATAGACGGCATTTCGAGCCTCTGTTTCTAAGTCAAAAGTTTGATTCATACGCTAAATGTAGTTCCAATTACATGCGCTTACCTTTCAAATATACCACGATCTATGTAAGAATTACATGTCTATTTTAAATAAGTGTTATAACCTGGTTCTGCAGTTACAAAAGAAATTGGAAATGAAATGAAACATTGTATTTTAAAAAATGAAACGCGGAGATATTTATAAATCACAATGAGTGAACTGCTACAGGGAGAAATATTTCCGATGTTAGCTCCAAATACGGCATTTGAACTTTCAATCACGCATTGAAATGTAGATAGAAAAAAGAATTGAAAATATTTTCTTTGTGTCTTGTCACGCATATACATATAGTATAACGAATTAAAAAACAAATATGTGCGGCGTTAGATTCATTTAAAATGAGAGTGACACATTTGCACAGAAATCGTGATCGTCGAATTATATTTATAAATCTATAATTTACTATTATAAATACAACGGTATGGGTAATTTGCCGTGGTATAATTTGCCGTTGCACCAGCTGTTAGAATTATTGCATCATTTAAAGTGGAAGTACACAGCCAAAATCAACCTAGTTCTGTGCATTTAAAAAAGCAGAATTTATATTTATAAACCTTTGCTTGAAGTTTAGGTACATGAACGGTTCATTTCATACAACACAATCGATGCTTGGAAACTTGGCCATGGTATATCCGTAGTAGATTATGACCGATAAAGGTATGTACATGTCATGTTGAAATTGCCTGTTTGTCTCTTTACTTCGTTTATAAACGTGTATGCTGTAATCTAATCGGATGAAAGTGAAATGACGAATTATGAAATGACTGAATTGTTACTGTATTGCGTGGTCATAAACATAATGAGGCAGTATAATGAGAAGTGTGTCAACAGCATGTGACTAATAGATTCTGCTGTATTTCGTCTTTCAAAGTTATTCATGAGTCAGAGCACAGGGGTTTCAAGTAATTTCAAAATTATGCTATGCACATTTATCCTAGATTTTTACTTATGCATTATATATATGTTGGTCACTTACAGGTAACTTTTTATGTGATGACAAGTTATAAATGAATGAAGTCAAATTGCTTTTGTAAACAAAGATGGCTGGATATAGACATTTGATATAAACTATAAAAAGAGTAAAATTGACACTTTGTCCCTGAATTAACATTAAGTTTTCCATTCTAACAATGAAATATTTTTTAATTTGTTTAACAGGACGTACCAGAGTGGATTGTTTTTTCCTGATATCAATCAACTTGTTTTGGTGTTATCATGGGCTACACTGGAAACTTGTTACACGAATGGTCCCTTGTAGCGGCTGATTGAAGCATTGTTATTTCATATCAACATAAGGAATGTGAACTGTTGCTTCTATTTGAGCATACATCTAAGATTTTGACTAAGGTAACTTTGTCACTTCATACAATATTTAGCTCTACTTTTCGAAGAAAAAGGGCTAGCTATACTATTCGCCTCGACGTTGGTGTCACACCTTGATTAAGCTTTTTCTACAAATTCAAGGCACCCAATTTATTTGTTTCATTGGCAAGCACGATGTCCTCTGACATCTCTGGTAAGTTGTTGTTTCTTGTTATTTACTAAAAGACGTGAAGTTATATGTCTTTGATTTGTTTCACTTTTATCTGGGTTGTGAACAACACATTGTTTGTATAATCACTTCTTAAATTACTGTTTATGAGTTGTTGTATGTTATGGGAATCTTTCTTTCGCTGACAGTCTTTTATAATACTTTATTTTTATAAGACAGCAGAGGTCTCACAATATTCCTTACAGTTACTGCAGCAATATTATCTTAGATTCTTAGTAAACACAAAATATGTGAAACAAACTTAGATTCAGTCTGTCTTCTTGTCACAAAAATGACAGTGAATCTAAAATTAACCTTGGATTTGATAATAGCATGCTATGTTTTGAGTAGAATGTCTTTGAATGTACACATTCATATAACATGATGCTTAATTAATAAATTAATAAGATTACTAAAATAAACCCTACTTGTTGTAAACTGTTGCAGAAGATATTCTTAAAATATCATAGAGATTATATATTATTCTGTACCTCTTTTACCATCAATAATTCTTTAGCAAACATTCCAAACTCTAATTCATACTAATTCATACTATTAACCCTTTTCCTAAAATAGACACTTTCTGATGCCTCTGCAGCAGACGATTATGAAAACATTGTGTCAAAAGGACAAAATCATTAAGCAATCTGTCCTTTTGGCACAATATTTACATTGTTTCCTTACTTCTTCCTTCATTTATAGAGATTTTCCATAAATTCATCTGAAAGAAATATCTATATTGAGTTAAGTGTTAAGATGTTACTCAGAACAACCATTGTTATTCGCCCATAGAACTGGATTATGGGGAAACTGGCTGGTGTCCTGACATTGTCAGCTTTTTAAGTGACTTAGTCAAAATCCAAAAGAAATCCAAATTGTTCAAATTAGCCTCGTCTGATCTCTTAATCAATATATTTTTCATTCCATCTTCACATACTTGATGTAATGTTTGTTGCTATGCTGTCTACGCAAATTGTCAAATTACCAAAGGCAATTTTGGATAATGACACTTGAATTTTTCCAAACAAGCCTTGTCTACTCTGCTAGTTTTCTTCAGATCTACACCAATTTGGCGAACATGATAATAGCCATAATCTTTGGGCAAAGTTACATAACCAGCCAACCACTCAAAGCACTTTTTGATATTTAACATTGAATCATACACAATTGGCCTTGTCCGCATTCTAAGACGAATAGTTTTCATCTGATTTTCATATAACTTGGTGAACGTTTTGTAGCTATTATGTTTGGGGCATTTTCTATAACAAGCCAGATCTCCAAATGCCTTGTCTGATCTTAAATTTATCAGTTCTTATTCCTTTCCCACATATAGATGGTTTCTGATGCCTCTGCAGCTGACGACTTTTGAATGCACGGTGACAAAAGGAGAATTTCCCTTTGCCACCATATTTCACTTCTATGTAAATGCTTAAACTTTCATTTTTAAAGGAATGCCATATGTTGGCATAGTTTTCATCTGATTTTCAACAAACTTGGTGAACATGTATTATGTTTGGGCCATTTTCTATAACAAGCCAGATCTCCAAATGCCTTGTCTGATCATAAATTTAGCAGTTCTTATCCCTTTCCCACTTAAAGATGCATTTTGTGACAATTTCATATATGGCTTTTGTTTGTCTTTTTCAGAAAACAAGTATGTCAAATGTTGAGTGACACAATCCTTCAGAAGTTTGGCTGGGTGTAAGGTCTGAGCAAGAAATCTCTGACTGAGAAGAGGAAGATAGGCTTCATGAAATGGAGTTTGATTTGCTTCATTTTCAAATCTGACTTAAATTTAGATGATGGACATATGTTTCTGGATATAAAGTTCAAAGAACGAGGTCAATAGATGATGACTAACACAACCATGGTGAGAAGAAATGGACAAACAACAGAGAGGAAAATATCACAATCGGCGTATTGAACTGTATACATGCAAAGGATTGGAGAACAACTATAAGTTAACAAAAACAAACAATTACAATCTACAAGAATTCAGGAACCAAGGGAAGTCTGTTGAAAAAACAATTGCGAAATATAACCAATTATCATTTTTATATAAACTGTGTGAATCAGCTTCAGAAAGAAATATAAACACTAAATTTATAAAATAGTTGAAATATTGTTTATGCAAATAATTTATGTTCTACACAAAGATAATGCAAATTCAAAAGTCATACATTTCAAAATGCCAGTTATCAAAAGTCATACATTGCTTAAAGTGCAAGCTATCAAAAGTCATATATATTGCCTTATACATACATGTGATTCAAACTGTTCAGATTGAGATCAGCATAGTTCTTACTCTTAACAATTTGATATTTTTTTAAATTAGACTTTTAAAAGTCATAAATTGGCTTATAAATACATGTACATGTAGTTCAAACTGTTCCAATTGAGATCAGTACATAGATAGACTATTATAGATCTTACTCTTAACAATTTGACATCCATAAAACTTTTAGAATTTGTTTTTATTTCAATAAAAGAGCATTCATAAATTATGAAAACTTTGTCTGAAGAAAAATCTATGTTCAAATTAGTTGTCTCCTAAACTGTTGTTCTTTATATTTGTACCTGTTTAGTACATATTAGACAAGTATTGGTATTTGTCCATGGGGAATAGAGGATATAGTGTTGATAGACCAAGTGTGGTTTCCACTGATCTGTATATAGCATTTGAAAAGAAAGAAAAGTAAAACATTGTGAAAAAAGGAGCTTTTTGTTTAAAGAAGAGTTTCAATAGAATGTAAAACTTGGAGTAATCAATCCGTAGATTTTAATATTGTTTTGCCTGGTTGTACGCTCTATGATAAGGTCAGTGTTAAAAAACGGCATGCTATTAGAAATAGTGGAGGCGTGAGCTGCTTCATCTCGAGTAACCTGTCTGATCTTAATTTTATAACAAGAATATGCGATAACTCGATTGATTGTATTATATTGTAACGTCTGGACCATATATGGAACAAAAGACATTATTATCTATTTTGTGTATATTTCACCAGAAGGATCGACCGTTTATGACAACGTATTAGAACGTAATGGAATTGACCAGATGCAAGAGCAGTTTCAATAATTACAGCATAAATATACATCTGCAGATGTAATTATTGCTGGGGATTTCAATGCCCGAACAAAGGATTTTGCAGATGTTAATCTCTAACAGACTTTTGCAGAGCAAATGATATGCATATAATGAACGGTCGACTCTTCGATGAGTGTTTAGGACACTTCACGTGTCTTCAAATGATGGTAAAAGTGTAGTCGATTACTTCATATCAACCAAGGACGTTTTCGATACTGTCTCGTATTTCAGTTGGAGAACGAGATGATTCTGATCACTACCCGGTAGTATGTAATCTTTCATTTTTGAAGGAAGTATGAGAAACAAACCGTTGACAATAATTCATATATGTCTGCAGTAACGTATGTGCAGTTTCAATGGCGAGATCACCATAGGACTAGTTTTTTAAATACCTTTGAAAATATATTTACTAACAGTAGACAACAAATATTCAATGTGATTGATTGTAATGTCGATGCAGCAGTCGACTGCATTATCTGCCTTTAACAAAAATCATCGTTTAAAATGCGGAAAACTTCTAATTTTAATCGTAATATCGAAACAAAAAACCACGCTCCATATGGTGAGATGAACAGTGTGAACTCTTAAAGAATAACAAATACAAGTACCTACGTAGGTTTCGTAAATCTGATAACGTACATGACTATACCGATTATATTATAGCTAGACATAAAGTTAGAGCTGTGTGCAGAAAAAGCAAATACATTTTCATCAACAACAAAGACTCACATTAATAAATAGTAGGTCAAACGCTAAGTAATTTTGGCGCCTACTAAAAATAAATAATTATATTACCATAAAGGCAAGAAAAACATCCTTCATATGTGCGTCAACATGGTATAACTATTTTAAAACACTTCTGCATGATGAAGAAGCTCCACCATTAACTTTCGAAGAAAATACAGATCATATGAATCCAGAGGCTGCTTGTCTGAATGAAGAAATTACTTTAAAAGAGGTCGAAACAGCAATTAAGAATCTTTCAAATGGTAAATGCTCTGGGCTTGGTGGTATCCCTGCAGAGTTTTAATAAGAATAGTTTGTGTGAAATTGTACAATGTCTACACAAGTTATTCAATAAGGTATTCACAACAGGTAATTTCCCAAAGTCATGGTCACAGTCTATTATTTGTCCTATATACAAATCCGGAGTCAAAATCAACCCCGCTAATTACAGAGGTATCTCTATTACTACAGCAATGTATAAATTTAGCATTTTCAAGTATTATAAATACAAGACTATATAATTGGGCAGAGGATAACAATACAATTGATGAAGCTCAATCTGGATTCAGACGCAACTATTCAACTGCAGACAATCTGTTTTCGTTACAAGCTATAATACAAAAGTACTTATTGAAATAAGATGGTCGTTTTTATTGTTTATATGTTGACTTTCGAACAGCTTTTGACAAAATAAACCATCACAAATTATTTTCATGTCTGAAACATACAGGTATATACGGTAACCTTTTGAAAGTGTTAACTGCTATGTATTCCGATAGTTCATCCTGCATTCGAACAGATACAGGTCTTACACGATTCTTCAATTGCAACATAGGCACCAGCCAAGGTGATACAAGTAGCACAACAATTTTCTATTCTTTTATAAATGAGCTTAGTATAAGACTCCGTGAAGGATGTAAAAACGGAATATTCATTACAGAAAATATACCTGACATTATTTGCTTAATGTTCGCAGATGACATTGCAAATTGTTCTGATACTGTGATACACTTGCAAAATCCACTTAATTTAGAAACACAATTTTGTTCTGACACAGGTATGGAAATTAACTTGGATAAAACAGAAATAATAGTTTTTAGAAAAGGCGGTCCATTACGAGCAAATGAAAAATGTTTATTAGGTAATGAACGTGTTAGAATAACATGATGTTATAAATGCATGAGTTTGAATTTTACACCAAAGTTGTCTTGGTTCTCAGCTCAACAAATATTAGCATCTCAAGCAAAGAAGGCTACATTTTCTATATACAGATACCGGAGATCTTTTTGTTATTTTCCATGCAAAGCTATCTTTAAATTGTTCGATACAATGATAAAACCAATTCTGTGTTACGGAGGACAAATTTGGGGTCATACATATTCAGATGTTCTAGAATCCGTACACTTCAATTTTTGTAATAAATATTTGAAATTAAATAGTACAACAAATAATATGATAGCTTTAGGCGAATTTGGAAGATATCCCCTCTTTACAGATTAGTATATGTATTGTATTAAGTATTGGTGTAGACTATTTGAAATGCCAAAAAGTAGATATCCACGAAACTGTTATTAAATGTTGAAATATTTAGATGACTAGGACGTAGAACCTGGACCACCTATGTGAAAAACTTACTTTTCTTGTATGGTTTCGGAAACGTTCGGAGTTCACAGGAGGTTGGAAACGTAAATCAATTTATTGGATGTTTTTAAACAACGTCTAATAGATTGTTTTAAACAAGATTGGCATGGACGTATCAACGAATCAGGACGATGTCTTCACTTTAAACATTATAAGTCTCTGTTGAATACAGAAACATATCTACTTATAGATCTGTCGTTTAACCACAGAATTGCTTTATCAAAGTTTCGTTGCTCTAATCATGAGTTTGGAATTGACACTGGTCGCCAAAGCAAAATTACTAGGGAAAAAAGGATATGCTTGTACTGTTTGCAA
>JASEVX010000002.1:78974907-79066716 GCA_031761405.1 Serripes groenlandicus
ATGTTTTTGGACACTCTTTTGTGCATCGCCTCAAGCGTTTTATTTCGGACTCTACTAACATACGCTATGATCTGGGTCTACGACAATCAGTGCTTGTGCAGTACTCAGGATTTCCAGGTGCAAAAATAAACACGTTACACGAACATTTAGATGTGATCGAAGATTTTGCTCCTGATATTGTAGTGCTTATGATTGGGACAAATGACATTTATTCGGAATTTAACACACCTTCTGATGTTGCTAGTGACATTGTGACTTTAGTGGGAAAACTTGTGACGAAACACAGAGTACAGTATGTTATAGTCGGTCAGATTCTTCACCGAGCGCCAGCCGTTTTTACACGATATCCGGTCGATCTCGAATGGTTCAACTGCAGAGTTGACGCCACAAATCAACTGATATCTCGGTTCCTGGAGGCCAAATATCCTACACAGTCTAGATTGTGGCGCTTCACAGGTTTTTGGTCAACAGTCGCAAAGCAGACAGTCTTTGCCAGGGATGGTACACATTTGACAAATGATGGTCAATTCAAGCTCTTCAACAATATCAGAGCAGCCGTGATTGCTGTATTGAACAACTTCCCAGTTAGCAAAATATATGGGACCCTAATGGGTCCCATATCGATTTCGTTATGGGCCCCAGATGGGTAACCCATGTGGTACCCACATGGAAAGTGCAACCGGTATTGGCATGGGTCCCATACAGGTTATGATATGGGTCCAACATGGGACCCACGTGGGCTCAACATGGGACCGTTATGGGCAAACAGATATGGGTCCCATATAGATTCCTTTATGGGCCCCAGATGGGTAACCCATGTGGTACCCACATGGAAAGTGCAACCGGTATTGGCATGGGTCCCATACGGGTTAAGATATGGGTCCAACATGGGACCCACGTGGGCTCAACATGGGACCGATGTGGGCAAACATATATGGGTCCCATATAGATTCCTTTATGGGCCCCAGATGGGTAACCCATGTGGTACCCACATGAAAGTGCAACCGGTATTGGCATGGGTCCCATACGGGTTAAGATATGGGTCCAACATGGGACCCTCGTGGGGACAATATGGGCAAACAGGTATCGGACCATTATGGGAAAACAGATATCGGACCATTATGGTCAAACAGATATCGGACCATTTATGGGCAAAACAGATATCGAACCATTGTAAAAGTGGGTTGATGTTATTAAGGCATATTTTGACAAACTACTTGATATCATTTTAAAAATAGACAATTTAATACAAAACATATTATTATGCAGCCTGACAAAATATATGTAGACCATAGACAGCTCGACAGACTATTGCATCCATAATTATTTAAAATTTGAAATATAAGTAACAATTAAAAGTAGTGTTTACATGAAAGCAAACTGCAAAGCATGTTAAAAAACGTGTTGAACACAAACAAGGTTATTGAAAATGAAATAATGATGCACTGACATTTTGATTAGTCGGTATATAACAAAATGGTTCTACTTATAGAAAGTATTTGACTAGAATTAAGCCACTAACCTTATATCATTCAATATATACTTCTTAACAAGTGAATTTATAGCTCTGACTAGATTTGTGTGAAATAACTTTAGTCGGTATCTAAATGGTTTTACTTATAGGAAGAATTTGACTAGAATTAAGCCACTAACCTTATATTATATAAATATTGCATGGCTTCCAGTGTGACAGTACATATTGTCAACATGAGAAAAATACTGTTACCCGAGGCGAAGCCATGCATTATTTATTTTATTTTACCGAACAAAATGACATGTTTATTTATTTATTCAGTATCTTTGTAGGGGAGGTGAACATGGGTAGATCTACTACAATGTAACACACACATATGAATATACCGTTTACAGTATACTGTTACATGGCACACGCATCTAAAAGGTGACGTTATTGTTTGAGATGACGTCATGGACGTGCATAACCAACATTTTAACGCGCTTGCCATGTAACAGCTAGTATACTGTTTACCGGTCAAAAATGTACTGTTAGCATGAGACAGTAAGAAATTGCCCATGATGAGTATATGAGAATTTAACATTACAAAGTCATGTGAGGTATAACAACATTCAATATATACTTTTTTTAAAACAAGTGAATTCATAGCTCTAACTTAGATTCGTGTGAAATAACTTCTTAATAATGTCTTAATCTCAAAGTGTGATGATAATTTGAAAACAAGATGGCCCTAAATCGATCACCTGAGTTATCTAACGACAACAACAAAAACCATCAAACGAAGAGGGCTATGATGGCACTGTAACACTCATCTGGCTAAGCACTGGAATATGAGGCTTGTAAAATATCTATACATTTTCAGTTTCCACTTTGTGCCAGATGATGTTAATGTATAATTATGCACTGTATTCTGCACACCGTCAAAATTTAATTTTTCTGGCCATGGGATATATTACATATAAATACCGTAATTTTAAGACATATCCGAGAATAAGGGCCAACTAAGGAAATAAAAATTAAATTTTGAACAGTGATTTTTTGAATCGTAAGAAACAAAGACATATCATAAATCAAAACACAAATTATAGAAATGAGATTAAATATGTAATCGACAATAATAACACTACAAAGAACAACAAAAGCACTGCCAATCAAATGCTTGTCTGCTTTATTCTAAGGTGAAAAAGGGGCATTTCTGAATAATTACTGAAGCCAGAGTTATGGGACTCGGCACAGACATGCAGCTTATTGTTCCAAGGTACATGTTTACTAAGTTTCATTTTGAAAATGTTTATCGGTTTTTGAATATTGAGGTAACTTTAAAGTGTTTTGACAATGACATCAATTAAGTGTATCCAGACTATTTTTCTTCCAAAAACAGACAAGCTGAAATTGAAAAGAGTTTTTGTGGCGATTGGTTTGACAATCGCCACAATGCTAACAGAAACAACAACAACGAACAATATTTACATAGTCGGTTTTGAAAAATCGGTTGATATTTATTTTCCTTACTGCAAACTAATTTACTCACATCCGTTATAGTTCCATCATACGCGATTAATAATAATTATGTCAGTGCTACTTTGGTACCGGATTGTTACTAATATTTGAGTTTTATCGAGACATTATCTACATAGAGTTAAAATATGTAAATATTATCTTCGTCATGATTTGGCAGATAATAAATATCATTGCGCGTTCTGCCTTGCAAATAACGGCAGATAACTCTGATGAGACTCAAATCTGGAAATTCCAAAAGTTTCTATAAATAGCTCGCGTGACCTCAATATTATAAACGCTTCATTTTGTAGTTGTTTAAATATATGAAAGCGTCTAGATGATAAGACTGGTTTACAAAGGTTTAAAGGACACACGATGTCAGTGTGTACACACGTTATATATACACGTCTGCACGTTCTAGAGCCAATTAGCAATCAATGCTGAAAGTGTAGCCTTATTTAGTTTGGAGATCGAGCATTATAATATATGCCTATATTTTTATAAATTGAACAGTTTGGCAAATAGTGAAATTGTGCTTTTTGTGCATGTTTTGTGTTTGTTATTGCACTCAGATTTTCGAAGCAGTTTAACAACCTCAGAGACATATAAATACACTGTGTTTATATGTCTCTGACAACCCTCAATCATGCAATGTGAAGGGACTTAATTAAACAGACCTGTTTAATATCGGACATCATTGAAACAAACACCAAACTAATGGATACTGTTTTCTCTCCTTTCTTGATAATTTTGTCATTTCTAAAGTGTACACAATATTTTATCTTAATATTGCCTAGCGACCTGGTGGTGAACATGTGATTACCCGAACAATTTAGATTACAAATAGCCATTCTAATGAGCTAAAACGGTAGCTAGTCTATCGAGTACCAACTAGATTTTTCATAAATTTGGAATGGCCTAATTTTGAACACATCATGACCAGTTTCAGAACGTAACTAAACAATCATCAAGACAACATTCTGGCAAACTAACATTATTCTACTGTCAAAAGATACAGGGTTGATACATTCTCAAGTTGATCCGCACCAGAGTGCACTATTATTGAAAAGCGCAAGCCCTACACCGATATACTGCTTGTTACTTTGCAGGATTTCCCATACGATCGCCACTATAGTGCCAGTGGCGCTTTGATTTAGATCTATGGTAACATTGGATCTTAAATAAAAACAAATGCATCTAATGTTTAACACATAACACAAGCAGACAGCTTTTAGAAAACATAGTGACAGAAGAAGAAATTGCTCAAAACAAGCAATTTCTCCTTTTGCTACAAGGTTTTCAACTTTTTTCCATAATTATATCTTCATTTATGTAGACTTTCTTTGTTTTTGTGTAGATAATTTCAATGCTTTCTGCTGCAGATTTGCTGTATGTGGTAAAAGCTTAATACAAGCCATGATATAAAGTACTAGCAAACGTTTTGTGAACGTGTAGATCAAGATCAGTCTTTGAATCTTGTCTTGTCAAGATATAAACTGTTCACACATCACTTACATCCACTTCTTCTTATTATTTTTTTGGTTTTATTTACCTCGCTTTGCAGAATTACCTATTATGGTGAAGCTAAATAAAACCAAAATAATAAAACCACTACTTAGAAGTTTCTGTTAACTTATGTAGATTCTCATATGCTGATGTACATGTACAGGCTGATCTGAACCTACTCTGTTCGGAAATGCCAACTTTTACCAAATCTCAATCAACAGGCTCAAATATGGTTTTGAAAGAGTGAATGGTGTAATAATTGAAAGAATTATACATATAATTACATCTTGTATAATATGAAATATGTCACAAACTACTTATATACATGTATATTTATGATCTGTAATAACCAGAACATATTTTACTAGGGTTGGCAACGAATACCAAAATTAGTATTCGAAAATATTGAATCACAAATTATTCGAGCCATTTGTGCATGCAGAAGACTTTGAACACACCTAGGAGAATGTTTAAAACAAAATTTCTAAATAAAAGAACAATTATTGAATAAAGATGAAAACATCGTGGCAAAAGGAGAAATTGCTAATTATTAATATTAGCAATTTCTCCTTTTGCCACAATGTTTTCAAAAGTTGTCTGCTGCAGACATGTCAAACTTATTTGTGCTAACTTTCTACATCCGAATTTTCCGTATCACTTTGTGTCGAGGCAAATGTTCATTTATCTTTGTTGCCCTTTTTTTCTTCCTCCATCCCTGTCACGAGCACCAGACAGCCATTTCCTTAACTCCAGCTTCATATCATTCCTTGTAGCACTTTTTGTTGATGGATTCCTTTGGGGAGCTCCTGAAAGAACACATACATACATACATGAGTTATTGACTAATTACACTAGGTATCATAGCTAAAACACCATGGCTGTATGACTAACTGAATAGTCATGCATTGTATATTTGACAAATGATCATTCACACTAGACCTTACTCTCCTGTAATTATGCCAGTATTGAGATTTTCTACTCATTTATAATTGTTTTATACCTTGATACCTTGATACCTTGATGTTAGGTCATCATCTTAAGCCTAAGCTTATATTGACCTCTCTCAATCTTTTCTTTATATAAAATCGACATTTGTGCGCCTAAGATGGGTGAAATTTCTTGTCATTCCAATCTTCTTTGTTGAGCAGTGATTTAAACACATTTATTGAACTGGCATTTACAGTTTCACATGTAAGTTTGTTCCACAAGTTGACTGATCTTTGCGAAAAGGTGTTGAAGCGTATATTATTGTGACTTTTCATTTTAATAAATTTTAAGTTATGACCTCTTAAACCGCCTGTTGATAGAGAAAACATATTGTCCCATTTAAGTTCATCCAGATTATGAATGCTTTTATAAATCTGAATCATGTCAGCACGATCTCGTCTATACTCCAGAGTTGGAAGACCTAGTGATTTCATTCTATCAATATATGGTAACTCCTCCAAGTCTGGTATTAATTTTGTGGCTCTTCGCTGAATTCCTTCAATACGTTTAATACGTTTAATGCGTTTCAAATGTGTTTATCAATACAACTAATTAAGTAACTTATAGACAAAGGAACTTGGAACACAAATAACTATTTTTTATATTATATATATACTTAAATTTACATCATAAATATTTAATGAACGATTTCACGTAACAAAAGCAAAACTATAAATTTACTCGCGAAATTACATGACAGTCAGATAAATGCAAATCAGCTTCACAGTTAACAAAAGCTTCACATACGCATGAAAAGACCAAAGAAATGACAAAAAGATCATCTATTGCAAAAGTGGGCTTTGTATTATTTTACCTTGTATATTCCTATAATCAAAACCAGTTTCCCGTTGAATTCGCCTTTATTTCGTCTCTTCAAAAATGGCGCATAATTGTTGTTGTTGTTCCTTTCTAGAAATCAAAGTACTGCTGGTAGGATTAACATAATATTTTGGCTATTTCAATTATCAGATTTACATTATTGAAAAAATAACAAATTTCTCATGATTTTAGTTTTGCTTTTCACTGTTGATGGTGTTAATTATTATATATATTTTAAAAAGGTTTCCCTAATTGGTCCCATGTGGGTACTATCAGGGCAAATCCATGGGGATATACAGGACTTTTAAAGTACACGACTTAATTTATTCATAACAAAATCAGAAAAAAACCCAGACTTTACCACATTTCATCGAGTGTCGCATCTTATTTAGTTTAATACACATATAAGTTCCATGTGGGTCATATAAAGGCACACCCTATGTGGGTCCCACATGGGTATCAACACAGGACTTTCAATGTGCAAACTTCGTTTTTATGAAATAACATTCCTAAATTTACATTTCAAGATCAGCTTCTATCACCTTTCAATATTTTTTGTATTTAATAATGTAGAAGCATGACTATTTTTTAATAAAGGTCCATTGTGGGTCCTATACTATAAGGGCAAACCCTTCTAATATGGGTCCCACATGGGTCCCACATGGGTAACCAATGCATGTATATATACAAACTAAATATCTAAATTTATATGAAAAGCATTCCTAATATTACATAAATTGCATTTTAATTATACTGTTAAGCAAGGACTCTTTTTTCATATATGTCCCATACTGGTCCTACATGGGTCCCACAAGTGAAATCAATACAGGACTTTCATTGTGAATGCTTCGCAGTTATGAAAGAACATTCCTGAAATGACTAACAAAAGACCAGCTGATAAAATCTTTCAATGTTTTACCATATTTTATATAGTTTAAGAAGGAAGCATTTCTCATATAGGCCCCACGTGGGTCATATTAGGGCAACACCTTCTAATATGGGTCCCACATGGGTCCCACATAAGTAATTCACACACATTTAACTTATATATTTCTGAAAAGTAACTGTCATGGGTCCCATGTGGGTCCAGTAAGGGCAGAACCTTCTAATATGGGTCCCAGATGGGTCCCACATTTGTCACCAATACAGGGCTTACCCATGTACAGCCCATATGGGCCCCAATACGGTAACACCTTCTAATATGGGTCCCACATAAGTAATCCACACAAAGGTATCACTAAATGAACATTCATAACATTTCAGAAAAAACCCCAGCTTTTTGGTTTTTGACGTATATTTATTTTTTATACATTTAACTTATATATTTCTGAAAAGTAACTGTGTCATGGGTCCCATGTGGGTCCAGTAAGGGCAGAATTTTCTAATATGGGTCCCAGATGGGTCCCATCATCGGTCACCAATACAGGGCTTACACATGTATAGCCCCATATGGGCCCCAGTAGGGCAACACCTTCTTATATGGGTCCCACATGGGTCCCACATAAGTAATCTACACACAGCCAAACAGGTATCAATAAAAAAACATTCATAAAATTACAGAAAAAAGGACCAGCTTTTCTGCTTTCAACGTTTATTTATTTCTTATACATTTAACTTATATATTTCTGAAAAGTTACTTTGTCATGGGTCCCATGTGGGTCCAGTAAGGGCAGAACTTTCTAATATGGGTCCCAGATGGGTCCCACATCGGTCGCCAATATAGAGCTTGCCCAGGTACAGCCCATATGGGCCCCAGTTGTGCTTGCTTGCTGGGTTGTTCTAACGCAAGATATGTATTATTTATTAGAATATCATTTTTCAATGTGACTTAACATTTCTGTATATCCAAATTAATTATTTTCAATTTGGAAATGGCACAAGTCTTTCCATACTTCAACAATCAAACATCTCATGAACATTGCATGAAGTTTACCATGAATTGAGCTTTAAAGCTTACACATTGTTTGTTCAAACACAAATTTTGATTTGTTTCTGTTACTTGCTCCCATTCATTTTTATGGAATTGCAAATGGTGTTCCACTTTAATTAGTTGCCTGATCTCAGCAACATAATTCTCCATTATACATATTTATAAATATCAAATGTACCATTTTTTAAGCAGGGTTCTGCTTTTAACTTTTTAAAAAAAGGTGCAATTGTACGGCTATGTTAATCCTTTATTTACAATTCTAAGCAGGGTTCTGCAGCAGGCAATGTTTGCCCCTTTTTTGAGCAGGTTTCTGCTTTTTATTTATGCAGGGTCTGCATTACGGCAGGGTTCTGCCTTTTATATTTTGTTAAGCAGGGTCTGCTTTTCATTTATGCTGCATGCAGGGTCTGCAGCAGCAGGCAAGGTTTGCCTTATTTTTAGCAGGGTTCTGCTTTTTATTTATGCAGGGTCTGCATTATGGCGGGGTTCTGCCTTTTATATTTTGTTAAGCAGGGTTCTGCTTTTCATTTATGCAGGGTTCTGCCTTTCATTTACTTATTTATAACCATTTCCGCTGTAAGCCTGCACTGTCTCTGGCAAGCAGGTTTCTAATGTTATAAACAGCATTGCAAAGCTTGCAGCATCAGCAACAAGAAATTTTAGACTTTCTTAGCCTGCTCGGGCATTTAATTACCTGAATTAGTGAAACATTGCCCTCTTTATGCCAGGTTTTGAAGACGGCTTTGTTCAGTAATTCCCAACATATGGAAATCACCAACGCCTGTCTGAACTGAGTTACTGCCTAAATGTTTGTCTTTAGGTGGTTTACAAAGTGATCTATGCATAATCCGTTGGCCGATACATTTAAATGTTACTCATATTAAATCATGGTTAAAAATTTCATTTAGATGCCGGCAAAAAAGAGGACAGCTACTGCTGTACAGCCTAAACCGGCCAAGAAAAGGGCCACTGTTAAACGGGCCACAAAAGGGACAGGTACACAAACCTTACAGGAGCCAAATTACATGATGGACATTCATCCAGAGTTACCTGGACCAAGCAGTCATCGACTTTTAAACGTCACATCGCCAGACATCCATACACAATCTTGTATGCATGGATCACAGAACATTAACATATCTGACAGAAATGTGCCAGTGCAAACGTCTGCAGCCGAAGATGAAGCGGATGATGAGGATGTCAACATGTCATTTCCGAATGTGTTGTCCTCACATACAGACAGCCTCTTAGGTATAGGGTATCCAACATATGTAACCCCTGTATCAACGCCTATCAATTCACAAATATCTGCCTCCATTCAACAGAAAATCTTTCAAAACAAATTTGTGGATTTTTCTTTGTTGTTGCCCTCGGATTCGATACCGCAGGGCAATTCAAAGTTTCAACTACAGGTTGATGCAGAGGCTAATATTAGTCTGGTTCCGTCGCAAAAGACGAAGAAAATAACTTCGATTGAATCATGGACAACTGCCTTTTTGCGGTTTGTCTCTGTGTATGCCGTGCGTTTTCCCTTTGAGACGTCCACACTAATGAAATACGGGGAGATAATACGTGATCTATCTCAACGTCGGCCTGGCGCAGCTTTCGTGTTCTATGACACTCAGTTCAGGATGCTGCGTCAGACTATTCCCCACCCATGGGATAGGTTACACATGGAATTCTGGCTGTTGGCCTCTACACAGGCTAGTCCCATGCAAAGCTCTACGCAACCACGGCCCTTTCGGGTACAACAAAAAGGGGGACAGAATAATAAGCGCCAGAAATTCCTGGAAAACACATGCTGGGCCTTCAATAAAAGAGGGACCTGCAACATCAGTATGTGCAGACATCCCCACATATGTGGTTTCTGCCGGGGCCAACACTCTGCAATCGCATGTCCCAACAAGCCCAGGGACAGATCCATTACCAATATTGCAACCAGCTCTCCCTCCCCTATTGCCAGCAGAACCACTATCCGACCTGCTAAATAGACATATCGTTACACCAATAAAAATCAATAAATTAACTCCCTTCTTAATGGGTTATCCCGATTCTCATTATTTAATCAAAGGTTTTCAGACTGGTTTCAGGCTAGGTTACATGGGCGCTAGATCTCCTTCATCCTGTTCCAACCTGAAATCTTGTGTTGAAATGCCACATGCTGTCTCAGAAAAACTTCAGACTGAATTGCAAACTGATCGTATTCGGGGTCCCTTTGATCATTCTCCATTCCCAGACATGAAATTAAGTCCGATAGGTTTAGTTCCCAAAAAAGTACCAGGACAGTACCGACTGATTCACCATCTTAGCTACCCAAAAGGCCAGTCGGTAAATGATTTTATTGATCCAATCTTTTCATCTGTCCATTATTCCTCTTTTGATGATGCAGTATCTCAGTTGGTTCTTTGTGGTCAAGGGACATTCATGGCCAAAACAGATATCGATAGTGCCTTTCGCCTCATTCCCATACACCCACTTGATCATGAACTGCTAGGTTTCACGTTTCTTAATAAATATTATTTTGATGCATGCCTTCCCATGGGTGCATCAAGCTCATGTGCAATATTTGAAAAATTCAGTACAGCTATCCACTGGATAGCTGCAACACATTTAAACATCAAGCATATGGTCCACATTTTGGACGATTTCCTAATTTTAGGCCCTAAAAATACATGTCACAAAAATTTAACAGAATTTTTACTATTCTGTTCCAATATTGGGATACCTATAAAACAGGAAAAAACTGTGTATCCATGCAATACTATAACTTTCATGGGTTTAGAACTTGATTCAATTACTATGGAGGCTCGCTTGCCAGATGACAAATTGGTAAAGTTGCAATCCCTTTTAGCCCTGTACAAGAACAAACGTACAATAAAATTAAGGGAGCTACAGTCAATGCTGGGTCTTCTGAATTTCTGCTGCCAGGTGGTTGTCCCTGGCCGTTCTTTCATGCGCCGTCTAACCGACTTAACTTGTAAAGTTACAAACCCAAATCACCATATCACTCTGAATAAAGAGAGTCGCAAAGATATTTCAGCATGGCTTATGTTCTTGCAACATTTCAATGGTAGACAACTACTGCTTGACAGACGTTGGGTTACGAGTGACATGTTGCATTTGCACACAGATGCATCTGGGGCAATAGGATTTGGGGCAATTTTTGGCAGTAAGTGGTTCAATGGCAAGTGGTCAGTTGCTGTGGCTCCTTTAAACATCACTTATAAAGAATACTTTCCAATAGTAGTAGCTTTAGAAGTATGGGGGAAACACTTTCAAAATAGATGTTTAGTCATACATTCTGATAACATGGCGGTGGTTCAAATAATTAATAAACAAACGACTAAAGAACCAATGGTTATGGCCCTAGTACGCCGTATGGTAATAGCATGTATGACTTTGAATATCCTTCTCCGGGCTAAACATATCCCAGGAAAAGAAAATATTTCGCCAGACCTACTTTCACGTTTTCAGATGGGGCAGTTCAAACGTTTAGCACCCCAGATGGACAATCTTCCAACAGACGTACCAATCGACTTGCTTCAGCAAATATAAATTTTGATGTAGGCCGGTTGCTTCAGGATTCGTTAGCACCAGCCACTATCAACGCTTATCGAAATGCCCTTAAACATTATCAAATATTTCACATGACATTTCATACATCTGAGTCGATTTTGCCAGTCTCTGTTGAAAAACTAGCCCAGTTCATAGCTGTGTGTCATCGCAAGGGTCTTAAATCTTCTACAATAACCACATATTTGTCTGCCATAGCATACATTCATAACATTAGGGGATATCCTAATCCCGGGGAGGCCTTTCTGATACAAAAAATCCTTCACGGTCTTCGACGCAACTCCTCCCCTGACAAAAGGTTACCAATTACTTTAGATATTTTGCAAAAGCTGATTCAAGCATTACCACAACATTGCGAGGATCTATATATCCGCAGTGTTTTCAAAGCCATGTTTCTAGCTGCGTTTTTTGGTCTTCTCAGAGTCAGCGAAATTGCAGTAACGAGGTCAAGTCCTCAACATGCACTTCGCCGCCAGAATGTGCAAGTACAGTTTCTGGGTTCAAAACCACACCTACTTCTGTTACACTTAACGTCATACAAACATTCTCAGGGCAACATGGCTACGGTGCCACTACAGTGCAATCCATTAAAATCTTTATGTCCAGTAAAAGCTCTTTACAAAATTTACAGCTCTTCAACAACACAGGGCCCGTTGTTTCGTTATGCTTGTCTCTGTCCAATAACAGCTACTGGTTTTAGAACCATGCTCCGAAGATGTGTATTATCTTGTAATTTAGACCCTGTTCGATACACAGCTCATTCACTGAGGATAGGCGGTGCTACATATGCACACAGTACAAATGTGTCAAATGAGCAACTTAAAAAGCTAGGCAGGTGGAAGTCATCGGCTTTCTTGAAATATATTCGTCCGAATCCTTTACATGCACCTGCTTCAAGCAAACAATGAAAATTAAAATTTAAGGCATTTTAAATCTTAAAATGCCCAATTTCAACTTCAATTTAATTTCTGGCTTATCATTTTCCCTTACTAGTCCGGTTACCTGTCCCTTGTCAGAATATATGGAAATGTATAAAACAGTATTATATGGAAACAATGGAACATAAATAGATTTTATGCATGCATAAAAGTATTTATGGTATTGGGGACCCGTTTTTATCTGGAGCGGTTACTCCCAACTGAGTGGGGGGTAGACTGGCGGTCCTGGCCACCTGCGAGTCACGTGATGATGCACGATGACATTGCTGCAACGTATTACGTAATATGACGTAATGCGACGGGTGTCGGCCAATCGCTGGTGGGGGTGCCCGGAGCGGCTAGTCAGCTACCTCCTTTCTCGGAGAGCAGACTTCCTTTGTTTTAAACAAAATTACGTTGTGAAGAAGGAATTCTGTTTTTTAACCACCACCTCCCTATTCCACCTCCATATATTACATTATATGTTACTATCTATGTTTTTATTTCATTGGTTGGTTGTGTGTATGGTCAACCTACTTTGGAATGGAGATTGATCATAAACAATGAAAGGCTTCAATTATCATTCACTTCGTTGACAAAAAATGCAAGTTATGATACATTTTCACTTGACCCCACCCCTGATGTTCCAATATGCCCCTCAGTTGATAACTGTTTATTCAACTACTATAATGTTAGTGTTATGCATAACTGCACTATGGATATCCGGCGACATTGATGCGTTGCATCAACTTTCTCTTGTTTTAGGTTTATAAACGATTTACCCACATTCCTTAGCGCCAAGGAGGGAAAACCATTACTACCATTTTAAAGTTTTGGTATGACCAAGCCGGGGATTAAACCCGTGACCTCCTGTACCATAAGCGGTCTCTACAGATTAGTACTTCAAATAGAAACACATGCATAGAACAGGAACAACAACATAATTCACTGTATAATGGCTTTACCTGTTGCAAATTTGAGCTTAAAAGTTTTATAACGTGCTATTTATACGCTTATTGTACACTAATTTGTGACATTGAGCCACGTACATATTGAGCATTTTACATTTAATTCATGTGTGGCTAAAAGCAAAAAGACAACATTTCGTTAAAACATAAAACCAAGCACGAAAATAATAAATCAGACGTTATGTGATTTAAGAAATCTTTGGCACAATTACTGTTAAAAGATAAAACTAATTCTCTTTATATAATATTTGTCGGGAAAAGCGTTAGTAAATACTTCTTTGTTAGGCTAGTTTAATTTATATATATATTCATTTTACATCGATTGTTCAGCCTCAATGTTTTCTTCCTCGATAATCAACCAGTACAATGAAGTTACAATATTTTTATGTCAGATATACATAAATAAAATGCATCGTAGACAGTATATCTGTATTTGGTAACATTGATATGTTATTTTGATAACAACGTTACACGAATTTAGTTCAACAGCCAAATAAACAATGGTAAAAACTCCATCTCGTAAGGTACACATACAGTTTTCGCTACCTCAAAGGACTTGAGGTCCATTTTCATTTGGCAAATTAAATTGTCAGGGGAGCCTGCGCTTTCACAGTCTCATCAGGGCCTTCGCTCTCCACCTAGATTTATAATCAAAATTATGATGAAAATAAGAAATGTTCCGCAACTGATGCCAATCTTATAAACAGTCAAATCTGTGCTAAAGACCACATTTTAAAAGAAATGCCCTGTCTATAGCAACCATAATTTAACTTTCCCAATTACTTTTTTTCTGAATAAATGACCTTGCAATTAATTACTTGGGAAGAAAGTTTACATTATACTTGTCCCATGGGTGGTCTTTTAACAACTAGCCATTGTGTACAATGATACGATTCTAAAACTGGAGAGATACAGCAACATTTCATCCTAATTGTTTTAGCCAATTTAGGGGTTATGAATGCCCGCGCGCCCGCAGTCTCATGTCACTATTTTTTCATGCGATTCTAAATCTGGAGCGTCGCAACAACATTCCATTCTACTGGAGCGGCTCAAATAGAGACAAACTGTGTGTCTGTCTCGTTTCGCAGTCTAGAATACTTTGGGAATGAAACGCTTCTGTAAAACAACATCTTTTAAGTGTTAACGAGACATGTTATGGGTAGTTACATGCAACACATGTCAACTAAACTGCACAAGACACGACGTTAGAAAGCAATAGCACCGAATATTGGAAGTCAATATTTGAAGACTGACATTACCAAAGGCAATCGCCGTCCTATTTGTTTTAAGGCCTGCTGTTTGAAAATAATCAAGCGACATTCCTTGGTATTAAAGTAGTCCCCGATGACGTTTCATACTTTTAGCTTCTTTATATAGCAAGTTATTTCACGATATCTCGGTTGTTGTGTAAGGAAACGCATGGTAAATTGAACTGGGCGCCGTAATAAACTGAAATACTGTTATAAATGGCGTTTATCTTAAATGAATAAAGCAACGGACGTAGTAAATAGTAGAAGTGTATTTTTTAAATGTCTATTTATAATTGTACACACTAACATTGTAATATAGCTCACCTTATTGTGATCACCTACACTTTCGAAAATACTAGATGTCCATGATGGGTGCTTAAACCCTTTGTCATATCATGCTTTATAATTATTGCAAACATGGTACCATTGTATGCTATATGCAGCGCCTATTCAGTACAGCTTTGTGTATTTCAATCGGAAGTTTCCAGAATCGTGTAAGATCCTAACTCTGGATATTCACTGGTCATCCAGTCCCGATGTCGTTTTTCCGGTGACGAGGGACAAGCTGACCTTGATTCATGGTAGCATTTGTATCCAAACAGTCTGATTAAAATCTATGTTTTATACATGTTACTTACACAAATGTGTTATAGACGTTTGTCAATGTGTGCAGACTCTGAACAGATGTGCATGCTGATCTGGACATACCATGTTCGGAATGGCGACTTATACTTTTACTATAGGAATGCCCATTTGTAAAGATTCTTAATAACCGATGTTTTCAAGCGGACTAGTTTACAGAAAATGGTTTTTATCTTGTTCAAGTATAGCTATTCGCATTCCGCATGTCGTACAGCGGGATTGTCAACACATAAACTCCGACATGTAATTGCAACTTGGTGTGATCAATTCATAGCTGTACCAGCCCACCTGCTTAGGAGTTCTAGCACGAGAAAACCTGTTAACACAAGACAGGTGAAATGGCCTCCGTGATGTAACTGATGTAAAATTGAAACGCCAACCAATCGATCAATAAACCGTCAATGGTAAACCAAAATAGTTGGTATTGCTGTGTAGGTTTAGGTACATTATGTTCCGTCTAATCCGAATCTAAACCACGTTGATAGAAGTTTCAGCCATTCTTGTGTAAGTCATATTTGAAAAGTGTATTTATTGATAAGTTCGATCTGGTCCTACATTGTTCACACATGTCAACTTTTACATTTTCAAATTTCGTTCCGTCTAATTAGAATCTACACAATTTGACAGAAGCTTTCATCAAACTTGTGTAAGAAATATTCGAACAGTGTAGATTTTGATCGGATGCACATGCTGATATGCATCTACATTGTTAACAAATGCTAACTTTTACATGTGGTTTAAAAAAAAAAGACTTTTAAAATGGTAGTAATGACTTCCCTACTTGGCGCTCAGGGTTGCGGGGTTAGCATTACGACTGACAGGCTGTTGTAAGGATAAATGGATCAGTAGTACTGGTAACTTACCCAGGAAATACCGTGATATGACTGAAAACATATTGAAAGCGGCGTAAAACCCCAAACATTATAAAATGTTATAGTGATAACTGTTGGCGTGGTGACCAACAGAATAATGCAAACCAAGGATACCCAGTTTATAGATTTGTCACATTTAAGGGAAATTACAGAAATAATAGTTTGCATTTCAATAAAAATAAAAAAGAGATCACAAACCAGAACATTGTCAAAATTGATGACAATAAAACACAATATCCCCTGAAAAAAATAATTCAAGAACAAGTTTTCATTGAGTCCACAACTGCATTACAAAAACATCGAAAATTGCTTTAAGCTTTATATAACTAAAATAATACATATTGATACAATATCCGATGTCTGAAGAGTTTAAAATTGGTTGATATGTCAGCCAATGATAGAACTTTTTTAAACTACGAGTATTTGCTCCTTAGTTTTCATTGCGTACTTTATGCCTTGTCTTTAAGATCACAACCACATCAAAATATTGATAATATTTCAGACCACATTATTAAATGTCATACAAAGTCTCAAATTATATCATCAATTTACATAAATTTAACAAATTATGCAAACAGAAGTTAAATAACGCGGAAGTTAGATACATCAGTGTGACATTTTTCGTGTGAATTTTCTGTAAATATGAAAATGAGCAAGAACCTACATCATTTTACTTTATTTTGCTATCGGATACCATGGCACAACTCAGTATGTCTATTGTTGCTAGATACATTTTAAGCTGACATGGCTGAAGAAGAATATAACTTAATATCGTTGATGTGTGCCTTCTGGCAATATATATTGGTCACATTTAGATGTAATGTTTAACTATTCCCAATATATAGACGCATTTGAACAGACAACTTTTGTAAAAATTCTGGCAAATTGACAAACTTGCTTATTATGAGCAATTTTCTCATTTGACCACAATGTTTTTAACTATATTTTATAAAAAAAAATAGATTTTTTCTTATAGAGATTTTCTATGATTTAAAAGTTGTCTGCTGAAGAATTATTGTATATGGGAAAGGTTTAAACGTTTTTTACTACCTGATTTACTCATACTAGTTACGGATACCACTGTATTACAGTTAAGAACATCATGAAATACACTCATTTACCGTTCACACTCCGTTCCGTTCATTTCAGTTCCGCTCCGCTCTTAAAGCGTTCAGTCTTTCAAATAAAGCATTGTGATTACTTTTGTCGTTTCCGATCAAATTAATCGTTTTTTTGCGCTCACTGGAAACGCATTTCTTTTCGATCAAAAGTAGTTTCGTAAAATTGGAAATTATTGCAACCGCTCAATGAGCGAAACGTTCATGTGAATTTTTCATTCATTATGATTGTTTCGTTCAGTACGCAAAGTTCCGTTCCGCTCTTAAATCGTTCCAACTTCGTTCCAATCACGTTCCGCTCAGATTGTCAATTTCATGATGTTCTTAACTGTAGCCAGCCATTACGAAATCATTTTTTCCAACAGTATTTCAATTATATCACGGTGCACTTATGAATGAGCTCTTTGTTACCAATCCGAAAATGTCCTTAACCCAAAATCATTTGAACCAGTGCATATGAAAATGTACAAGTTGGCATTTCTGGCAGATTTCAGCGAGTTCTAAGCCAAACGGAAAGGCCGAATTCATGTAAAATGCTTTCTTGAAATGATGATACAGTGGTTTCACGTACTTCTAGTGTTTAATATCGATCAGTATCAATATAATTATCAGCTTTATGAGAATATATGTATATATATAATATATATATATCTCACTGTATACATAATTGTGTATATATATACTCCCATATACTTGCAATACAGATGTTCTATTTATTATGATCTGAACATTATTTGTAATCATGTTTTAACGACAAACGTTTCATTTAAGTCTAAAAAAGGTTTCTTTTCTGTTATCTTCTTTTCTTTTAATACGGACGGATTTGAAAACATCTAGGCAAAATGTGATTACTTTCTACTGTATTAATATGAGCATCTTCATTGAATAGCGTTAAATACATTATGTCAAAAGGTCAACATGCTCTTATTGTTTAATTTCTCACCTTGCCAAAACGTTTTCAAGAGCCCATACTACTTGTTGACTTTCCTCCGATCTAACACACGAGAAGTGCGAATGAACAAACGCAATTGCTGAAGAGTGTATTTTGTGATACATTTGACAGCAGTTAACTGATATCACCGAAATGGGTTTAAGATCGTTTAAGACAAACAAATAATAGTGATTGTTAGACAGAAGGATACATTTCATTACGTAACTGTGTTATCTTATTTCAAAGAATGTTGATTTATAAACTACTAAATGATGTTTATGTTCCTAAGTGAACTAGATTCGGTACCTCTTTAACGTGCTTTGTAAAAACGTCTTAGCTTTCTTCTATAATAGCATTCCAAAAGTAAAGTAGTTTTGCATCATCTCAAATAAGGAAAAATGTCCTGAGTGATTACTTCAAGCAATGCCGTAGCATTTCAAATATTCAACTACAGTTGAAAACTTTGATTACAACCAAGTGTAATTTCTTTTTGTAAATGTTCAATTATCACCGTCATCATGTTTATACGAACGATATGTGGATAATACTAATAAATGAAAAAGACGTTAGTTTTAAAGAGTGTTATAACATGTTTGTCTCTCTTGTAAGGGGCCGGTAACTGTTTAATACCGCATTATATTAAAATAAACTGTAATCTGACATATTGTATTAGGTAAATAACCAATGATTAAAAACGGTTTCATTTCGCAGATGTGTGTAGTTTACTAAGAAAAAGGTTCTCTGAAAAGCATTTAGGTAGAACTTGTCTACGGATGCATCGATCTAATTCATATTTTCTAAATTAAACTCGCAGTGGAAAGCTGCTTATTAATCCTTAACCATTTTCCGCATACAGACGCATTGAACCCATCTGAAGCGGGCGACACATGAAATTAATATAGCGTAAGGAGAAAGTGTTGTTTGTAAAATAAATGGTTGTGGATGGTGTTAAAGTCAACTTTCAACAGTATTTCATTCAAATTACGGCGTTTACGTCCTAGGTAAATTACCAGTAATACAACAGTGTTCTCAATGAGCTTTCCCCCCCCCCCCCCCCCCCCCCGTTATATTATAGATAGAAGTTTCCATACGTTTGCCTATAAGTATTTTTTTAAAACATTGTTTGACAGAGAAAGCTTGCCTAATGAACATTTTTCCTTTCGCACAATGGTATTACAGTAGCTCTATATTAATATACGTTTTCCTTCAGTTATTTCCAGAACAAAACGATTCTCAAAAGGTCATATCAAGTAAGCGTTTAATAGCACCTCATTACAAGACGGATTGCGAAGATAAGGAGGAATTATAACTAATTAGGTTTTTCTCGAACTAACTTAATTAAAACCAATTGAAAATGCCCTGTAAACCGATAGCCTAATGAAATAGGATATCGACGTGGAAAGTAATTCCGATACAGTGGAAAAGTTAGTGTAAAATATTGTGGGAATCTGTGTAAGCCACATTCTTATTTTTTTAAGAAGTCCTCGCGTTTCAAGCACATTATGCATTGCTGATTATTAAATTGAAAGATTGAAAGAAAGACAAACAAATATTGAAAATTACCAGGAAACAGACTCATTTATATAGAGAAAACCATAACAACTGAATTTGACATATGAGACGTCCCACGAGAAAACCAACATTGTGGACTCTGCGTAAAGTATTGACCAGAATCAGCCTAATCATGCCGCGCAGGCTTACCCCGACACACTTTTCGCCTCCTGTGGATTTTCTATTTCAGGAATCATTACTCTATACCTCTATCCCCTAGAAACGAAATGTGTCGACCCGGATTAGCCTGCATAGGCTGATCCTGGTCGATACATTACGCAGATACCATAATGTCGGTTTTCTCGTAGGACGGCTCATATGGAGAATCATTCTATCCGATGTAGTTAACTTAATGTATTATAGACGTTATACGTAGTTCCGCACATACAGTATAAGAACATCTGGTAAAGGAACGTTAATTATAGTGTTTCAGTCTTTATGTTATCCCTCCCTGTATCTCCTAAGGGCACATGGCGGACACGACTGATACTCGTTGTAATGTCTTTGACATGACCCGACCGTTAAACTCATCTTCTTCAATTTCACAAGTAAGTAAGGTTTGAAGTTAATTGTCAAACATCTATCTTGTGAAAGTCTGAGGTTTTTCACCAGGTTTCACGACAACCTTTAATGGTGCAGCAATACCCTAACATCACCAACTCCAAAATATAACATCGGTTTAGTGTATTAATACAAACACTCCCTCACTCAATGAACACTCAGAAATTCACAACTTACTCACTCATACACCATCTCGAATTGATTCACCCACAAGTTTTTTTTATATATTATTTTAAGCTCGCTCAATACATCAAATGCAAAGTTTACATTGTATATTGCTCATTATATCTTTATATAGGTATTTCGCTTTCCCCCCCACTAGATTGATAGAATAGTGAGACATTATACAAGTTGAATTATGTCTGTCTGTCTGTATGTCTGTCTCTCTGTATCTCTCTCTCGTTTATATCTTATGTTTCTCTTTAACTCTCTATTTGCTGTTTTCATTATAAATGTACTACACCAAATGTTGGAAATATTGTTTCAACAAAAATAAAATCTGAGGTTATGATTGGGAAATGGAATACCCTGATCATGGCATAACTTGGTTCAAATCTCCCGAAAAGCAATTTGTCAGTTGTTATGTCTATACTCTCTGTATATGCCCATCGAATATAGGTTCAGAAAAGGAGCAGGTTACTCAGATTTTATGGATTTCAGGTCACAATTGACATCTGACAGGAGATTATGCGGGACGAGCTTGTATACGACATACACAGCGTTGATCAATACAGAGATCAACAGAAGAAAAATGAATTAAACAACATCATGAACTGCTTCTCTGGAAGGGCACAAGAGCAGCAGCGGGATGAAGTTTTAAATTGCTCTTTTTGTTGCCCATCTTGATATTGTATCACTATGGTATCATTCCTCTTCCTCTGTCCGTCATTCTTTCACTTTTAGTGCCCTATTGACAGACGACACAAGCGCGTGTTCCTTCGGTCACTATATTTAGATAAGGATCTATGTCCATAATGGTTGCTGTCGTTATGTTTATTATCTGACATAGAAAACACATGTTCAACACACATGTATCGAAAGTACTTAGGCCACTTGCTCTTAGAACAAAACAAAAAGATCGATTTAACTAAGAAACATCATTATGATAAAAAACTTAGATTACATTCTATTTGCCTACATAAACATTCATGCTGGATTGCAGTCTTTACAAATGTAACATATGACTTTTAGGGTGGTGCATCGAAATGCATCTGCAGCAGACGACTTTTTAAAACATTGCAACACATTCAGATTTCAGGCATGTGAAAGTAAATCACTTGACACCATCTTTCCTCCAATTTACAAGGGAGGGTTACATGTATATACTTATTAATTACAATGTATTAATAAGATAAGGTACAGAGAGAAAGAGAGAGTGAGAGTAAATGTCAAACTATGAACAAAGTAGGAATGGAAAGAAATTACCTTCCTATAGTTCAGAACAAAGTAGACTATTTACACATATTGTCTTAGCATGTACAGTAGTATTCAGGCATGGGACAGTATATAAATAACACAATATAAATAACACATTGCTTTGAATTGGACAATAATATGAAAAAGGCAAAGCCTCATCACGAGCACAGCGTCTTTAATGTGTCTAACCTGTAGGTATGTGACTACCATGATAAAGGAATAAGTTTCAAGCTGTCGGCACTGAGACCGCTGTTGTACACTATTCCTACTTTATCTTTTGGTGCAAAGTCAAATCTTCAACTATTTTAACATTCAATTCATCACATGAACATAATCAATACAGAAAGGTAAAAAAAAATCAATAGTGAAAACAAGTCTTTCCATCAATTAGGCTTAGTGACATAGTTTCTGGGTTAAAAGCAATGTTCAAAACATCCATTCTGCCAAAGTTCCAACATGCTAACATTAAAAGAACAGCTGAGTGTTAACAAGATTTCCCTTTAATTTGGTCTAGTGACCTTATGTTTGACCCAATTTGACCAATATTTAAACTTGGCCTAGATATCAATAATCATCAGGCGAACATTCTGACAAAGTTTCAAGATGTTGAATCAAACCTTGAGGTCAAGCATGTTTACAAGATTTTTCTCAAATGTTTTTCTTTGGACCACATTGTTGTTTTTATCCAACATGACCTATATTTTAGTCTAGATTTCACCAAAACACCAATTCTGACAAAAGTTCAACATGTTAAAATTAAAGATGCAGCATTCAAAATGTCTGAGCGTTAACAAAATGCTCCTTCAACTTGGTCTAGTGACCTAGTTTCTGACCCCCCATGACCCTTATTCTGACTAGGTTTAGGTATTGTCAAGACAAACCTTCTGACAAAGCTTCAAACTGCTGAAGGCAAAGTGTGGTTTCTAGATTAACAAGATTTTCCTTCAATTTGGTTGAGTGACCTAGTTTATGACCCAACATGACCCAGTTTATGACTGAAAATATTTAAACTTAGCCTAGATATCATCAAAACAGTTATTTTGAAAACATTTCAACATGCTTAAGTATAAAATAAGGCATCCTGAGTGTTTTCAATATGTTCCTTCAAATTGACATTGAAACCTAGTTTTTCACCTCACAGGACTCTGTCTATAACTTGACCAATATTTGATAGAGATGATTCTCTGATAAACTTTCATACATATTGGATGCTGTAAAATGTTGCCTGGACTTTCTTTATATATACTACATTTAATTACATAAAACAAGCTTGATATGATTTTGATAAACTTATCCATTAATAAACATTACCTTGTATGAATCCATTAGTATTATATTTAATCAGCTGAAGTTCCTCTCCTGTCATCTTCATAAAAGCTGTAATTCCAGTAAATGGGTTTCTCTCAATATATTCCCTTGTTTGATGTTGATGCAGGAAGTTATATTATCCCACAGTCAAAGATGCATGCAATTATCATTGTTTGACAGGCACCAATGACCAACGGGTATATCACTAACTGCCTATATGAACTTCCTCTCCCATTATCGCCGTAACAGCTGTGATTGTACAGGTTGATCTCAATCCATTTACTGTTTTGATGTGTATGCAGGAAAGAATATTACCCCACAGTCAAAGATGCATAATATTTCATTGTATAGACAGGTACCAATGACCAAGGGATATATCACTAACTGCTTATATGAATTTCCTCTCCAGTAATCACCATAAGAACTGTTATTCCATGAGTGTATGGGATGTCCGAAATCCATTCTGTTTTAAAATAAAACTTGATGCAGAATATGATTGACTGCTGTTTTAATACATGACATCAGACAATAACTGCAAATAAAAGTGTCTTTATATAAAATAAAATGATAAATTAAAGAATGGGATTACAAACAGTCTATTTATACCCTTTTCTACTTTTTTCCTTATAGCCTAATATTTAATCAAGAGGGCCATGAGGGCCTATGCTCTACTGGGATAGTTCTTTGGTCATTTTCAATCCAGTCTCAGCATATATGTATGGTGAAGATCGGATAGTAAATGGAAGCTCTATTGTCTTCACAAGCTGTATTATAGCAATTTTGACAATTTCAAGGGCCATAATCCAGTCATGCAAGGGCAATTCTTGCTGGTTTCGAAAGGAACCGAGCTTCCATCAATGTTTAATTGCTATCTAAGTTTGGTGAAGATCAGATAGTAAATGGAGCCTCTATTGTGTTCACAAGCTCTATTATAGCAATTTTAGCAATTTCAAGACCATAATCCAGTTTTGCATGGGCGGATCTGGCTGGTTAGCAAAAGGAACCAAGCTCTCATAGATATCTAACTACTGTATAAGTTTGATGGAGATACAATTAAAACTAATGACTTTATTGCGTTCACAAGCTGTATTATAGCAATTTTAACAACTTCAAGGGCCATAATCAAGCCTTACATGGGTGGATCTGGCTGGTTTGCAAAAGGAACCAAGCTCTCATCAATAATTGACTACTATCTTAGTTTAGTGAAGATAGAATAGTAAAAGGAGGCTCTATTGTGTTCACAAGCTGTATTATAGCAATTTTGACAATTTCAAGGGCCATAATCCAGTTTTGCATGGGCGGATCTGGCTGGTTAACGAAAGGAACCGAGCTCTCATGGATATCTAAATACTGTATAAGTTTGATTGAGATCCATCAAAACTAAAGACTTGATCGCGTTCACAAGCTCTATTATAGCAATTTTGACAATTACAAGGGCCATAATCCAGTCTTGCAAGGGCGGATCTGGCTGGTAAGCGAAAGGAACCTTGCTCCCATGGATATCTACTATAAGTTTGATGGAGATACAATCAAAACTGAAGACTTGATAGCGTTCACAATCTGTATTATAGCAATTTTGACAACTTTAAGAGCCATAATCCAGTCATGCCAGAGCACATCTGGCTGGTTTTCGAAAGGAACCGAGCTCTCATCAATATTTAACTTCTATCTAAGTTTGAGGAAGATCAGATAGTAAATTGAGCCTCTATTGTGTTCACAAGCTCTATTATAGCAATTTTGATAATTTCAAGGGCCATAATCTAGCCTTGCATGGGCGGATCTGACTGGTTTGCGAAAGGAACTGAGCTCCCATGAATATATAACTACTGTATAAGTTTGAATGAGATACAATCAAAGCTGAAGACTGTATCGCGTTCACAAGCAATTGTTTACAGACGCACACACGGACGACGGACACCACACCACGGCATAAGCTCTTCTGGCCTTTGGCCAGTAGAGCTAAACATAGAAGGGATCATGAATAAGTGAACTGTCGCCGTGATATAACTGAAATAATATTGAAAGCGGCTTAAACCCCAATAATTAAAATAGACCAGAACTGAAAACAATATACATGTATGTATATTAGTTATGTCAAAAAGCCAAGCTTTGGGTTCTGCACCCAGTTTTGTTTTAGACCAATTTTGGTACCTCTGTGCAGTCTAATCTGTAGTATTCCTTTAAACCAATGACTTTAAACTTATCTTTTTTACATCAATTGTGAAACAAGCTTTAAACTTACTTTAATCACGCTCAATGTCCTGGAGATACAACCAGTTCTTCCTTAATTTGTGCGGAAAATCCCAATCTTCACTGAATTCTGATTCAGATAGGTGGGGCATTTTTTTTTAGAATTTAGTAGATTTTGAGTAACTATGTTTTCAAAAGGCCGTCTGCTGCAGAGGCGTCAGAAAGCGTCTATATGAGGGAAAGGGTTAATTGACATATGAATATTATAATTACTGATGATACAGAAGAATTATATCTATATAAAAAAAAAATATTTCTGTTAAATTAAATACACCAGAAGGTATGAAACTTACATTTGTGTTTATCTTATGAAGATGACATTTGATCTTACAGCATATGATGTTTGAAAACATTGTGATAAAAGGTCAAATTGTTGACAAAATGCAACTATACTTCTGTAAATGCTTTCGAATTAAAATTAATTGTACATTTTCCAATTCTTAAGATTTAACTGTTTTGCCTGATGTTTTTATACATACTTGAATGATGTTTAGCTGCAAAATGGATTCTTTTAAAGCATCGCATTGGTCATGAATTCTCAACCCCAATTTCCTAAGAATAGCCAACCCCAATTAGATGTGTCATTTGCCCAACGACTGAAATACATGTTGACAGATAAAAGACTTATTAAGAAATCTGCTATATATATACAAAATTGTTATTTAAAAAGATCTGAAATAGTTTACTCCATTTAATCATGTTTAATAACTATTCATAATATCATATTATCATTTAATTATCATTATTATCATTTATTATCATTTATTAACACTTCTTATTAGTACTTATATTGATTGATGTCTAGTGACTCATAAGCCATTTGTATGGCTGGGTAATACGCCCAATATGTACAATTATTATTAACAATTGTGAATGTTATACTGTTGTATTATTATATTGTATGTATAACTTGTATTACGTGTCACTTAAATAAAATATAAAACTACTACTACTACTACTACTAAGACCCCAGTTTATATAGGTGTGAATGGATGATGGTTCTTTAGTTGTATAATCACTACATTTAGATTATGATTAATGTAATAACTATGTATGTTTTAACATCATTATAAATTATCCTATATCATGGTTTTCAAAGAATTCTTAAGATTTGAAGTATTGTTTGATAGAGGACATTTCCTCCTTTTCTCACAAGTTTCCTAATTCATTTATATAATTATACCTTAGCCAGAAGCCAACCTGTCATATACATATTCTAATTTCTCACCAAATGTTTTTCAAAGTCGTCCGCAGCAGAATAACTTTTTAGAACACATCAAGATCATTTAAAATTTAAATAATCAATCAACAGGTAATCAAGTATCAATAATCAGTCAAGCATCAAACCACTTTTGTTTATGACACTTGTGTGTTAAACCATCCATTCACACCTATATAAACGATAATGGGGTCGCCTAAAACTGGGGTCGAGAATTCTTTGGGTCGAGATTTCTGGCTACCGTCCTGACATGCAATATGCCTTGTTAAGATTCATTTTTGATTATCACATCCTTTATCACTTGTAAACACATTTTTTGTTTAAAACACAGCAAATGGCATGCCCATATAAATCCGTCTCGGCCATGGATATGTCTCCAGTCAAGTCTTTTAGAAAACTTGTTCAAACTTCCTTTTTAGGACACCCGATTAGTCCTATAACATAAGACTCCATTGACAAGCACTCGAACTTGTGAGAGGTCATATATTATAGGACTAGACACCCGATATATGTCTCTTGAATACACTGGGGACGTTTCTGTGTTCAGCACTAAAAAATGAAGTGGATGCCATGCAGTAGTTCTAAACGTAAGATATTACGTCATTAATGTGTAAACAATCTGCACTCGAGAACTTCGAAGAACACTTCTAAAAATAGATTTACTTTCTTATGCGCTATTTTAGTGATATGTATGCATGGGGGTCATATTTATTTCTTACATCATACAGTTAGAACGTCAAAATGAAATTGTCTGTGTTAATTATTTTCGTAATGTATGTTACGAAAACGAGAGAGATAAAAATTCTTACCTAAAGCAAAGTAACTCGTAGCCGGTTCTGGTTATCAGCCTTTACTGTAAACAAACAAGTTGTTGTCATTATCTCGGGAACCAGCTTGATTTGGACGGATGTGACGTCGGCCGGATATGAATAAATGTCGGTTATGGTTCCCTGCTTTATTCTATGTAATTTCATTTGGCTTTCATGAGCTGGGCCGTAGTAAGTTTGCACCCAATTTATTTCCATAATGAATATAGGAAATTTCCCCTTATTAAGGTTAAACCTCATAACGAGCTGCGCTCGTTATTACTGTCCAATTCAAAGCAATTTGTTATTAATTTATCCAAAAAATAATAAAATAATAAATAATAAAATATAAATAATAAAATTATAAATAATAAATAAATAATAATAAAAAAAATAAAAAATAAAAAAATAGAATATTTTCATATTATTTATTTATTTTATGAAAATATTTTATTTTATTATTTTATTATTATTTTTTTTAGCCTGCGGCTCGGGTGACAGGATTCTTCTCAGGCAGACACTATTACTGTCCAATTCAAAGCAACGTGTTACTTATTTTATTATACAAATAAAGAGGAAAATGTTTTAGCTCCTAAAGACTGTTTAGAACTTTATTTACATAATAAATTTAACAATAAAGATATCATTAGACAACAAAATGATGGCAAGTAAAATAATTGAAAAAGATGACAATATTACTGTCTTTATCAAACCAATTTGTTATTTACATGACAGTCTCGTTTTTGTTATGCATAAATTCTAATTTAATGCATAGTGAAATTCACAACACTTGTCCAATTTGAAAAGTTTAGAACAATTTTACAATATAAACAAACAATTTTTTTTCTTTGAAAGTCTCTGGAATGCATAAATTCTTATTGTTGTGTATTGAAATGAACAACACAATTTGAAAAGTTAAACACGGGTGTACTCCGTCTAATTTGCTGTCTGAAATTGTGCTGAATGATATCTTGCTGGTAAGTATTATTCGGGGTATGGACTGGCATTGGCAGTAACTGTGTGTTTTCAGTAGATGTAACATTATTCTGTTGTTTTGGCTGAGGTTGTGTAGGAATCTGTTGAACATTTCCTTGCTGATTTTGGTCTTTCAAAATTGGTGGTAGCGGTAATTCCGAAAACATGTTATCATCTGAAAATATTGTCAACAGTTCTTGTTCTGAAAGTTCCTTGAGAGGACTACTGGTCGTACCGGGTATAGAATTAACAGATTCATTCGTGAATGGCTTACTTAGGCAATCTGACATTTCTCGCTGTTTTGATTCAGTTAGACGAGAGGAATAACTTCTAATGGACGCCTCTAATCTGTGTCATGAAGCTCTCATGATGTTATAGCTGTTGCCCTTAAGCAAGTTTAGCAAGGTTTGATATTTTTGCCATCATTTGAGACAGAGTATTTTTTCCAAGTGGAGATTTACAGTACCATACACTATCGTTTTCGGTAAATGTTTCTAGCGGCCTTTGCCATAATGCATCACAACTTGAATGGATTGATTGATTGATTGGGGTTTAATGCCGTTTTTAACAATTTCTCAGTCATATCACGGCGGCTAGTTCACCTACTCATGTGTTTCCTGGTTTTCTCACACCAGTGCTCCACATAACAATCTTCCCAAGCAACTGGCTGCTTTTCCACATAGACTTAGCCAATTGGTGGAAAACGAATGACGCATGTCGCTCATGAATAGCTCATAATAGCTCTATAATTATTTGGGTCATTTTTCTAGGAATATAAGAAAAATTAAACATGTAATTGTACAGTTTCAACAAACAAGAGGGCCATGATGGTCCTGGATCGCTCACCTTAATTATACAATGTACTGCAATGCAAAACACATCAAAACAATTATTCTGAATGCAACCTCCAGAGTGTTAACACGATTTTCCTTCATTTGGCCTAGTGATCTATATGTTTTTACCTGATATGACCCATATTCCAACATGGACTAGATATCATCAAGACAACATTCTGACAAATTTTCAACTTGCTCAAAGTAAAAATGCGTCCTCCAGAGTTTGAACAATATTTTCCTTTATCAAACTGCTGAAGCAAAATTTGTGGCATCCAAAGTGTTAATAACATTGTCCTTCAATTTGGCCTAGTGACTTAGTTTTTGACCTTAAATAACCAATATTCGAACTTGGCTTAGATAACATTTAGATAAACATTCTCATTAAATTTCAAGCTGCTGTAGAACAAAATGCGTCCTCTACAGAGTTAACAATATGTTCCTTCAATTCGACCTAGTGACCTATTGTTTGACCAAACATGACCCATGATGGAACTTGACAAAATCATTCTGATAAAGTTTCATCATGCTCAAGTTAAAAATGTGGCATCCGAAGTGTTTACAAGATTTTCCTTCAATTTGGCCTAGTGACCTAGTTTATGATCCGGAATGACCTATTTTCGAACTTGACCTAGATATAATTCAGCTCAATATTCTGACCAAATATCAATTGCTGCTCAAGCAAAACATGCGGCCTCTAGGGTGTTAACAAGATTCTCTTTCAGTTCGACCTAGTGACCTACTTTTTGATCCACCATGGCCCATGTTCGAACTTGACCTACATATCATCAAGACAAACATTCTGATAAAGCTTCAACATGCCCAAGTTGAAAATGTGGCGATGCAAAATGTAGCCTGTAGAGTGTTAACAATCGCATATGTTGACGACGCACGACGGACAAAATGTGATCACAATCGCTCACATTGCACTTCGTGCATAGGTGAGCTAAAAAGAGTGAAGCGCTTTACCACCATATATAAAATGTTCATTATAAATACAATCATGTGAACATGCTTTATTTTTGCTCAGTGTAGATTAAGCTTTTTTTGATGTCATCGATGTTAAATCGACAGGCATTAGAAAAACTGTCACGACATTTGATCTGTGACACATTTTCGTCTATTTTTTCGATGAAAGAATTATCGGCCGAATCTGGATCGAATCTAAAAGTATTAATATTACTGAAAAAAACATGTCATTGCTTAGCTTTTTCCCCCGGATTTCGATACGAGTGTTTGTTAAATTTCATAGCTCCCTGATATGATTGTGAACCTCCTTTTCCCGTTCTATTACCGTATAGCCTCCAATATGTGCCCATATCTAAGTCATCATTAAGGGAGCAAAGATAATTTTCGGCATAAAATCTATGTTTATGTCTGAATATTAGCTTTGCCTACTTATATTCATTATACAGACACTTTTCTATATCTCCAGGTTTCCCATTGTTCGGCCATTCACGTCTCTTCACACGCATATTATAATGTCAGTTCTTCAGTTCAGCATTCCAAAATGTTTTTTAGATACTTTCTATACTTTGATACAGTAAATACAGATGATGAAATACATTGTATCAGGTTATATAAACTGTCATACAGTAATGATAGTTTTACATTTATCCTTATCAATAAGCATGTCAAATTTCATCAAGCTATCCATTAATTGCTCAAAAAGTATTTTTGCGAGTCATTGACACATTTCAACTTAATGCGTAATGACGTATCTTATGTACGAGATAAATAACTATTGGACAAATACAATTCCAGCATTAGAGGCCTGTGATTGAAACATGCAATTATCGCCGACATTCAGAAGGCTCAAAATTGAAATCCTGCAGCTTCTTTCCAGTCTTTAGACCATCTACAACTGTTCCCTTCACAAATCTGAGCATGAACGATCTCAGAAGATCCATCATTTCTGAGTGAAGAATGTGTACTAATGGATCCTCTCGCTGAAACAACTTAAGAAATATATTATAGAGAGGGGATAGACTAAGCAAGAAGTTGATCTGAATCAGAGTTGTAGGAGACTTCAGCATACGACAAATCCGAATGTATTTAAGATTGCTTTCCACCATCTTCCAGCAGCTGTTGCTGTCTCTGGTAGTTCGGTTAGGAAGTATTTTACTAGAAGTTCCAAGTTCTTCACAACACGCTCGAGTGCAGGCAGCAGTGAAAGCCATCTAGTTTGAACATGCTGTATAAACAACTCCTCATCAAAGCCAAGTGATGTTTCAACCTCCAAGAAATCTTCTCTTTTACAAGGGGAATGCTTAAAGAAGTAGAAGATAGAAATGGCTAGTTCCTCTCCTTCCTGACCATACACTATTAGACCTTCTCTGAAAGAGTTGTGAACCACATGCATGTTGCATGCAATGAACGGCAACAACACAGGACACCCCTTCGATTTCACATTTTCATTCACCTTACACTGTAGAGGAATCCCCTGGTCCATCCAATTCAAAACAAAAATCTAGTACAGTTGCATATCTTGATAAATGCACCAAGGATCTTATCACCCAGTCTGAACTATTATGGGGAATATAAGTGTCCCAAAGCAATTACTCATATAGATCATGTGATGATTTACCTTCTCTGTTCAAGAAAATGTTCCCTGGTAATGTAGCAGCAGAAAACTTTACTATGAGTAAAAGCAAAGTTTCGTACTTAATTTCGGATGGATTAGGGCCATATTTTAGGAAAGATCTCATTATGAAAGTCTCTGCTTTCCCAGGATACGTTATTCAGTATGACGAAACTGCAAACTCTCAAGTGAGAAAACAGTGCGACATTCTTGTACGATACTGTCCGAAGAAAAGGGACAAGATGTTGTACATTTCTTGAAAGCAAATATGTTTGGACATGCAACTGGGGAGTGTGTTGCAAATAGTATTTTGGAAACATTGCAGGAAACTGGATATGAGTTGCCTCTGAGAATTTTTTTAAATTTAGGCTCTGATGTCGGTTGTTTACAGACCAAATCCCGTGGACACAAATATGCTGTTAAAAAACAATCAGTCAGGAAGTGTGCAGTAAGGTTATTGACAACTTCATAGTGCGAATAAGACCAGGAAAGGCGACTGATTCAGGTGTCTTGTTAGAAAACCTTTGAAAATATTTTATTTATCATTATATTGACCTCAAATTTGTTCGCTAAAAACTTCCATCTTATTTCTACAACTGTATAAATTTTAATATTTGTATCTAAAAGCAAAAAAAAGTTATTGATGTATGGACGTGTTACCTTTCTTTTCGGACACCCTGTATTTGGCAAAAACATACAACTACTAAAGCATAAATTCAGAACTAAGTTAACAACCTTTTCTTTGCATCAAATATCACTATAAATATCATGGCCTTTTACTAAAACATATTTTTAGGTAAGCATTACTCTGTACACTTGGGACAATTATAAAGCTCTTATTAGATTCATTGTTTTTTCAAAAGAAAACATTGGCATTGTACAATCATTTGGATAAAACATTCTCTTGGTATTTTTACTTGGTAAATAATAGATTTATTTTCATATTATTGTAGTTTTAGTTTTCTATAAATTGCTATTAAAGTATTGATTGCTGATAGGTTTTCACTTTCATTCAGTGTCTCAGTTGTGCAAATATTGTGATCATGTACATACATGTTTTTGTGTCACCTGCGTAGCATGGTAGGCATTTAGGGATTTCTTTTTTTTTTGTCCGGCGTCTGTCTGTCTGTCATCACACTTTTGCGTCTGTCTGTCTGTCTGTCGTCACACTTTTTCGTCAGGTTTCAAAACTTTTTTTTCACTCAAAGGCTTACATTGAAACTTCTGATAAATGTTTATATCAATGTGTGTGATGGGTTCACAAAAGGGGGATAATCCATTGTTTTTATATCGGGAGTTATTGCCCCTTTTCTGTCAAAAATTAAAATATTCTGACAAGGCCCCGACAGGTGATAAACACGTGCTCCGGGTAGCACTCCATTCTAGTTAAAAGGAACAGCGATAACATGTTTAATATTTCCTTTTATAAATCACTATCCAATCTTGAAACTGCTTTAAAGGCTTTCAGTTTAGTTAGTAATAAAGCTGTATATGTAATCGTACACTTGGGACACTTTCAGAATAACCCTTCTCGCTGAGTGTCTTGGGTATCTTTTACCAAGCAGTTCCGACTTAAATCTTAGACAGTTCAATTTAAGTTTGATTCCCCTCCAAGGAATAAGACTAGGTGGCTCCAAGGTCCTGATGATATCAGAGAATGGTTGCCAGGTTTAAGTTCATGTTTGATATGGTTTGAGAAATCGCAATTGAGCTTCGGATCTGTCTATTTGCAACACCTGAAACGTGAAATGGATAGATTTATAATTCACACACAACAGCCTGACATGTTAGTATGTCTAGTCCCTGACTTTATTAAGAGCATTTACATGATTCAGAAGTTCTGAATGCCCATATAAAGAAAGTGCCCAGTCCATGGGAGGAACCACAATTCACCAGTGTTCGGACAATTGCGGTGTTTAATACATATCTAAGAATACATTTAGTCAACTGTGATTGATTGATAAATTGATTGATTAATTGACAGATCGATTTATAATTAAAACAGTGAAATAGCTTTGCAACATATGTTTTCTCCTTTCGTCCTTCTTTCAGTTTTACCATAACAAAATCTGTGGCTGTATCCTGAAAAATGTTGAACATTTACCTTTATTAGTTTTATTAAAAGTTAATTTGATAATAGAAACATATATCTAGGCATGAAAAGGAAACATTGTTTGAAATATATAAGAGTAAGGTGAATATTTTTAATTAATAAAATCCAAAGAGTACATGTTAATTAGCTTGCACATGTATCCTTTTGGTTCATTTTACAAACTTTAATATATTCTAGTTACAAAAATAGTGGCAAAAACTCAACTTACCTTTCCAAACTAACATAGTGTTGTACATTCTGCAGATAACCAACAAGCGATAGCTATGCTAGGTGTAGAATTTGTTGGATGGATCATTATATTTACGTATGTGTTGCCATGAATTATACATATATAGTCAAGGTCCCTCCTGATCGGTAATACACACTGTGCAGAAACAGCTAAAATCACTACATTTCAGTTTACCTCGAGTGCCAAAACTTTGCACCATGTGATATGTCTGAGTTCCTTTAATCGTTTCAGCCTCAAGCTTCTGAGGTTTACCCTGTTGGATAACCTTCTGGGATACATATATGATCTTCTGATTAAGACTGATCCTTCGTCTGTGTCAGAGCTAAGTAAACTTACTCATATGGTATAACTATGTCAAATCTGTGTTAGGACTGATTTGTAGGGTCCTCCTCTTTGTAAGAATGTGCAAATAAATCAAAACTTCACATGAACAAGAAAAATATTTATTAATTTTTCTTATTTTGTACACTTGGGACATTTTTGTACACATTGTTTAATATTACAAATAATGTGCCGTTCAAAACGAATTGGTCGATAAAATATTGACAAAAATAAATAAAAAATATGTCACTACTAAATGAAGAAAAAAGACTTCAACTAATTAATAATACTTTTCATATATATATATATATATATATATATATATATATAAGCTGGTTACAAAGTGTAACGTGCCGGGCTAAAGACGCAGACAATCCCTTCAGCGAAAAGTATACTCAACCCTTAAGGGGTCCATTTGTCTTATATATGTAACCCTAAACTCCATCTGAATTTTCCTTTGAAAAATTTGAAAAAATAACCTACAAAAGACTGTGTTAAGCTTCTACAAATATTGTCTCTATTGGGTTCATTTACAATAATAATTATGACTGCTATAGACAGCTCTTGTTATTAACCCTTTCCCTGATACGACAATTCTGCAGCAGACCACTTTGAACATATTTTTTTAAAAAGTAGAAAATCTCTATAATTGAATGGATAACCTGACTAAAAGTGGAAAACATTGTGGCAAAAGGTGAAATTGCACGTTTTGTGCAATTTCTTCTTTTGTCACTTTGTTTTCAAAAAGCCGTCTGCTGCAGAGGCGTCAGAAAGCGTCTATATGAGGGAAAGGGTTAATTAAACAACACTTGTAATATATTAAGATTTTTAATTTTGGAAAATGCTCAATTCAATACATGTTTCAAAGATATTAAAAAAAATACTGCACTAACATAATTCTATTATTTTCAGGATAATATGGAACCACCTGAAAAAAGAATGATACAGATACCAGTTTGCCAATTTACCTGTGTAAGTATATTTTGGATTAAATACTATTACAGTCAATTTATATATCAAGCTTTTAATGATTTAAAGGTTTCCTTCTGATTAATTTTATGCTAATTCGCTTAAACATTGTTATATTGTACAGTGTTTTGTATTGTTGTTGCATCCAACAGAAAATTTAATGTGTTTAATTGCCATATTCCCAGTAGTTGTATTAAATCTATACCTGTACTTTTTTAATTGATATGTTGATTTTTTTAGCTCACCTATGCACGAAGTGCAAGGTGAGCTATTGTGATCACATTTTGTCCGTTCGGCGTGCGTCGTCAACATTTGCTCTAGTTAATACTACAGGCTACATTTTGCATCCAATATTCATGAAAGTTTATCAGAACATTCATCTCCATCAAATCTTGGACAAGTTCGAAACTGGGCCATATGAGGTCAAAACACTAGGTCACTGGGTCAAATTGAAGGGAAATCTTGATAACACTCTGGAGGCCACATTTTCAACTTGAGCATATTGAAACTTTATCAGAATGTTTGTCTTGATGATATGTAAGTCAAGTTCTAACATGGGTCATGTCGGGTTAAAAAATAGGTCACTAGGTCAAATTGAAGGAAAATCTTGTTAACACTCCAGAGGCTGCAATTTTTGCTTCAGCAATTTTGTCAGAATGTTTGTCTTACAAATGTCTAGGTTAAGTTCGAATGTGGGTCATATTAGGTCAGAAACTAGGTCAAATTGAAGGGAAATCTTGTTAACACTGTAGAAGCCACACATTTTTGCTTCAGCAGCGTATGTAGGTCAAGTTCGAACATGGGTTATGTCAACTTTTAGACAAGATTTTTCAAGTTTTTCCCTATACAAGTATAATATTATGTAAAACTAGTGACCCTGGATGGGCCCATTTTTAACCCCAGGGCTATAATTTGATAAATCTTGGTAGAGGTCAACTAGATGAAGCTACATACCAAATATCAAAAGACTGGACATTCTACCTTCAGACAAGAAGATTTTTAAAGTTTCTCCCTAAACAAGTCTTCGTTAAACAAGTTACACCTGGGGTGGAGCCAGGGCTATAATTTAAACAAGATTGGTAGAGGTCCACTAGATGAAGCTACAAACCAAATATCAAAGGCATGGGCCTTCTACTTTTAGACAAGAAGATTTTTAAAGATTTTAAAACAAGTGACCCACAGGGCTATAATTTGAACAATATCAAAGGCCTGGGTCGTCTACATTTAGACAAGAAGATTTTTAAAGTTTTTTCCCTATACGAGTCCATGTAAAACAAGTGACCCTCGGGGAGGGGTCATTTTTGACCCCAGGGCTATAATTTGAACAATCTTGGTAGAGGTCTACTAGATGATGCAACATACCAAAGGCATGGGCCTTCTTCTTACATACAAGAAGATTTTTTAAGTTTTGGTTAATTTTCCCTTTCAATGGAATTTAAATCTTTGAACAATTTTGAAAGAGGGCCACCAAAGGAACATTCCTGTGAAGTTTGGTTGAAATTGGTCCTGTGGTTAAGGAGCAGATGATGTTTAAAGCTAAAAGTTAACGACGGACGATGACGGACAAAAAGTGATCGGAATAGCTCATATAGAGCATTTGGCTCGGAGGTGATCTAAAAAAACTACAAGATTTGCGTTCAAATTTTTAATGTTTTAAAAGCAGAACATTTTTATGTAAAGAGGTTATTTCCTCATTTCTATATTTCATCATGCTGACAAATACAGTATCAAAAAATAATAGAATTGCAAATGCCACATTACCAGATTTTGCTGTGTATGTTAAAATCCCTTTTCCCATATACAACAATTCTGCAGCAGACAACCTTGAAAACATCTTGTGAAAAACATGAAAAATCTCTATAAATGAAAGTGTTATTAATGACAGAAGACAAAATATGGGAAGCACTGTGGTAAAAGGAGAAATTGCTTTGAGCTTTCTCCTTTTGTCACAATGTTTTCAAAAAGTCGTCTGCTTCATAGGCATCTCAAAGCATTTATATGTGGAAAAGGGTTGCAAAATATAATTTACTGTTAGTCTTAGACTCTGTATGGCAGTTTTTATTCCTCTAGTCAAGATATATATAAGTTACATGATTTTATTTCAAACACAATTTTTTTTTTTTTTAAATTTCATTTATGATTTTTGCCGATTGATTGGGGTTTAAGACCGTTTTCATCAATGACTTTTCAGTCATATCACAGAGGCCTCACCTATTCATGTTTTTCCTGACTTTCTCACACCAGTAATCCACATAACAATCCTTCCAAGCAATTAACTGGCTCCTTTTCCACATAGACTTGTTAGCCCATTGGTGGAAGACGAAAGACGCTTGTCAAACGCAGAAAGAATTCTGGCCGAGCTGTGGTTCGAACTCACAACCCCGGATTAACAGCCCGCTTTGTGCTTTTTGCATATTTTAGTTTACTTGCATGTTGATCTGGTTTAATAGAGTATTAAAACAAGATGTGTTTGTGAAACACTGATGCCCCCAATGGCAACATCTAGGTCAAAGGTCAAGGTCGCCAGGTCAAAAATGTTGGTACTGACAGAAATGTCATGTCACAAGGAATACACATGTGAAATATGGTAGCCGTACCTGTTATGGTTCAAAAGTAGTGGTCAAGGTTAAAGTTTTTTTCGAGAATGGCAACATCTAGGTCAAGGTCAAACACTTTGGTACTGACAGAAAGGTCATATCACAAGGTATACACATGTGAAATATGGTAGCCGTACCTGTTATGGTTCAAAAGTAGTGGTCAAGGTCGCAAGGGAATATGGCAACATCTAGGTCAAAAATTATGGTACTGACAGAAAGGTCATGTCACAAGAAATACACATGTGAAATATGGTAGCCATACCTGTTATGGTTCAAAAGTAGTGGTAAAGGTTAAAGTTTGTTTCGTGCAGACAGACAGACAGACAGACGTGCAGACAGGCCAACAACTAGATGCCCACCGAATCGGTGATTCCGGGGGCATAACAAGTTCTTACAGTACCGGGATCGAACTCGGATGGATTTGACCGCAGACTTTCACTCTACCAACAAGGTCATTCCGCCATCGTTAATAAAATGATGTAATATTTATTTTTATTATAATAGTATAGCATAAACAATCGTAGATAATCTTTATTACATGTAGGCCTATATCTATAGATAAATATACATTAAAATCCTTCATATTCTTTCAAGCGGCCTTATATCTTTAGGAGATTTACTACCTTTTGTCTTCTGGGAAACTTTTTAAGCCCTTTAGGCTTATATTTCCCCTCAATTTCATTTCTCAGTTCTCCGGCCCGGTTTGTGAATTAGTAGACCTGGGACAGATCATGCCACAATTTATCCAATTTTGTTTTAAATTGAATCACTGATTTTGAGTTAACCACTTCTGTCGGTAAATTGTTCCACACCTGTATGGTTCGGTGAGCGAAAGAGTTTAATCGTAGCGATTTATTTTCTCTAGGTTTAATAAGTTTTAGGTTATGACCCCTAAGATGATTGTTGTCCGAGTATGTGAAAAATACATTCATGTCAATGTGATCAATTTTATGTACTATTTTGAACACTTGAATAATGTCAAATCTTTTTCTACGGTAATCCAATGATGGCAGGTTCAATTCAATGAGACGTTCGCTGTACGAGATAAGCCTCGTAATTCAGGCACTAGTCTTGTAGCTCTCCTTTGCGCATTTTCAAGTATTTGCTTGTTCTTTTTGGTGGATGGATAGAATATTAAGTTGCCATAATCTAGATGCGATCTCACTAATGATTTATACAATGTTAAAAATATACTCTTGTCCATGTAAGTAAATTTGCGTCAGATAAGCCCTATTATTCTGTTTACCTTATTGACTGTATTATTAATATGTTCATCAAACTTCAAGTTAGATTTAAACAAAACACCCAGATCCCGCTCCGAGTCCTCCACCGGAAGTGTATACGAGACGTTATTACTATCTATCATTTCATATTCAAAATCAAATTTCTTATTTCCATATGAAACCACTTTACATTTCTGAATATTAAAACTTAGTAACCAGTCTTTACTCCATTGACCCAGCCTAAATATATCCTCCTGTAGATCACTCAGATCGGACTCCGATGAAATATTTTTTTATATAGTTTACAATCGTCTGCAAATAAACGACAAACACTCCCCACTATTTCTGGTAGGTCATTTATAAAAATGATGAATAAAATAGGGCCTAGTATTGATCCCTGGGGTATTCCAGATATGACATCATTCCATTCTGAACAGTTGCCACTTATCACCACACGTTGTTTTCTCTGGTTAAGGAAGCTTTTTAACCAATAAGGCCAAAACAAAAAAATACCTGTGTTTCCGGTTACATGCCGATAAAAAATAGGGTCGGTAGGTCGGATTTTTTTTTTCTTCTCTTCGTACATGTAGATGTCGCACATAGATGTCAGAGGCATATATAATGAATACAACTATATTCAGTGTTGAGTTGTATTTATTCATGAACAACAAGTTTAAAACAGTGCATCCGGACCATAAAAGCTATTTAAAACAAAACACAAAATCGTCGTTCATAGATCTATGGTCTACTTTTTCTTTTTGCCGTACGGCCTTTGAACAATAGCATTTTTCCCACCTGCTCTGCAATTTATACAGATAGGCAAAACAGTCTGGTACATTTTTCTCAATTCCGGATCTCTCGCAATCTTCAACTGCACAATATACACAAAGATCAACCCTTCCAAGGCCACTCCCATAGAAAGGGACCTCAATGGGAGAGGCACAAGAGAGATTATCTCTCACCATGGCTTTCCTCGACAGACTTGTATCAGGTGGTAATAATGCAGCACCACAGGTATACTCGTATTCACTAAGAGCTAGAGACAGAACTACATTTTGCCTTTCAGAGAGTTTCGTTTTAGCAAAAACAAATCTTGGTTTAGAACATTCAATGCATGTAACAATAGCCCTTGCATTCTGAAGAGTGCAAAGAGTAGATGCGGCAAATGGCAACTCAACAAAAAGCACTGCATCAACGATCTCTTCAGAAGCTGCGACCGGCTCAATATTTATTTCATCATTACTCGCATGAACAGAAGTTTCTGAAACAGCTTTCGAAGTAGAAGCAGTAGCAGCTACTTTGGAGACAGTTGTTGCAGTGGGATTATTTTTTTTTTTTGAACTTTCAATGAAGGTCGATCATCTTCTGTTATATGGCCAAGTTGTGAAACAACTTCATACTGTTTGTAGTGGTTACCAGTCTCGTCCAAAACTGGGTCTGGTAACCAGCAGAGAGCTTCTTTTGTGACCTCTGCTGGGAGACAGCAGTTCGAGTTTTCACATTTTCTAATTTGGAAAGTGTAATGCCTTGCTCTGCAATGTTCATCTAGCCATTTATGATAGCTCTGAACAGACTTTGTGTGAGTTTTCTGAAGCCTTTCTAGATTCAGAGTGGGGAAAAGCTCTCTGAGGGGACGTTTCAAGACATCAATATCATTTTCAGTGACTGGGTCCATCACATGAAAGGGTTCTCCTTTTAATTTCAGTCGTGAAAATCTATTTCTGATGGCTGCCTGAACAGGCTCAACAGAATCTGCCCAACTATTCTTTAAGATTGACTTCGTTTCTGCTGCAGATCTTATTGCAGTTCCTAAGAACCTTTTCACAGTCATCAGAAGTAGATCTGACACGTTCAAGAGAAACATTTTGTAGACCAAGATTCAAAATACTCATTACTCTTTCAGCTGGATTGGTCCAGCTCTGACCTGGAGCACACCTAGCTAAAATCATCATGTCAAGATTCAACTCTCGAAACACACAGATGGAGGCACATTTTACACTTTCCAGTGTATTTCTTTGATCAGTACCGCCATCTGTGTATTTCATGAGAATCTTTGGAAGCTCTTGTTTGCTTTTTAGCATCTTTGTTATCACCGCTGCATGGCGAAATGGACTGGACATCTGAAAAACACTATCATTGACCACTGTTACAACTTGGCCACAAACAAAAGACTTGTCAGAAGTGTCTGAAATTGAACAATCAAGCAACACCGAAGGTGTAACAGAACCTTTAGTCATGTCATGATCTAGAGCTACCAGGGTGGTAGTTGAAGGCACAATGCTCTTTTTGCCTCTGACTCCAGTTGATACAGAACTGCCTGGTTCACCAAAGGGAACTTTTGCTTTGTCATCACAGAACATAAGCGAACATGGCGTAGCTTTTTGTTTTAGTTCTACAGCTTTACATTTGAGATATTTCAATTGGGCATTACAGTAGTGGTCATCTGGATGACCTACTCGTAGCTGACGTGACTGAATTTTATACTGCACATTCAATTTGGAAGTAAAGTTCAAGGCAGCATGGCAGTACGGATTTCTAGGAGCAAACTGTAATCGGACTAGGGCTTTAGATGGGACCGGGGTACCCTCCGGACAAGCTTCATTGGCTTGCTGTATCATTTCACCAAGAGAAATAAATTCAGAACGGTGAGCCACGCCATGTCGCCTATCATCAGCAGCAGTTATGTCTTCAACAATACCACCCAAAGTTTCAAAGAACTTATCATATGTACCAGTAGGCCGCCCAGGATTTATGTGCCTTAAGTCAGCAAGGAGACCATGATTTCACAGATAAATGAGTCTCAATCGTTCTTGGGTGTCTGGATGCTCAGCAACAGATGGCTGAACAGTTGCTAAATTAGCTAGTGACTGTTTAAACATCCGTCGTTGAGTTCTTGTATGAAACTACTTTAACTGGGGCCTCATTTCTTGCAAGAACCTTGCTCCCTGTGTCATTATTTCTGGTTCAGATCTGTTTTCAGGAACCTGTGTAACACATAACGTTGTTATACAAGAGCCACCCGGATTGTATCGAATGAGATCAATTGGGACAGACAAGTGCATTTTTTGTATGAAGCGGTATCTTTTGTTCATGATTCACTGAAGAGAACTGGATTTAGACATCCAGCTTCTCTCACTGCTTGATCAAGTATTTTATACTGTCCATTGATATCCAACAGTCTTTTCTCTCTGTGTTCTAGTGTTGCATCATTGCCAATTGTACGCACTGGATGGTCAAGACTCTGTTTTTTTTTCTGCACTTCATTTTGTGATTCAAGATGACGTTTGTATTCCATAAAATAATCCGCGAGTTCTCTAATTTGTTCACTGGCTTGCTGCCATGATGGGCTGCTGTTGATGACTGGTTTCATTAGTAGACTATATAGAGCCTGGCTATGACTGTTCAATTCAGTACACGACAATGACTGACTTTTCAGTTTTTTACGTTTGACATCATTCTAGCCAGTAAATTCAGAAAAAAGGTTCGGGATAGGTAACACAGCTTTCTTCCGCAGGGCAGCATCATTTATTACATCGTGCTGATTAGTGACATACCATAAGGCATTGCATAATACCTGAAATAATTGATTGATTGATTGATTGGGGTTTAACGCCGTTTTAAACAATTTGTCAGTCATATCACGGCGACCAGTTCACCTACTCATGCGTTTCCTGGTTTTCCCACACCAGTACAACACACAACATTCTTTCCAAGCAACTGGCTGCTTTTCCACATAGACTGTTAAACAACCCATTGGTGAAAGAGTGTTCTAACTTACTTAATACTGTAGTTCTGAACATGGTAAATATTTGTATTATTTCAATCAAATTCATTATTAAATTGCTTTTAATATATACTGACAAACACTTTTAATATGGTAACTTGCATAATCAAAGCGCTGAAGGCACTGAATTTGTTTGGGTACATAAAACTTCAAACATTTGCCTTTGCATAGATGTGTGATTTATAAACTATGCATTGTTTATAAATATTACAACTTCGGGTAAAAGAATAAATGACGCATCCGTTAAAATTAAATGCCATTTTAGTTGTCTATAAAAATAAATCATGAGACATACATGTGAATGTTATATTTAATTTCCAAGTTTCAAAAGACATGTAAAACAAATGGATAACCATTATGGCCCCGACTCACTCATCTAAGTATTTACCAAATTTTGTTACAAAAAAAAAAATCACAATTGACCAAGGGTTTTATAAAATCTTACTCAAAAGCTTCCTGCTTAACAAGAGATTTTTCAAGTTTTCACTATAGCCATATAAGGCCAAATAGCCCTGCCCCCTGGCGGCCATGTTTTTCGACCAATCAACATGGCTTGGAAGAATCTGATAGATGGTCTCCCAATGAACATTTCTACAAAAAGAATTGAAAATTGGCCAAAAACTTTCGGAGAAGATTTTTCAAGTTTTTACTATAGCCATATTAGGCAAAAAAGCCCCGACCGCTGGCGGCCATGTTTTTCGACCAATCAACTTGGCTGGAAGGAATCTGATAGGGTCACCCTAGGAACATTTCTACAAAATCATTTGAAAATCGGCCTCACACTTTTGGAGGAGAAGATTTTTTTGAGTTTACACTATAGCCATATAAGGCAAAAAAGCCCCGCTCCCTGGCGGCCAAGGAACACTTCTTTAAAATAATTTGAAAATCTGCCAACCAGTTTGGTAGAAGAAGAATTTTTAAAGTTTTTTTATTTTCGTTGCCATGGAAACCATAATTCTGCATAAATCACAAACATTTGAAGGAATTCTGGTGAGGTCAATGAGAGGTTGCTTTCTGTGAAGTTTCATCCCAATTGACCCACTCGTTATTCAGGAGAAGATGTTGACGGACGACAGACGCCGGACAAAAGGAGATCACAATAACTAACTTTTAGCACTTCGTGCTCAGGTGAGCTAAAAAAGAAACATCTATCCAAATGAAAGAGTAATTGAAATCATGTAGAAAATATTGTGGAAAAAGGCAGTACTAATATTTATATGAGCACTTTAAAAGAAACATGCTTCAGATTCAGAGGCTTTTGAATTCATTTGCATTATAAAAGGATTAAATGCTCCAGAGAAAACCAATACCTGTGCCGTCCGAATTTTACTCTATAGTATACACCTAAGCTGGCCGCTGTTTCCTTTAAAGGGCGTTTAAGCTTCCCAAATTAATTAAGGATGCGTGACCATACACTGTTAATTACCATTGTGTACGAGTGTCATTCCAAACAAATTATAAATGTAAACCTATCATATACATGTATGTATTTGTAACTTGCCGGGATGTGTCGATACCGTCATGGTACAATGTGATATATGCACAAATTGGTTTCACAAATCTTGTGTTAATGCACCTGTGGATATTTCGACAACAGATGCAGACTTTAATTGTAACTTTTGTTAATTATTTGGCTATTATAATGATAAGATATGTGATTAAATTGGCAACATTTAAGTTTTTTACTTATAACAGCCTTCAACTACAAATTTGGTTTATACGACGGTAAAGAAAGGTTATAGGAATTAAGAAATTGTTTAAATAAGCAAATTTTCCTTTTCCCACAATGTTTTCAATATATGTTGCTTTTTACTGTTTACACAGCAAGAAAAAAACATTTAACTTATTTGTTATAGATTAGTATTATAGTTGTATATATATATATATATATAATTACATATAATTACTAGAAACAGATTAAGATATACTTATTGTTTATTTGTTATTTAAATTGTTCTGCCCCTTCCAAGTACCCTACATAATAGAATGTTGCATGGATCATTTGCCTCGTAGTATGGCACATGGAAAACTGTTGAAAGTTACAAAGTAGAAAATGAAGAGTCCCAACAATAACTAGAACTCATGACCCTTCAATCGATTGTAAAGGAGAGGATATAATTTAAGCAAAACCTATGGCTAGTTACTAGCAACCTATTCTATTCTTGCAATGTTTTCAAATTTCGTCCGCTGCAGATGCGTCAAAAGACATTTACTTGTCGGAAAATCAATCCATCAATTCTCTTTATTGATATCTATAGATATGATATAAAGAGGAAAGTCGTTAAAACACTTTGCAAAGAGATCCCATTTCAGCATGATCTCGATTTTTGGTTTAATCTATATCACTGATAAAAGCAATCAAACACATTATATATTTACAAAGAAAACCCCGGATATGATCATATGTAACAAATTATACACATTTGCCCATCTTTAATTAAACATGTTTTACAACAAATCATAGCGTCCGCAGATTTGCTCTATATTCTATTGCGTCCGCATTTTCCCTCTATATTGCATTTGTCCGCATTTTCCCTCTATAATGTATTTGTCCGCAGATCGCGTCCGCACTTTAGACCCTCCCCCCATACCGTTGTATTTATAAATAGAATTCGACGATTACGATTTCTCTGCAAATGTGTTACTCTCATTTTAAATGCATTTTATGACGCACATATTTGTTTTTTTAATTCTTTATACTATATTTATATGGCCGACAAGGCACAAAGAAAATATTTTCAATTCTGTTTTTATCTACATTTTCAATGCGTGATTGAAAATTCAAATACCGTATCTGGAGCTTAAATCGGAAATAGTTCTCCCTGTAGCAGTTCACTCATTGAGATTTATAAATCTCTCCGCGTTCATGTTTTAAAATACAATGTTTCATTTTATTTCGTAATTCTCTTTGAATATAAGAACCATATAAGAAAACAAAGACGATATAAATACATCATCATTTCAAAAATCGTGATACATTTGAAAAGTAAGAGCAAGTATTGAGTACTACTTTCACGCGTATGAAATTTAGGAACTTTTCCATAAGACGTATGGCTTCAGAATTGCAGCTACTAAATTTGTTTGTTCCAAACAAATAAAAATCAAACAAGGGACATAGACAACTCTGTCTAACTTGGATTTTTCTGTAGGTTTGATGACTGGGAAGACTTGTATAAAGTTTCAATCCAATCCTGGAGTGAAATGAGAACACAAACAGCATTTTTGACATTCATTTATAATTAGTCACAATATCCACGAATTGATGTGCCAATGAAACTAATTTTTAAACAAAAAACATAAAATTTCATGCACACAGACACAAATGCATCCACAGTATATAGCAGCCTCCAGACACAGGCAAGGTTAGCAAAGTTAGGCTACAATGAGGCAACTACAAGACAATGAAATTATTGTTTACAACACCATCACCCCTTACCAAACATGTATATACACAGACCTGCACGTGTTTCCTGAAAACTGAAAAATAAAAAAAATGCTTTTTGAAGTCAGTGAAATTTAGTTTTACCTGATATGCATGCAGACAAGTTGTTCAATTTTAAAAGAAACAACCCGAAAAGAGGACATGGAAGAAACCAGATATATTTTTTTATCATTTTTATATTTGACCATTACTTCTTACACAAATAAAAAAAATAAACCTTACCTGCACACAATAAGAGGCCTCATCCCCGTTCTGTTTGGGAAAATCAAGCCCCTTCTCTTTAAATAAATCTACCACATCGTTAAATAGTTCATCCTTCCTGTTTAAACAGCCATTGGAAACACCAGAACTAGAAAACAAATAGAGGTTCTGTCAAGGTCTGAATACTATTTATATAGTCAAGACATATTTAAATAAATAGTATGTATAGAATGTTTTCCTGTCAAGGTCTGAACATTAAATTAAGACATATTTAATGTATAAATCGTTTACAAGTTTCAATTAATAAAAGGTGTTTTTTCTTGATAATCTTTTTAAAGGACCTGAGCTCCAAATTTATAAGGGGTAGTACATTTGATTTCGAAATTGGCTGATAAAGAGGGTTGAAAAAAACAAACCCATTCCAACCGCCATTTGCAATGTACGCTTGCTTTGAATGTCGTCTGCTGCTTTCAAATGGATAATCAAACAATGTCTCATTTCTTACATTTTTATCTCTTAAAAGAAAAATAATTCTCAAAACCACGTATTTATAGCTTTAAATGCAGATGTAGCAGACAGCGTTTGTGAAACATTGTGAGAAAAAGAGAAACTGCATGATTGTTATCAGCACAATTTCAAACAAATGTAGTAATTTCTCCTTTTGTCACAAAAACTATCAAAAAATGCTCTGCTGCAGATGCGTCAAATGTGTGCAAATGGGTTATTTTCCGTAAATCATTAAAGCATAGGACCCCCCCCCCCCCCCCCCCCCCCCCCATCCAACAGACACACACACACAAAATGAGCTACGTCATAAAAAAAAGATTATGTGCAGTTGAGACACACAATTAAGCAGCTTAGTAATTGAATCGTAAATTTGACATTAATTTATATCAGTGTGTGTATACCACGTGACTTTTACGTCACAAATGCTACGGTGGACAGAAATATTTTACTTCGGTTTAGAAGTAAAAACAAATGTAACTTCTTTATCATTTTTAATGAAACATGGCGCAGTCTACGCCGCTTACAGAGCCCTATCTCCGGTTTTTCAACGGAGTTTGATTAGTGGTTTAGTTTCAAACACTTTGATGAACATTTTCTCAAAATGTATTAATATCGCCGACAGCCGGAGCATTATCGAAACTGGATTTTGTGAACAGGTTCGTCGAAGTGTTTGAAAAAACTAGACCACTAATCAAACTCCTGTAAAACCCCGGAGATAGGACATTGTAAGCGCCGTAGACTGCGCCATATCTCATTAAAAAGGGTGAAGAAATAAACAAGTTACCATTGTTTTTACATTCTTAACAAGAGCAATTATTGCTGTCTGACCATGCAAATATGACGTCAAAAGTCACGTGGTATACACACACACTGTTATATGGGTGTTTTTCATTTGTCGCGGCTAATATTGACGTAATATATCTCGATGTTTACTGCCTGGACTAGAAAAACACCCGACACCGAGAAAACCCTTTGTTCGCTTTTCGCACTTATATTTATATTTGTTTCTCTTTGGATTTTATAAAATCAGGTTTGTGCATTTGTGCATCTAAATGTATTATTTTCCAGTTTTGCAACGACTACCATGTTTTACAGAATTATTTGTCGTATCTTTTTTGACATTTTTTTTTTTCGAAGTTGTATTTTTAGGGGTGTTAAATTTTAAATTTAAAAAGGAATATAGGCTCTTTTTTCAAGATTGCAACGGGAGACAAGTCGTCAACGCGTTTTACTGGATATTGCGTTTTATCCTTTCACGAATTATCCGCGTTCAGTGTATTTCAAAAAAAATAAACGGCTGCAAATATTCAAAAATATGAAGATATTCCCGTGACTGAACAACTAAACAATTTTCGAGTAGTTTATGGACTACATAAGACTGCAAGGCGTTGTGCAAGCTTCTCCTTGACATGTTTCCAAATCAGTTTTACTTCACATTTACAATCAAAATCTTGCAACCAGGGGCCAATATTTATCAATACAGTCTCAAGTCTAAGGCCAGACTCGAGGCTCAAAACTACACTTCTTGCAATGTATGCATGTTTCCAGCAGGATAATGTATATGCAATTTGCTGAAATAATTAGCCATTTGATAGTTTTACAAACAAACCTCATTGCTTCATATGTAAGTATTAAATTAAAATGAAATTTTGACTTATAAGACATTTCCCTGTGTCAAAGTATGAATGTAGAGTTGAGAATGTTCAAAATCATGGCCCCAGACCCTATTAAAACCTGGAGTTCTGTCCCTTTAAAAGTCATACAAGTTGATAAAAAACCTCTGAATTTTCTTCTTTGGAAACTCCCTCCCTTTACACATCAAAAGCTGGAAGGCATTTGTGGCCTTGAGCGTTGTTTCACTGACCACCTCCTTGAATCTCTCCAGTTCCGCATCCGGTTTGCATTAAAATATAATATATTTTATGTTGAACCCAACAACGTCACCAACTGTTAAACCATTGTCAAGTACCATTCCATCCTGCAAGTGAAATTTTAAAGCATAACACAATGGTGTCAGTCTTATTTTATGTATTGATTAAGACAAATATATTCAGTATACTGCATGTAAAAAAAGTATAGAGTCCAGCTTAATTATTATCTGAAATTAATTGTCAATTTAAAAAAAAAATCCAAATGACATGATTTTATATGAAAGATAATCAATGATTAAGCCAACGTGAACAATATTTTCATGTATTAAAATAATCATCTCAGGACCAGTTAACAAAATCAACGGACTTTATAGGGCAAGTTGACCAACAACATGGAGGCGAGTGAATAACAATTGTCTACACTCCAGAGCACACAGTTTCGATTTCAAATAACAGGATCATGCAATATTCTGTTGCATCGGATCAACTATATCTACTAATATCTAAGCGTTTCATAATTCACAAGAAAGTCAGAATAAAAATCACATTATTGAATGTCTGAATTTGAAATAATTACCTTTCCTTCGACAACATAGCCCATAGCGGACATGGAACTCCCTTTGTCTTTTAGCGGAGCAGGGGTAGGGACAGGGTGGAATGTTCGCCATACTCCGCTATAAAGTTGAGTGCTGTTTGGAAAAGATCTCAGGCATTTTATTCCCGCGAAATGCGGACATTTTCTGACGTCGACTGACAGTATGGACGCCGCCATTGTTTTCTTTCTGTTGACAAAGCGTCGCGGTAATATACAGATAAGGAATGAGTGTTTATTCTCCGGATCGCAAAGGACATGCGACCAGAGAGACACGGAAACAATGAAAATAACGACGATGTATTTTACTTTTTTAATTTTGCCTATAAAAAAAGATTAGGGTCGGCGAGAAAAAAATAGGGTCGGTCGGGTTACCGGAAACACAGGTATTTATTTTTTTGGCCTAAGTAAATTCCCTGATATCCCATAAACCTCCAGTTGTTATACTAGCCTACGGTGCGGCACACTATTAAGGCCTTTCTAAAATCCAAATATACCGTATCTACCTGTTAATCATTATCCAAGGCCTCAGCCCAGTCCTCCATAACTATCAATAGTTGTAAAATTGTACTTCTATTCTTTCTAAACCCAAATTGAGTATCTGACAGTAGGTTATGTCTCGACATGTGATTTACAATTTCTTCTCTAATACTTTTCTAAAGTAGTTTACAAACTACAGAAGTAAGTGAGACTGGCCTATAATTTCCAGGTTCTGATTCATTTACTTCTCAAATATACATGTTCTATTCGCTTTTTTCCAATCCAATGGAACTATTCCAGTATCAATAGTCTTACGGAATATATCGCACAATGGAAGGTAGATTTCTTCTGCACTTTCCTTCAGGAAAAAAGGATGTCAGTTTATCAGGTCCACAGGACTTTGACGTATTTAATGTTTTCAGCTGTTTAAGTATTTTAAGTGGTTTGATATCAACTTGATTAATAAGGTCATTATCATCAACTTTCTTCTCAAAATGAGGTAAATCTGAATCTCCTTCGTTTGTAAATACAGAAGCGAAAAAATCATTTAACACATCAGCTTTCTCTTTATTATCCGTTTTCGAATTTCCATTTCTATCTTGTAAGTCACGAATATTGATTCTACTTTTAGTTTCATCTTTAACATGGCTCCCGAAAGATTTTGGAGACACTGTCTGCTACTCCTTTTTGATATTTCTTTTTCGCAAATCTAATTGCCTTTGTCGCACTATTCCTTTATTGACAATAATCTTCATAATCTCTATAACTATGACTGTATGTAAAACGTTTCCATGCATGATACTTCTTCTTTACTTTTTTTACACAATAATTGTCCATCCATCGGGGTTTGTTAAACTTTTGAGAAGTCTTTTATATGGGAATAAAATTGTCAATACAGTGATTTATGTTGTTCTTGAAAAATAACCAGGACTCTTCAACATTCATATGAGACATTACATCCCAATTCACTCGTTTAAGATACTTTCGTATTTGTGTATAATCTCCTTTAAAAAAAATTCAGTTTGGTTTTCTCGGTCTAATCCACAATCAACATCAAAAATAAGACTCACATGATCACTTGCCCCAAGTTTATCCCCTAACTTCAGATTATTGATTATATTTTCACTGTCACTCAAAATCAAGTCACGGCAACTAGGGTCTTGGCCATCCCTATATCTGGTATAACTTTTAACATGTTGGGTTAAATAATTATCCCGAAGCCACTCCATAAATAGGAAAGAGGCATGATTTTCGTTTCTATTCACTGTCCATGATTCCCAGTTTACTTCCGGAAAGTTAAAGTCTCCAATAATAACTGTGTGCTTATATTTCAAATTACTCGCTTTTGAAATAAGTTGGTTTAAATATGTGTGGTTATTAGCTTCACAGTTTGGAGATTTATACACTGCACCAATCAGTATCTTGTCTGATTTATTCAATCTAATTTCACACCAAACAGATTCCTTAATTTTTTCTTTATCCAATTTGTTACAATAATCAGCCGTTATATCGTCTTTAACATAAATAACCACCCCCCTACAGCTATCAATACTAGGTCCAGTAAAACATGTAAACCCTTTCACTTTATATTCATTACTGTCTATATTTGAAACCTTCAGATTTTTAGGAAAAACTTCTGTCACTATAATTATGTCTGGCTTAAAATCTCTAACTCATCAATCTTGTTTAGCAAGCAGTCTGCATTAGTATAATAAAACTTCAAATTGTTGAACTGATCGCTATCCTCAGCGTTTAACGGAAAAGACACTGAAGTGTCGGAAACGGAACTTGAACTGTCAACATATATACTAGTCCTTCAAAAAAAGACATCGCGTATGCTCATTTTTCATTTTGTTATTATCCTGCATACGCGATTCGGTTGACCAATAATGACAGATGATAAAACGAGAAACCGAAAGTCTAAATTATGTACATATATACATGAAGAAACATCAGACTCATCGTCAAAGAAAGGAATTCGTACCCCTTTGGCTCAAAGGCGGCGACCTATTCCTGCTATCCTCACTCCTTTCTCTATTCCTTTGTAAAGGTGACCGATCGATGTTCTCTCTATTACGAACTTGTGACTACGGATGTGTATAATAAAGTGCGTTGTGTACATCTGTCCTAAAAATTATAAATGCTATGAGAGTTCGTGTTCAGTCATTTTTGTTTTAAACAGCCCTCGATTTGTTTTGTCTTGAAGATCGCCAAGGCAAGGGCAATCGGCGTGTTTTCAATGTTTTCTTCGAAATAAGTCGTAATTATTTGTTATGTTTGTTAATAAAACATACATAAGATATCTTGCCTCCAATTCAGAATCCATTACGAATGAAATCCAGTATTGTCATATATTAAATTCAAGATAATACTGTTTACGGTAAAGCGATGTTGACGAATAATGTGACGTCATAAACTTGGAAATTTCCCCAACGTCATACGTTATGTCACTAATACAGGTTTTGTCGTGGACAGGCTTAAATACATTTACTTAAACAATAAATACCTGTTTACTAACTCCACTCACTCGTCTCAGCTGGGACACTTCGTAGAAGAAATTTTCGCGGAAGTGCTCCATCGTGGAATCAAAGGGTACCAATATTTTTGGTGCCCGTTTTATTTCATTCTTACAAGTCCATTCGTTTAGTTGCATTCGTCAATATGCTTAGTGCTAAGTTTAAATACGTATATACTTTTAAGTTTTACGTAGGCACTTGCCATTAAGTAATAAATGGAAGGCAACTAAAAGTTGAAAACAAAGACAAATGCATTAGTCGTTTGTAAGTATGCACTTGTCATTTAGACGAATACAGTTGTCAGTTACATGAACGGAATATTTACTTAAATACCCTTCCATAGTTTTCGTTACAAAAGTAATTTTAAAGCTGAAAACATGATTTCAGTTAAATTTCACGCTAAAACCAGTACAATTGGGACATTTTTATGCATTTATTTTAATGGACCGTCGTAATGCGACAAAACATGAAATAACAATTAACCACTGTAAACATATTTTCAGAAGTAAAAAATAGACCAGTTTCTTATTTCAGTAAACAGTAAAAGGGAACTCTTTAAAGTGGCATTTCTATCCAGAGGGAAGAAAACTCATGTAAAAAAAGTTCAAATCGATTTTTTTTAAAAGTAAGAATCTGAATGGGTTTGGGAATAACCACAAACATGTTACACTCACAAATTATACTTTTCTCCAAGATTTCAGGGTTTTAAAAACGGAGCCGTTCATGTACATTTTCATTCCGGAATGTATTTAAAGGTTGGATGTCATACAAACCGTGTTGAGATAAAATGTACATAACTGTTATAAAAACACACTCAGTTCAATGAGGCATATACATTGTATACACACTAAGTATGTGTATCTAGTGCTTTCAAAGTAATATAAATGCTGTTTATGGAAAGTCACAGACAACTAACATTATCTTGTTTCCATAGTTTTCTGTGACATACCTGAAATTAATTACGCAATAAGTAAATGTTTATTGTTTGGTGTTAAACTCCGCTTTCAACATGTTTTATGTTATATCACGTAGCTTCCTGGGTCAGTTACCAGTGCTACTGGTATATTTATCCTGACATCAGCCAGTCAGTCGTAATGCTAACCCAGGGCAGCTTTACTATCAATTTTAATGTGGTATGACCCCGCAAGGGATCAAACCTGTGACCGCCCGCATCCGAGGTGGACGCTCTACCACAACATCATCGAGGCGGTCAAGTAAATGTTTATCTAGTGCTAAACTAATTATCAGTGATTTTTTTACAAATTACAACCAGTGAGTCCCAAAATTGAAGGTGCGAGTCCTAATTTTCAGGAAAATTTTATAAAATCTCACGTCGGCGGTAATATACCTTTGAATTTATTAAAATGAACCATCTAACAAATAATCATTAATGAAGAGTCTTGAATAAGATTTTGGCAGCTGCATCTTGTTTGCTATCACATTTTTGGTGTACTGTGTGCAGGTCTTGTTGTAAACCTGGTGCTTGTACGAGCATTTGATGTTCACATAAAGTTGCATGCCATGCAAGAGTCGATTGCTGAAAGTTAGTGCATTGTACTTTGGTGCCATTCTTTTTTTAAATGGAAAAATCTATTAAATTGACAAAGGGTTTTAAACAAGGGACAGTAAGATTAAATAAATTGTTTCTTCTTTTATTTCATTTACTAATAGCTATTATGTTATTTAGTATGCTACAGTAACTATCATAAGAAGATTTGCTTTGCAGCGAAGTACACAGTTGTCATTTTCTTTCTCTAGGACTGTATATCAAGAGGTGGAAATGTTTCTACACTGCTTAATTTGTGTTTTAATACAAATTATACATTGCCAAAACTTTGATACAGGATCATAACTGAGCTAGTCATTTCCATGAAAGTTTCTGGCATGAGCTTGATTATTTTTGTATTTTGCAGAAGGTTCAGAATGAAGGCAATCTAGCTTACGTTCGGAAGTCATTTTAAGAATGGTACTGAATGAGTGATTTGATTGTGTTTACGCTGTGCAGAGTAATGAGTTAACTATTTGGCAAGATTACAGCGTTGATCGTCATTTCGATTCAGTTTATATAGGTCTTAAAATCATTTTCATTGGCTTTTGACTAGTGTCAGAAAACCTTCGAACTCCACACTTGAAATCATTTTGTTAAATTGTCCGCATCCGAAAGTCTTTAGTCAAACGTAATCTTGATTACGGACGAAAACATGTTCAATTAAAAAATATGTCCAATCAACGAGCAAACGGTTAGACTCGTGTTTCTTTCATTGACAATAACAACATTTCTTAATCGGGCATGCCCATAATTCGTCCAATAAACCTGATTAAACGTGTGAAAAACCACACAGTAACTTGACCTTTACATTGTCAAATATCAAGACTGGTTACCTGCTAAAGTTATCGCGGTATTCTGTACAAAGAGAACAAAATCGATAGTCGCTTGCGTTGTGGGAAAAAATACGTCGCTTAGAGCATTTATATAAACAAAATGGCGGCTCAAACTTGCCAAGATTTCTCTTTCGCAAACGATTTTCGCAAATTCTTTTTTTCTTTCGCAAGTTTGATTTGTTTTGGGCAGTTTGCGACTTTGGCGACCGACAGCGGAAAAATATCTATATTGATTGGACTTTCTTCTTGATTTTTTGATGCGTCCCGTGGATGCACTTGAAATGAAAGTTTGCGTCCCCGGAAATATTTGTGCGTCCAGGACGCAGGACGCGCAGGTAAAAATATCACTGAATTATGCTGTTTATTAGATGATTTACAGTATGTCACCTGAGTTATTTTTTATAACAGTTTTACTTGTGTACACTTTATTCTATAAGAGTGCTTTAAAAGGCTTCATTTTTTTTTCATCCATAATACTATTTTGATAAATGAATTGATTTAGTGAAATGAGAGAGTTGTGAAACTTTCAATGTCAACTTTTAAAGTGAAAGGGTGTACACGGATATCAATTGTTTACATATACATTGGTCGAGAGTAACATAAACAAACCTTAATACCATCAATGTTATATGTCAAACAGAATGCCATATGCAAGAGATGTATAATTGTAAACAACTTGTGTTGTTCTCCTACCAAATGAACTGGACACATGTTTATATTAATGTTATGCTGTCTCGGTATAGAACCATTATGGAACCTTACAGCTAGTATAACCAGAGGGAGGAATATCCAATACTCGAAAAACCAGCATCGATTTCAACTTTATTTTAATACTCGTTCCTGAATATTATCATGTCCCATGCAGTAAGAACCTGCAACATACAAAGCAGGTTGTAAATAAACTGACATACTATTGCAGCATGAATCAATCTACAAGTTAAATTGTACAATAATTAGGCATGACCTTGAACATTCTACCGTCATTCATCTTAACACTGAAGAATTATGAGATGATAATTAAACTTTTAGACATCCAAATAAACCTCAATTTATCTAAATATTACTAGGGACATAGATATCTGGGTCATTCTACAGAAGTTGCGTATTTTTTGTCCCTATGGAAGAAATTATTTTAATAACTGGCAAACTTACTTTATTCATATAAAATCAATTGAAATTGTACAAGTGTTCTGTTAATGTAACAATAAAGTTTTAAAAATATACATAATGAAATATTAATTTTGTAAATTTTCACTTTCAGTGTAGTAACCCTCTCTAAATTGGCTTGTCCCAACTCCAAACTGTTAAAATGAAAACAATTTTTCACAAAAACCTTTATGACTTGTCTTAAAGTAAGTATATCATTACAAGACAAGAACTCAAATAAAGTTGATGATAAATGGATCAATAGTACTGTCCCACACTTTCACATCATTCCTGTTACTGCTAATTAAATACAGTGTGTTAGAGTAATCTCCCCCGTCAAAACAAGCGTTTTAGCATAGAGGCCAGCAGTGGTACTTCCTCCTTTTGTACAAGAAATGTTATGAAGGCAGAAGTTGAATTGGAGGGAAAATTTGAAACAAATGATAAGGTAAGCGAAAAAAAGACATTTCAAATGTCAGTACTGTTATGTCATATAATGTTTAGTAGCACACTACTTCAGTGATGTGGAAGTTTATTTTAAACATGCATAAATGTTCTGTATTAGATTGATGTTCAAATGTTAAAGAAACACATCTCTGTGACCTTGAATTTTGTATTTTATATGTAAACATGTCATTCCTGTTACCATGAAAAAGTAACAGGAATTACCTAGTTGGTAACAGTATTGACAAATTAAAAGACAAACTGCCACAAAAGAAGCATAATTGATGACAACCTTTAGTTTATAAATAGGCCACAGTCATTATATTGGGAAATATGACCAATTCTTAGCGATAAAATACATGAACAAACCTACCCTATTATTATGTTAAGTTGAAAGGGAAATGTAGCAGGAATTACAGAAAAGTAACAGGAATGATATTACACCAGTAACAGATCTGACATTTACTTGAAACTGACATGCATTCTTTTCATTTGATAAAATAGTGTTTTTAAATCAAGACCATCATGTTTACGGTACAAAAAGAGAGAGAAAGAAACTATAGAAACTTAGTTTGGAAAATGATATCATTGATAAACAGTGTCGTCAATATTTGATGGTAACAGGAATGACAGAAAAGTAACAGGACTTACATTACATCGGTAACAGATCTGACATTTACTTTGAAACTAACATGCATTCTTTTCAGTTAATAAAATAGTGTTTTTAAATCAAAACCATCATGTTTACAGTACACATAGAGAGAGAAAGAAACTGTATAAACTTAGTTTGGAAAATGATATCATTGATAAACAGTGTCGTCAATATTTGATGGTAACAGGAATGACAGAAAAGTAACAGGAATGATATATCACCAGTAACAGATCTGACATATCACCAGTAACAGATCTGACATTTACTTTGAAACTAGTATGCATTCTTTTAATTTGATAAAATGGTGTTTTTAAATCAAAACCATCATGTTTACAGAACACATAGATAGAGAAAGAAACTATATAAACTTAGTTTGGAAAATGATATTATTGATAAATAGTGTAGTCAATATTTGATGGTAACAGGAATGACAGAAAAGTAACAGGAATTACATTACACTGGTAACAGATCTGACATTTACTTTGAAACTATCATGTATTCTTTTCATTTGATAAAATAGTGTTTATAAATTCTAACCATCCTAGTTATAGTATAATTAGAAACACAAATATACTATAAAATCTTGGTTGGAAAATGATAATAATGATAAACAGGAATGACAGAAAAGTAACAGGAATGATATTACACCGGTAACATATCTGACATTTACTTTGAAACTAATATGCAATTTTTTTCATTTGATAAAATAATGTTTTTAGATCATCCTGTTAATTATTAATGAAGTTGCTCATATAAACAATGAAATATAAATTAGAATCTTTAACGTTGAAAAACAGTGCCGTTATTATTTAATGGTAACAGATATATATATATATACATATGACAGAAAAGTAACAGGAATGACTCTTAAACAAGTTTGAAATTTTATGGAAACTTAAATGTTCCAAAGAGTCTGAATACTTAAGAATTGGTGTAGCTCTTTCAGAAAAGCAAGCCAAACAATTGCCAGGTGTCTATGCTATGTTTTCAGAAAATTTCACAGGCCAAAGAATGACAATCAACAATATTAAAAAGATATTTGAACAGGAAACGATGCAGATATGTAAGCAAAAAACATACATGGGGATATGGCAATTGTTTGGTCTCGCAAATGTGCTTAAATGTAGAATATTTTCTGTATATCCAACACTAGGGAATCCAAACATCAGACAGGAACTTAATCGTCTTGTATGTCCAAATAAATCCATTTCAAAATTTAATAACATACCTACTGTTAAAATCATGTGAACTACCACAAGGTCGGATATGAATAACAATCAGTGGGTACCCAATCATTTTGTCCCCCTTCTTCCACCTGTTTGTTTGATGAGGGATGATAGAAACAGACTAGCAAAGACAGAGGACCATTGTGAGACAGTTAAAGATATTCAGCCAGATGGTGATATAGGAATAGAGAGCAATGGTAAAGCAGTGACAGGGAAAAGGATTGATAGAAAGGGGGGATTAAATGATGGCATGAAAGAGAGCGATGGTAAAATGGTGACAGGGGTTAAGATTGATAGAGATATTTTGTCAGATAGTGATATGATGACAGAAAGAGGAGCTGAAATAGTTGAAGGCAATAAGATAGAGATTGGGTCTGATGGTGATATGAAGATAGATAGGGATATTGAATTTATGAAAGAGACATGTAGCGAGATAGATAAAAAGGTTGTTGAGGGTGGTGATATTCAGTTTGGGACGGATGATACAATATTTACAATGGGTGAGGATGAGATATATAGAGAAACTGGGCTGGATGGTGATAAAGGGGAAGAGAGAGATTATGGAAAGACCATAATACATAACAGTGAGATAGGTAGGGATAAAATAATGACTACAGGAGATAAGAGTGTGACAGATTGGGATAGTAACTGGAGATGAGACAGAGATAGTTAAAGATATTGTTGTGGATGGTGATTTGGAAATAAGTAGGGCAAGTGAAATGGTGACAGCGGATGAGGTTGTAGCAAGTAATGCTAATTTAATTGTCACAGGGGATGATGGTGTAACAAGTTATGATAATTTGATTGTCACAGAGGATGAGGGTGTAACAAGTAATGATAATTTAATTATCACAGGGGATGAGGGTGTGACATGTACTGATAATTTAATTATCACAGGGGATGAGGGTATGACATGTTATGATAGTGAATTGATGACAAGGGATGAGTTTGGATGTAGATATTGAGATAGGTAGAGCTAGAGAAATTGTGACAGAGGATGAGGGTGTACCAAGTTATGATAATTTGATTATCACAGGGGATGAGGGTGTGTCATGTTATGATAGTGGAATGATGTAGAGAAAGGTGCAGAGATTAGTTTGGATGTAGATATTGAGATAGGTCGAGCCAGAGAAATTGTGACAGAGGATGAGGGTGTAACAAGTAATGATAATTTGATTATCACAGGGGATGAGGGTGTGTCATGTATTTACAATTTAATTGTCACAGAAAATGAGGGTGTGGCATGTAATGATAGTGAAATGATGACAAGGAATGATGTAGAGAAAGGTGCAGAGATGAGTTTGGATGTAGATAGTGAGATAGGTAGAGCCAGAGAAATTGTGACAGAGGATGAGGGTGTAACAAGTAATGATAATTTGTTTATCACAGGGGATGAGGGTGTGTCATGTATTTACAATTTAATTGTCACAGAAAATGAGGGTGTGGCATGTAATAATAGTGAAATGATGACAAGGAATGATGTAGAGAAAGGTGCAGAGATGAGTTTGGATGTAGATAGTGAGATAGGTAGAGGCAGAGACATTGTGACAGAGGATGAGGGTGTAACAACTAATGATAATTTGATTATCACAGGGGATGAGGGTGTGTCATGTATTGACAATTTAATTGTCACAGAAAATGAGGGTGTGGCATGTAATGATAGTGAAATGATGACAAGGAATGATGTAGAGAAAGGTGCAGAGATGAGTTTGGATGAGATAATGAAACGTGGAGATATTTTTGTTGATGAAGCTATGTGCATAGACAGTGCTAGTGAATCAGTGACAGATCATGAGGGTGTGACAGGAACAGTAGATGTAAGACCAGATGTTGATAATAGGGAAGAGAAGAAATTTGGAATTGGAAACAATAAATCTGATTCCCCAAACAATCTTCAAGGGAAATGTTATTATAAGATACAATGGTACTATGTATCCTGGTGAAGTTAAACGGATAAACAATGACATCGATGTTCAAGTTAATTGTTTGCACCCTATTCAGGGCACAGAAAATGTATATTTTTGGCCCAGAAAAACAGATACTTGTTGGTATCTGTATTCAGATATTATTTCAATTATTCCCCCACTGGAAAAGATAGGGAAAAACAGATACAAGTTGTCAAAAGTCATTTAACATGATATCCAACATGATATAACAATTAAATTTTAAAGAAATTAATAATGAATAATGATATGTTGTTATGAACATTGTGGACTACTGTTAAAAGTAAGCAGATTCCATTAATGAGAGAGATCCAACATGCTATTACAATTAAATTTTAAAGAAATTAATAATGATATGTTTTTATGAACATTGTGCACTACTGTTAAACGTAAGCAGATTCCATTAATTCTTATTTGTTTCTATAAAAGAGAGAGAGAGAGAGAGAGTCTTTACCCTTTCCCTCATATGACAATTCCGCAGCAGACGACTTCGAACATATTTTGTCAGAAAATCTCTATAATTGAATGGATAACCTATGACTAAACATTGTGGCAAAAGGAGAAATTCCTCGTTTTGAGCAATTTCTTCTTTTGTCGCTATGTTTTCAACAAGCAGTCTGATGCATAGGTGTCAGAAAGCAAGACTATATGAGGGAAAGGGTTAACAAGTAATTGACTATAATAAAAGTATTTGTTAGCGCATTTTGTGCATCAAGCTGTTTGTTATTATTTTCTTCTTTTTTTTATGGAAATTCATATATATACCAACAGTTCTTTGGTACTAATATGAATGAAATTCTAATAGAAAGTTAGCTCAACATCTCTATTGTATAATATAAAACTTGATTTATAATACTTGCACCAGTGTCAAGGAAACACTGCATTTAATTGTGATAAGTAATTCCTGTTACCATTCATTATGTTATTTCTGTTACCTCATCATTCCTGTTACCACCATAGTTTTATACATTTTTAAGAAAATTAGGATATTTTCATGTTACATGACTAACTTAAAAGATGCATGGCAATATTTTCTTCACCCTTATATATAAACTTTAGATAAAACTCCATGTTGTTCTTAAGACAATTTGAATAAGAATGTTCATTTTTTAAATCTAAGCAAAATGGCAATACAATTTGAATACATTCAGAAAAAAAAATAAAAATTCCAAAAATTTATTTATATGATCTAAAGAGATTTTCCATACATTTTTCAAAACTCATTAAAACTTACAATATTAATTGGTGTATCTTATTATTTTGTTGCTTTTAGTATTGGTAACAGGAATGACATTTTCATGTAGGTTATGCTTAAACAACCATCATATATTTTTTTGCAAGTACATCTGTTTGTCTAGAAACCTTGATAATGTTTATTAAATGTGTTATGTGTTTATTCAAATAAAAAGTTTTGTTATTAAAGGCACATTTTTTCTATTTTTTATTCAAATCAAAATACACTACTTCTGTAGAATGACCGATCTATGTCTCCGATATTATTCAGACCAAATAATTTCCAATACTAAATAGAAGTGGGTGGGGTGTGACAACGTCCAACTTTAAGTCAAATTCTCACATAAACAGGCGCTAAGCTTGAAAGCATGGACATGTATCGGATAAATCATATAAATATGCAACAAACTCGACCAAACTTACATCATGGAACAGCTCCAGGTAGGATTTTGTACCATTCTTCTAGAATAGGCAAGTGTTCTACATTATGTAAAAAATATATATACAAAAGTTGAATTGCAAACGATTATAAAGTAATATTCCGGTTTTACAAATAAAATTCATTATTAAGTAAGAGCAAAGACTTTATACATATGGTTAATCATGTAGTTGCTTCTGGCATCAACTTGGGTAACCTCAGTGTGTGTATACCACGTGACTTTGACGTCACAAATGCTACGGTGAACAGAAATATTTGTGTTCGGTTTAGAAGTAAAAACAAAGGTAACTTTGGCGATTTGTCCGTCGTCCGTGCGTGCGTGCGTGCGTCCGTCCGTAAACAATTTCTTGTTAACACGATACAGTCTTCACTTTTGATTGTATCTCAACTAAACTTATACAGTAGTTAGATATCCATGAGAGCTCGGTTCCTTTCGAAAACCAGTAAGATCCGCCCATGCATGACTGGATTATGGCCCTTGAAATGGTCAAAATTGCTATAAAAGAGCTTGTTAACACGATACAGTCTTCACTTTTGATTGTATCTCAACCAAACTTATACAGTAGTCAGATATCCATAAGAGCTCGGTTCCTTTCAAAAACCAGCCAGATCTGCCCATGCATGACTGGATTATGGCCCTTGAAATGGTCAAAATTGCTATAAAAGAGCTTGTTAACACGATAGTCTTCACTTTTGATTGTATCTCAACCAAACTTATACAGTAGTTAGATATCCATGAGAGCTCGGTTCCTTTCGAAAACCAGCCAGATCCGCCCATGCATGACTGGATTATGGCCCTTGAAATGGTCAAAATTGCTATAAAAGAGCTTGTTAACACGATACAGTCTTCACTTTTGATTGTATCTCAACCAAACTTATACAGTAGTTAGATATCCATGAGAGCTCAGTTCCTTTCGTAAACCAGCCAGATCCGCCTATGCAAGACTGGATTATGGCCCTTGAAATTGTCCAAATTGCTATAATTGAGCATGTGAACACAATAGAGGCTCCATTTACTAGCCGATCTTCACCAAACTTAGATAGTAGTTAAATATTGATGAGAGCTTGGTTCCTTTTGAAAATCAGCCAGATCCGCCCATGCAAGACTGGATTATGGCCCATGAAATTGTAAAAATTGCTATAATACAGCTTGTGAGCACAAAAGAGCCTCCATTTACTATCCGAGCTTCACCATACATACATGCTCTGGATTGAAAATGACCAAAGAACCATACCAGTAGAGCATAGGCCCTCATGGGCCTCTTGTTAATGAAACATGGCGCAGTCTACGCCGCTTACAGAGCCCTATCTCCGGTTTTTCAACGGAGATTGATTAGTGCTTTAGTTTCTTCAAACACTTCGATGAACCTTTTCTCAAACATTATTAATATCGCTGACAGCCGGAAGCATTTTCAAAACTGGATTTTGAGAACAGGTTCGTCGAAGTGTTTGCGCCATGTTTCATTAAAAAGGGTGAAGAAATAGCCATAGTTTCCATCAATCAACATGGCTTGAAGGAATCTGATAGTGGGTCACCCTGGAACATTCCTACACAATTATTTGAAAATCGGCCTGACACTTTTGGAGGAGAAGATTTTTTAAGTTTTCACTATAGCCATATAAGGTAAAATAGCCCCGCCCCCTTGACGGCCATGTTTTTCGACCAATCCACATGGCCAGAAGGAATTTGATAAAGGGTCATCCAAGGAACATTTCTACAAAATTATTTGAAAATCGGCCAAACTCTTTTGGAGAAGATTTTTTAAGTTTACACTATAGCCATATAAGGCAAAATAGCCCCGCCCCCCCTGGCGGCGATGTTTCTCGACCAATCAACATGGCTTGAAGGAATCTGATAGAGGGTCATCTAAGGAACATTTCTACAAAATTATTTAAAAATCTGCCAACCAGTTTGGGAGAAAAAGAAATTTTATTTTTTGTTTTCATTTCGTTGCCATGGATCCCAAAACTTTGAAGGAAATCTGGTGTGGTCATCGAGAGGATGCTTTCTGTGAAGTCTCATCCCAATTGACCCACTGGTTACTGAGGAGAAGAAGTTGACGCACACCGCACGACGGACAAAACGCGGTGGTATATTGGCGTCATCTTCTCCGTCCGTACGTCCATTTCTTGTGACCGCAACTCCTCCTACGTTTCTGACCGTATCTTTTCAAAACTTGGTCAATGTCATAACTATAATGGGTAGATGTGCATGAAGCGTCGATTTTCCGGTTCATTGATATTTGCAAGATTTATGTCCCTTGTAACTTAGTCTCTGTAGCTGATTGATATTGCAGCCTTGTGAACGCAACGTTGCTCCTCCAATGTTTCTGACCGAATCTTTTCAAAACTTGGTCAATGTCATGACTATAATGGGTAGATGTGCATGAAGCAGCGATTTTCCGGTTCATTGATATTTGCAAGATTTATGTCCCGTGTAACTTAGTCTCTGTAGCTGATTGATATTGCAGCCTTGTGAACGCATCTCCTCCTATGTTTCTGACCGAATCTTTTCAAAATTTGGTCAATGTCATGACTATAATGGGTAGATGTGCATGAAGCGGCGATTTTCCGGTTCATTGATTTTGGCAAGATGTATGTCCCTTGTAACTTGGTCTCTGTAGCTGATTGATATTGCAGCCTTGTGAACGCAACTCTTCCTATGTTTCTGACCGAATCTTTTCAAAACTTGGTCAATGTCATAACTATAATGGGTAGATGTGCATGAAGCGGCGATTTTCCGGTTCATTGATTTTTGCAAGATTTATGTCCCTTGTAACTTAGTCTCTGTAGCTGATTGATATTGCGGCTTGTGAACGCATCTCCTCCTACGTTTCTGACTGATTTTTTTTCAATACTTGGTCAATATCATTACTATAATGGGTAGATGTGCATGCAGCGGCGATTTTCCGGTTCAGCGATTTTTGCAATAGTTTCGAAACTTGGTCTCTATAGCATATTCACTTGAGAACGCAACTCAAGTTTCCAAACAGGTAGAAGTGCATAAAGCAGGGATTATCCGGTAGAGTGATTTTTGCAAGAGTTATGCTCAGAAGGAAAAAAGGATACATATCGACACTGCCATTTTACCTACTTTCATATCGGAAGCCTCTATAGGGTTCAATCTCTGTTTATATGTATCCTATTTTCTTCCTGACTGAAAATAATTTGTTGAATGGGACATTAAGCTCCAACAATCCAATCCAATACTTTGTTTGCTGTTTCTTTTCCATTAAATGATTGTTTTACCATAATGGTAGTTTTGTGATTTTTAAAGAATTATTTTTTCTCAAAAAATAATGCGGTTAACGCGATCGTGTTGCTTTGCGGATACACTTCCGCTTAGAATACACATTAGCTGCACCTAAATAGTCCTAGTATTTTTTCGATATTAAAATGACTTCTACGTGTTTTTTCAATACAGTGAAGTCATATTTATACTATCGAATCAACATAGATAATCAATTCTCTAGAAAATATCAAATTAACAGTAAATGCATATTTATTTCATTTGTCGGCAAGCGTATGAATTTTTAGTTATATGCCCATTCACTAGTGAGTGACGTAGTTAACGGAAGTCGAACCCATGCTGAAGAACCATGCAGGGTTTTACGGGACGCGCATTTCTGCGTCTAATACGCATAAAATGATAAACGGGACCCCTGGAAAAATTAAAATTGAGTCTCATCGGACGCATGCCTGTAAAAAGATCATATTAAAAAGGTAAAGTACAATATAACTAGATCTAGTCATCGTATACAAGCTCCGTAGAGAAAATATATTTTGGGAAATCAAACATACACGTGACTATTCCAGCCAATCATAGATATCTGTAGATAAAAATACAATTTGGGAAACCAAATATACACGTGACTATTCCAGCCAATCGTATTTGCGATATGTAAATTAAAACTTGTTGTTCTCAATGTATGCAGTAAACGTCACCAATATTGGGGTCTTTGAATTGGCATGTGCGTGAGACTTTATCAATTGAAATGGAATAACGTCATACAAGATCGACGTTTAGAAATGCGTAGTATTTCGGTCCAACAATTTCACTGGCAATAATATGCTAGTGGCTGAAATCTCACCCGGCAAATTGAAATTTGCAATTCGCGAATATGCGAACATAAATTCTAGCCCAGAATATATTATACATCCATCAAATGTTAAAATGCTGGTTTTCCCTGCTTCTAATAATAGAATTAGGAATCTCATTATGCGAGCTCTGGAGTACACACGTGACATGAATTGACCAATCGTCGTCGGAGGAAAACACTATCTTCTAATACTATCGCTATTTTTACACGTCCGAAAACTATTCGATACGCTTGACGCTAATATGTCAAAACAAACGGATTTGCGGTCGATATGGGGAAAAAGAAAGCCCGAATTAGAAGTTGAGGAGAAATGTTGCAATGAAAGTACGTCAGTTTCGGAGAATATTGGGAAGAAAGTTAGAAAATTCCAGTAATTAAAAAAACTTAAACAATCAGCATTTTTTTTTTCCTTTATTTACGATACCAAAAAGTACACCAGTTGTGAGACAGAAAAAATAGCTTAGCAATATCATTACCGTGCCAAAGTAGCATAAATTGAATTTGATAATACATTTTAAATTCATAAGCTGTTTTATACATATTTATGATAAATCATAATAATCATGAATATGTATAACAACAGCTTACACATAATATAACAATAAACATTTGGCTCCGTATCATGTATTGGGACCCCTGTTTTTTAGGGAGGGACTCCCTAATATTACGTGACTGCATCCCAAGGACTCCCAAAATTTTGTACTGGTGTAAAACCCTCCTTTACCCCATGTAGAGGCTTTCTGATGACATTGCTGTAGACATCTTTAGAACACATTTTGACTGAAGTAGAACTTGCTCAATGCAAGCAATTCCAATTTTCCCATAATATCTTCTTCCCCTTTGTATTTTACCTCCATTATAGAGAGCTTTATATTTGTTTGCAAAGATATGTTCAAAGTCGTCTGCTGCAGATGTGTTGTATGTGGGAAAGGGTTAATAAACAAACCATGTAACAAGCTTTAAAAAAAATGAGCAAAATTACATTATCTCAATTTTTACTATATTGCTTCCAAATTTTGTGATTTTAAGTTTTTACTCAAATGATAAAGTAAGGAATGTTTTGAAAAAGACATAGTATGCAACAGTGCGACTAGCATATTTTATCCGTTATGCTACTACATTATATGCATGTTTATTTTTGTTAAATAAATCCTGTTTTACCCATACATTTTCACACTTATCCGTATACACCCAGTATATTACAGTATATATTGAACATTTCCAGATGTCTCTTTTAAAATATATATGGACAAAGATTATTTATAATTATGAAATAGACTAGATTGTCTAAAAACTACTAAGTTTTAAAGCAAGTTTAAAACAAACAAAAAACATAATGCAATTATTAATTACATTTTCAAAATAATTCGTTACCAGTACTTCAGTACTTTGATTTTTCATGAAATTATCATTTTTCGGTTCGGCCATTTTGATAGAGATTCCAATGGTAGTCTTGTGATACATGTTAAAAGCAATAATTAAAAGGACCAATCTTGATCTTTATATTTTGTGGCGGCACTGGCACTCTTGTTACATTCTTATCAGGAGCAATTATTGCGGTTTGACCATGCAAATATGACGTCAAAAGTCACGTGGTATACACACACACACACACACACTGTAACCTTCTATCTTTAAATATATAACATAGGTCAAAACATGCTATTTTTGGAGTAATGTAAATAAGTCGAGACAAATGCTATGTATGACGTATGGGAGACGTAACTCCCAATTTTTGCTGACGTTTTATTAGGTCAAGCTGTTCAACCAGACTATTATGTTATGATACCATCTACTTGAAAGATAACCCGACATTATTTCTAGATTAAATCACATGTTATTCTCTAAAATATGAGACCTCTCACTGAGGCGGCGTATAAATCATGTGTTCACCACTTTATTTAAAAGGACAAACAAAAGTCCTGTACATGATAAAACAAGAAGGGAACAAAATGTTGTTATTCTTTTTTTTGGCGAAAAAAAGACAAACTTTCACTCGAAACAAAACAAAATATTCTCTTTTATGATGGTAAAAGAGTAATAACTAAGGATCCTATCAACAACGGTCAAGGATGTCGATAATCGTAAGGAATGCGGAGGTGCTAGGTCTTATGTACACCCTATGAGACGTAAATATGTCGGTATATGTAGGTAGGCCGCATGATGTTGGAATACTACAGGAATATAGGATATTAATATACCAAACTAATCACCAAATCAAGACAAAACCAATTATTTTTACCTCCAAGACAAAACCAATTATTTTTACCTCGATGCAAAATCTTTATTAATAAACGGAATACACCATTTCAAAGTTTATCAACCCAAGAAAAAAGATTTCCCAAAAAGGCAAAATTTGCTTCTTCTTTTGAAATGTTAGCATAAATCTTTAAAATGAACTGCAATTCAATGTCATACACTGATTATGCTAACTGTCTTAATTAAACTTATTTCAAGGCTTCTGTCTTCATGAATTCCAAAAGTTGGTAAGTTTATACATTTATGGCTTCGTCGTTGCCGTATTTAATGTTAAACCAGATCAGTCCTGCTCTACATCATTTGACAAGAGTAATCTAAGTCTAAGAGTATCCACATCGTTTTGAATAAGAAGCAGCAACAAAAAGTGATTATATTCAGAAGTTAAACTACTATCTGAAGCCAGGAAAGATGGAGTAGATGCCTGTTTTAAGATATTTGAAAAGCATGCTTTTACTTTATAAAGCTAAAATAAATAAGAATATACCAATAGACCTCTCCTACAATTTGTAGGAACATGCATCGAAAGTCATATATAAAGAAAAAGTAAATAGAATATGTAATAAATCGTCGTTACGTCCGAAAAATATTTTTCATTAATCAATAATATAAACGTATTTATGTCTATTTGGCCAGAAATAGAAGTTAATGTGGATTAAAACTTAAATTAAATCCTGTGACAAATTATGATGTTTTCCGGTGTGTCTGTAACATTTTTATTCCATTATATTGATCTATCTATCAATTTTCAGACAACTGATATAACAGGAACTGTCCACCAATTAGCAGATTTGCAAGATCAAGTATCACGTCTTTAATGTCATGCGATGTCATTTGACATTATAAATAGAGACATGGAGTCAGTCGTACCAATCTCCGAAAGGTATTTTATTCTATGTTGAATTACAGAGCTATTCATATATCACCAAATTATGCACTAAATAACATGAGTTGGACATTCAGCAATCTATATTGATACTTAGCAAAGCCAGTTCATTAACCCTTTACCCCATACAACACCCTTGAAGTAGAAGACTGCATAGATCTAGGCAGACATATGGGATATCTGTGTAAATGAAAGTAAACTTATTGAATAAAGTTTTAAACATTGGCAAAGGGGAAACTTGCTCACAATGTATTCAAAAGACGTCTTCTGCTGAGGTGTCAGTAATTATCTGTATGTTGGAAAGGGTTAATTCATCATAATATTCTCTATATCTATAATAGGAATAGCATAATACACAACATCCTAACGGAGAAAGTGATGAAGGATCCTCGCAATGCAAGAAACAGTAGCCCTTTCCCGAGAGTAGACGATTTGTGTTGCATGTGCAACTAATGCAAATTTATTTTTTACAGATCTAGCTTGAAAGCCAAATTTCGACAGTGGAATCTTACAGTAAAGTTGTAGTTCTGCTATTTAGATTGATTGATTGATTGATTGGAGTTTAACGCCGTTTTCTCAGTCATATCACGGCGGCCAGTTCACCTACTCATGTGTTTCCTGGTTTTCTCACACCAGTACTCCACACAACAATCTTCCCAAGCAACTGGCTGCTTTTCCACATAGACTGAGCCCATTGGTGGAAGACGAATGTCGCAATGACTTTTGTCAAACGTCGGAAAGAAAGTTGGCCGAGCCGGGATTCGAACTCACAACCCCTGGATTGCTATTTAGAGCTCTGTACAAAGAAGATCATGTTATAAAGTCTTGAAAGGTGCATCTTAAAAAAGTGGGTATAGGAAGCCTGCCATTAAACAAGAGGGCATTAAAGCTATTTATAGTATGTATTGTTCAGTGTTTAGCGTTAGGTGGTGAATCTTTTATCCATGCAAAATAATTTAACTTTCAATAGTATTTCTAGGAATTAATATTTATAGGTGGGGTACTAATTTGTGTAGATTGTGAGGGTCAATCTATCTACTGCATTACTTAAAAATCCAAGTGAAATATAGATCATGTGTATATGTTGTAAGACCTCTGAAAACCACAAATTATATAACCCATGACTTTTTGTCAGGCGAAAAAAGTACCATTTAAATTCTCAGAGGTCCAGATAAGGAGGGGTATTCAGCTCTTTCCCCCGCAATTTCTCTCTTATTATTATAGGGTTAGAGGGTCATAAGTATTTTAGAACATGCAAACATGTTTATTTTATTGAGTGTGCAGAAGCCAATATTTAAATAGTCATGCGGGCTCAAGGTCATGACCAAGATTTAAATGGAATCTCGCGTGTGAAGAATTACTTTGCCAAAACTATTCAGTTGAGATTTTTGAAATCCTATGGCCTAATGTGGACTGATAAGGAAAAGGTAGAATAACACGTATGTTATAATTGTATGTTTCAAAAATCAAGGCAAAGACATTCGCTTTTATGTCATGGGTGATGGTTCAAGAATAAATGAGGAGAATCAAGTCATCTAGAGCTAAAATAACCCACCAAAAATGAAGAAAGGAATTGTGATTTTGTTTGTTTTTGCTGTCCTTCCTGCAATATATAAAGAAAATAAATTTAAATTGAATAAAGATTGCAATATGTTGTTTTCTAAATTATATATTTTTATGCATTTTAATGTCAATGTACTGATGATTTTCAATAGCAATGAGTAGTATTGTCAATGTCAAGTTAAAAAACGGTCCCTTTGTCCGTAGACAAATCTGTCAATTGACAATTATCCTGAACTGTCCATGGAAAAAGAAGGCAATATCCATTAACAAATATTTATTTTATTCCATGGAATTTGGTTCCAATGCGACATGGACACTTTTTCAATGCAGGTTTTCCGCGGATTCTATTGAAAATTTACAGCAAGGGAAAGTGCTTGTCTGATTTCAAAATAATATCTATATAGGAGAAAAATTCCTTCCATATATACATAATATGTTTAAACCGAAAGCGTTATATTGATTTCCCTACATATAAAGGCTTGTTTTCCGACCACGCTGCAGCTATCGACTTTTGAGAGAAAAAACACTGGCATGTTGAGAAATTGCTCATAATCAATCATGAGCAATTTCTTCATTGCCACAATATTTACAACTCTTTGCAATAATTATACTTTGATTTCTAGTTTTTTCCTTTGTTTACGTTATGTTCATTATTACTTTATGAAAATAATTTCGATTTAGGTAGCATAGTAACTGACTAGAAATCTCCTTTGATATCATATACAAAAAAAGCAAATCGAGCTTGAATATATACACAGATTTCGCAAATATATAGTTGTATACCTTGTCGCAAGACATTTTTGCAATGTAATGTTTATGTAGTTTGTTGATCTGTTTAAAGGGGACAGGGGTAAACGTTCTCACCTTTAAATTGATTCTCTGTGCGAAATCCAACACTCGGTATGCCTGGCTCTTGACCTTTCACCTCATTCTCTTTCCTCGGAGTCTGCTTTGCCGACTTCTGTAGGAGATACATATAAGTATGTAAGGCTATCACAGAGGATGTTATCACTCACTCGCTCATCCGTACCTTATGTGTCGTATTGCTGCGCTCATTTGTCGTTATGGTGTGTTTGACGCCAGATAATTGAAGTTTTTGCACCGTGAATTATTTATTGAAAGCAAAAGTAATGTGAATATAGTTTTCTTCTAAAAGTAATTGATATAAATTAATGAAAGTTATGACCCATTAATCATAAAAGTAACTTCACAAAATAAAATCGTTTGCTTAAACATAGAGGTAAGCAATTCGTAACGATGGATGATCGAGTTATGATTCTTAAAATAAACAGGAGTCAAACTGATTACCCTTTTTGCATTCACTTGCAAACCTGTATGGCCGATTTGGCAAAGGCATAAAAATCCTTCAAAATATTTATTAATATCTAGACGGTTGTTATGACGAGCGATTGCTTTTTACCTTGACACGAACCCTGTTTCGTCTTTCAGCAACTGCTTCTTGCAATCTAAGTAGAGCGGCGCCAATTTTTCTGAAATAAATGAGCTTCAAATGAATTCAGCTTTTAAAAGTCTATAAGCGAACTATAAATCGTATTCTATCCAAACAAAACAATAGCCACATCAAATTGCCACTAGATAGAAAAAAGGCATTTTCGGTGATATTATGGAAAACAGTTCAAAAAGGAATTACCAATTTACATATACACAAGGTTTTATTGAAAATAAAATATACGATGGTTGCATTCATATTTCATTTAATATTTCAATAAGGTTCTTTATTTTCTCGATTCCAACAACACGCATGGTCGCAAACGAATTTGTTTTACATTATAGGTTAGGTTACTAAAGGTATTACGTGCTGATCAGTAAAAGGTCATATCAAATGCCATGATTTTATTGTTCGAGAATATAATTATATATTACGTGAATCTGATAATAACCAATTATTCTTTTACTCCGCATGTTTATGAGACGCCAAAACACAACTAGGTCTGCTTCCGGTCGCCCGACCGACACTTAATTTGTGTAACTTCTGATGTTCTTGAGCATATAATCTATGGTTTTGGGTCACAAAGTGTAAATCTGGCTAATAAAAAAGACCAGGCGACCGAAAACATACCTTTTTTGGGACCTAACAGACTCGTTTACACCTCACATGCTATTCACAAAACACTCTAGAGCATAATATAAATACAACTGCATATTTTTGCCATTTTTTTCTGTCAATAAACACATTTTTCACAACCTACATGTAACTGCTCCATGTATATGTTTAATATCTATCTAAATCCCTATGTCGTCGCCATCGTCGTAGCAACAGCAGCAGCATATCAGCACTATCGTCTTGAGGGGCATATGTAATCTAATAAACGCCATATTAATGATCATTTTCGTGCTAACACGCGGATTCTCACAAGACTCGGTATGCAGCCAAAATTCAGTTTGAGCCTTGTAAGCACACAATGTGCTGCCAGTCACATCTAGAGTAGGTCATGCTATTGAGCGATCCTTCGTACTAAGTATTCTTTAGAGACAATTGATCTACCTATGCAGCATTACGTACTGTAAATGGTAAATAGCTGTCTGTCCGCTGCAATATATTGACCGACGAAATGTTCCGATGGTAATTCTATTTTTCGTAGGAATTATTAAGCGACGAAATGTTCTGATGGTGATTTTATTTTTCCGTAGGAATTATTAAAACAAAACGTAAACGTTGTTTCGAGAATTTTGATTGGTTCATTTTAAATCATTTAACCAATCGTATGCGCAGAAATCGTAAGCGAGTCACATCCGGTCTCTTCCCTTCCGGGGATTTCCACACTTTCAAGGTGATTTCGTTTCCATATTTATTTAATTTTTCAATGTATAAACATATCTGATATTTTGTTATAAGGGTTTTAAAATGTGGAACAATCTGAAATATTTTGATGCTGCAAAAAAGGCACGAAACGATAGAGTGAACAAACATCTGAGGAAAATTATGAAGGGCATTGACACATACATTGCTAGAGATGAACAGGAAGCTTTGTTTGTTAGAATATGCAACAAAGGTCAAATTACGTAACACTTCCTATCCATCCAAGAAGCACATTTTCCTGTGATCTCTACGATTTTGTATTGAAATAATTTAAAGTATAAGTTTTAATATTGTTTTTAACCCATTCCCACATACAAAATACTGTTACGTTCTGGGGTTGTCGTCGTTGTCAGGATGCGGTCTTCGCTAACATCAACGTTATACCTCTGGGGACGACTTGGCGGATTGGGAAGTTTAGACTCCTGTTATATCAAATCAATGGCTAAAAACACTGTAGTAAAAGTTCATGATGTTTAATTCAAGTATAATTCATAACATACAACTATAATGCACATGTAATGTATCAGAAAGTTATAATATCAAGTTAACATTGATCAACTTACTTGAGAAAAACTCTAGTTGTTCACAAGATAACGAGCAGTGTTAGAATTCATCGCAAAATTGATATGAATATAGAGGATGATATTGGTTTTCCTTACTTAAACTATAAATACTTGCGTAGGATTATTAATTACTGTAATGTAGCTCATACTTAAAAACAAAACAGAGCTCCGCATTTAATAGATTGGAAACTATACTTCAGTACTACTTAGGTTTACCATAACTTCAGTAGATAAGAGTGCATGAGTTCTTAGTTAACATTCACTGTTTTCACAGAAGTCAAATAATCCATTAAATTTAGTAAAAGGGATTCTCTATAACAAGTTCCATAAATCTACCAAATTTATATAAAAATACTTCAGTTCTCTATTAAAATGGGCTTACACTATTGAAACTTATGCTGAATGGAAGATTGAGAACATTCTCTATACGCGTAAAACGAGCTCTCAGGTTTAAATATTCAGAAAAGAAGTCCTATTTTGGTCACAATCAAGCCCTTTTATACTAACTGAGATAATTGACCAAGAAACAATTGTCAAAAGTGGTCAACATGGCAAATTGACCAGATTTAAAAGGTTATTGACCAATTTTGGTCACAGTGACCAAGTACCCAGAAATTGGTCACAAAGTCAGTTTTACATGGAGAAACTCCTACTTTCCTCAAGATGAATACTTATAAAATTAAAAGATGATACATAATCAAAGATTTACCAAAGGATTAAATCTGACACTGCTATTTGCTTTAAACATCTTTACTACTTTTAAAGATGATAACAATATACCGATCGCTGCTTAGAAACGGTAGTAAACAATCATTCAATGCACTAAAACAGAAACCGTATATCCTGTCAGGAAGTGTGGACGATAAACATGCTCTCGGAGAATAAATACAAATTATGCAGAAACTAGATTACGCAGACAAACGAAACCAGTCTTACACAAACATATAAGTTGACTGGACTAATTGTGTGAAAGTAACAGTGATTCACAAGCTAGGAAAGTGATGAAGTTCGAAGATAAATACCGACAAATTTTAGTTGTAAAAGTATAATATATGATTGATCGGTCAATTTATGTTGGGTTTATGTTTTGTTAATAGCATCTTACAAGAAAATGACACTTAAAAAGAGCACATGTGGTCTAATCAACACATTGAGACATAGACTAGAACTGGCACCCACAACTGACAAGAATAAGGTAAACACCCCGAGGTGGAGGCATAACATTTCCCCCCTCTTTTAAAGGCAACACTCTGATTGCCTTACTTTATATTAAGTTTAAATAATATTAACATGGCAAATTAAACATACTAGATGTCCAGAGACTAGGCTTAAACAGTTTAGATACAACACCATACAATAACAAGAGTCCTAAAACTTTGGAAGTCTATGTCCATAACATACTGCACACAATCATAAGACGATCATAAATAGCAAGGTCAAGAATAACAACAACTCATCGTCCGGGCTAATCCCATAAATATCCTTTTACATTTCTTACTATCTTAGACAATATAATTAATATCTTTTATCCGGAGTTCAGTGAATAAACCTGACGTTAAAAAGGAATAAATGTAACGTAACAACTTTTAAGTGTAAAAGGTTATACTTCATTTATAACAGTCCCACATATAATTCGCTTCCAAAGCACTTAATTACTATGTTCTTAATTTGAATTATATATATAGTTTCAATTAACTTTGAAAACAAGTAACGGGAGGGCAGCTACGTGGTGATTGGTCATCTAAGGGTCCATCTTACTGCTGCCTTCCTCAGCCTGGCTGGCTCCCCTTTTTCTCTGATGTTCGGCTCTGTTCAATCTTTACCATCAGGGGGTCTGACTGATGCCGCCCTCACCAATACAGGCAGAATGTCTTCGAATATCGAAGACGACCTCTCTGGCTCGTCCATTAACGGTGTCTGTTGGCCTTTACTACTATTGTCAGCCCTGAACTGACCCAAGTGTTGAAGAAGGATAGTCATTACGGGGATACAAGTCCTGAAGCCATATGGTAGGTGGAAACGGTGAATTACCATAGGTCGGCTGTAACCCTGCTAAACGATTCCCAGTCACAGATATGGGTGAATTAATGGCGGTGCTTACGGTATCTGTTGTTGCCACAGCCCATAATGATGGCGGATTAACACGAGCCGGCCAAGGTGTACTATCCCAATACTGGCCTAGTATGACTCATGCTAACACTAGGTGTATCCGAGGTGGTGACGTGACATCTGGAGTGGACTGCATAGAGCGGTACTATTGGCAAGGAGGGAGCACCAAAGTCATCCTCGAATATACTACCTTAATCCTCTGTCGGTTGAATCTCCTACCAGCGTCTTCTCTAGTGGTCAGAGTCATGTCTTCTTCACCAAAGAATTTTGGATTACTCGACTCAAGACTTTTGAGTGGTCGATATTGCCCCATGCCTTCCTCACGTCATCCATATGAGGCTTGTACTGAATAATATGGTTAACCAACGTGTCCTTGTCCAGGCACCGGAAGCTGCAAAGTGAGAACGAATAAGGCACTTGGATCAAATGGAACGTGATGCTTTAATACATGTGCAACCGTCCTGCCCTTCACCACTACTGATTATTCATAACCTACATGTATTGCTACAATAGTATCAGTCAGCCGTTCAAAGCTCTCTTCCAACTCCTATTAACTTGTGTTAGGCATTCTCTTGCGTTATGGCCTTTCTCATGGCAGTTATTGCATTCCACCTCTTTATTCCTGCTTGGTCTACTTTCATTTGCACGTACACAAGTAGCTTCATAATTTGTCAACACTTTGTAAAAGACGCTTTAGAAGGTCCTCTTGTGCATTTTTACCTTCCTCAGGAATGCTAAGTATTTGCCGTTTACTATGATAAATCTGGTCACGGTCTTTGTCCGGTACTCGATTAATACTGTTAGGTGTATATATGTATTCCGCATACTCAACTAAAGGTAAAGTGTCATACTGTTATTGCGCCTATCATATCTGCAACCATTTCTGGTATGTACACGTGAAATAACAACCTCATCAACATCTCTTGGTTCTTTCTGGTATTCCACCTGAAACTTAATCTCTCGATCTAGTAGTCCCGTCAAAGAATCGTCAAACTAGATCTTCATATCTGACCTGCCTATCACGGTATCCATGTGCCTTTCCATACAGGCGTTTCAACTCTGCCGCGTAATTCTCCACGGTTTCATTTGGCCTTCTCTGTTTCCGAGGGAACGGTTAGATTACATGTATATCACCGGTTCTGTCTTGTCAATTCAGCTGTCAGTTCATTATAGCTATGCAGCACTTAGGCAGGTAACTGTGAAAATACAAACTCACTGGCTTGTCCTTCTATCCTGGGCATGCAGTAAATTGTCAAGTTTGTCATCTTCCGTTTAGCTAAACCGCTAAGCAATTGTCTCAAATTTAGCCGACCAAACGGCCCAATCTTCTTTTCCCGTGAAAGGTGGTATTTTCATCTCTGGCACTCTATGCTGGTAGTTTCTGTAGTGGCTTGGCCCTTCTTGTCTGTTCCCTTGCCGAAACTGGTCATCGCTCACCTGTATTGGTATGTGTGATCGCTTCTATCAGTAAAGGTTGCAGAATAACCATGGTTAAAAGTCTGGTTCTGTTGAAACCTGGAATCTTCGATGTCCGTGATTACACCTTGAGGCCGTGCATAATTGTGTGAATATTCTAGGTTACCTAGCTTGCTGGTGCGATTGATTTTGTCTCTGAGAAAGGTTTCTTAACTCTGTAACGACATCTCTCATCATGCATTCAACTACGTCTCTAGAGCTGTCATCTTCAATGCTCTGAACAAAGGAAGTGTTTACAGCTACATCTGTTTGGTCTGTCTTGTCTATGGTATGATATGATGCTACAGAATGTCGGTCATCTTCTTCAATATTAAATTAAGGCACTTTGACAGAGTATTGGGTCTGTTCTGCCCGCCTAAAGAATATTTGACCCCGACTGTCCACAGCTTGCGGTGAGCACTCACTGGTATCTTGCATGCTGGCTTGAGCTCGTATCACATCATCGATGTTTTGAGTTGTCTCAATGGATCCCACTTTTGACACCAAAAATTGTTATGTACTGGGGTTGTCGTTGGTTTGGACTCCTTCTGGTATATCAAATCAATGACTAATAACACTGTAGTAACAGTTCATGAGGTTCTGAAGTCGCCTGATGTATGTCGTCTGCGTTTATTGGAACGGATCAAAGGTTTATATATATATATAGGGGTTCACATATGTGCGGTGAAAAAAAAGAGTCGAATATTATTGTTTTTTGCCTGCTGCTTCATTCCGTGTACAAAATGTTTTTAATGTATAATAATAATATTTTTCATAATTTATCTCTAGTCGCGACATAGTTGTCAATATCTAGGTCAAATGTCACTGTAGATAAAGAGGGATATGTGACGTATTAGCGTAGAGGCTAGCAAAATATAACAAGGAATCGGTGGAACCGAATGATGCTCCCCTTAATGGCTTTGTCAAGTGATAATAGGCATTGTCTGATAGAATTACCTTAAACTAGTGATCATACCTATTTTCATAATACAGACTTCATTAAAATTAAATTTATTCCCATCAATTATTGCAGGGCATATCGTTTGGTGCCTTGTGCTGTAATAATCTAACTTAATCCATTGCAAGCATCTTGGGCATTAAAATGTTCAGTTCGCCACCATTTCTTTTCTCAAACAGATTATGTTCATGGTCACCTTTATTCCTTAGTAAATGTTGTAATGTCTGAGATCGCGGACACCTCTGGTGTTAGTATTTTACGTATATAAATTGTTGGGTATTTCTCATCCCTGACAATAAGACCATTATCTATAGGGTCATGACAGCATGTCTTGTTAACAGCTTCATTTTTATATGAACACTATGTGAGCAGGTAAAGATATTTCTGCCTCCAGATCCGTTGATTAGATCAGATCAGATGTTTTTCACTTATCTTATTTAAAGGGCATTCATCATAAATTCTTTCTTCAAACTCGCTTCTGAATTAGATTTTTCGTCATCATCAAAGCGGCCATCACTATCATCCTCGATGTCACAAACACTGCCTTTAACAACCAATTTTGCAGACTTGATATCCATTGACCTATCTCGCAATGTATTTTCTGGCTTTTTCCTGACCGAATCTGCATCAGAAGAAAACATTTCATACTGTCAAAGCGTGAATTTCCAGAATTTTCTTACCACACCTATCCAAATTTTACCAGTCATGGCAGGCAGTCCTAAAGTGTTTCATTTTGGTTGTACACATGTTGCATGATTGAACTCAGCAAATGCGGAGGAGGATCAGGTGATCAAATGGGATCATAAAAGATTTTGAAAGTATGCTTAATAATTTGATATGAATACTAGATGCCCGGGGGCAACATGTCGAGCCCTTTATTTGTCGAAGCATTTATGCAGGCTTATCAGATCTTAGTGTGACCTTAAACATTGACAGTCATGTGTTTTACATGTAAATAAGGGCCCGGACGAAGTATAAATTACTACACAATTTTGACCTTTGAGTCATGGGTCTTGTTTGTAAAATGCCTACATATCCAAGTGAACATTTTTTTGAAATGTGAAGGTATTGTCCAGACAAGGTATAAAATACAAAATGTTGGCCATGACCTTAGAAATAGAGTCATGGGTCTTGTACGCGACACGCCTACGCATCATGATAAACATTTTGACAAAGTTTTACGAAAATGTAACAATGACTTTAGAAGTTACAGCCCGGACAATGTTGGACGGAAGCACGCACGGACGCACGCACATACACTAAAAAGATGCAAATTGTGGCGACTATGTCTCGCTCACCGCAAGCGGGCTCGACAAAAATGGGTCATGATGGACTCACTTTCTGAATTTGGTTCATTACTGTTTTCATTATCAAAGCTATCATCATTATCATCCTCCACATCATTTACAGCCAGCCTCTCAGACTTGATATCCATTGCCCCAGCTCGCAAGGTGTCCGGCTTTGTCCTGAGCAAATATGCAGCAGAAGAAAATAGTTCAGGTATTATATGATTGAACTCGGTCAATGATGAGGAGGATCAGGAGATTGGTGATCAAATGGGACCATAAAATATTTTGAAAGTATGCCTAATAAGGTAATATGTATGCAATAGTTGTCAAAAGACAACAAAGCGCGCCGGAATAAGGCCGTAATTATGACAAAACTGTATAAGTTTGAAACCAAAAAAATAAAAAATTAAATCCAATAGTCCAGGCCGGCTTACATATACATCCTGGCAATCTTAGACGTATTGTTCAGGTGTCTCTTTATATACCATTGCCTTTGATATCTACGAACTATGTTGCGCAAGAATTTTTGAAATATTTAATGAAAATGAATGACCAAAGATCATCCAATGTGACAATATCTGTGAACCGGAAAAGGGTCAAGGTTGTTTGAAGCAAACCATACCATTCCCAAAGTCAAGGGAAAGTAGAGAGGCAAAACCGCATAATAAAATCAAAGGTCAGATTTGAATCCTATAGGAGAAGTAGATGTTTAATTGGGCGAATAATCTGCATACGATTGTAAGTGCTATAAATAGTCAGCCGAACTTCTTGCGTATATTTGGATGCATAACTCCGACGAATACCCATCTGCTGACGTCATGAGAAAGGAGCCAAACATGCATCTGAAAAACTCCATTTTTGTATTGTTTTGTATTTGGAATTTCTCAGTCTACAGATGCAAGCTTGCAACCTACACTCAGTCCACAGAGATGAATCTCTCTTTTTCATGTCTTTGAAAAGATTAACGGTTTGACTGTCAAGTTCTGAGCTTAAAGAATGGTTAACTTCATTATGGACACAAATGCTCATCACTGCATCCACATTCATGTGTGTTAGTCTTGTTCGAGACTGTACACAAGTTATTCATAAGACTAAGCACTCTCTCCACAACAGCTGTGCTTGGCGAGATTATCCGCCCCAAGCCGACGAAACAGAACTTCATTGGATACACATTAATGGGATAATCATCGGTCCCCATAAGCTTGTACAGATCTTGCTGTAAATCTTGTTGCCAGACACATATAAATACAAATATATAAGTTTACAATATAATAAATACATGCCTTTCTTTTCATTTCAGTTCAAGTTGTAAGATAAATGTTGGCAAGATTTAAAATCACAAACAGAAAAGTTTCAAAACTTTATTAATAATAAACACTACCTTGTGTATTTCAAAGATGACACACGTAGATTTATCTATAGGTTACATGGGTCTCGCCTTGCAAAAATTAAAATTTGACGGTTTTAAAAATTTATGTCTTGTACATGTGTTTTGCATGCCGACCTTCGGAACATGTCCGCCCCATTTTATTACAGCAGGGAAATTCACTGTTTCAAGACTTTTACTTATATGTTTTCGTGCCTTCATTTTTGGAGTTTTGTGGTAAATAACACTTATTTTCGTTCGACGTCTTTTGCCATGTTTCCTGTTGTGTATGGAAATTGGCATCCGTTTCTTTTCCTTTTGAACTCCTTCTCTTTCCTGATGAAGTTTTCGGTACTCTACAGCCTTGAAAGTCGTGGTCTAACAGACTTCCATAAATGGCGTCTTTTAATCTGATAATGAATCGATAAGGTCTTTCCCGGCTTTTAATGTTCATGTCCCTTTTTAGGAATTTAAACCAGCTCTCAAATAATGCATTGGTTTCTCTTGTAATGACAGTTCCGCTATTTTCCAAAAAGGCAAGCATGAGGCCTGTCTATAAGGGTGCCATGGGCAGAAACTCCCCCTGCAGACAGGACACCATATCTGGACAGTATAACTCATTTCGTGTGCTGCCCCCACGAACTTGTCCTTTAATTGTGTTCCGTACAATGTTCTCAATTATTCTAAAGTGTTCCACAAATGGCGACGCTTCTTTAAGGGTTTTATCGGAAACTGACTCCCCATACAGATCATCTAAAGTTGGAGTTTTCATCCTCAGTGTCCGGGTCTTCCACATTTACTCTCTGAAAATGTCTGCAATTTCTACCTCATGTCCAGTAAATTCCGTCAACAAAACAAACACATGTCTTTGACTATCTAGTTCAGACAACGCTGTGGTATTTTGAAGAACTGCAAATGCGTTCATGTAAAACCTTCTGGCGGTTTAAGTCATTCTTCTTCTTGCGTGCCTTACGTTTAGCTGTCGTGCGAAGCCCATAATCATGTGCGCAGTACACAAATGGTGGACGTCAAGTTATTCTGGCTTGCTTTTGTTGAGAATAATCTTTCTAAAAAAGATGAAATGCTGAAAGTTTCTTTAGAGAATTCCTTGGCAAACCACAGCTTAAGTAAACGTGTTTGGGTTCCTAGCAAAACAACATGCATATAATCAATGGCCATTCCATTAACAAAGTCAAATGCTGAATGCTGAAAGTTTCTTTTGAGAATTCCTTGGCAAACCACAGCTTAAGTAAACGTGTTTGGGTTCCTAGCAAAACAACATGCATATAATCAATGGCCATTCCATTAACAAAGTCAAATGCTGGGAAAAGTGATAACCATGACAGTCCTTTTATTCCATTGATAGTGAATCTTTTTGTACTAGAAGCTATCACTGCGTCTACATCTTTTAATGTCTGCTGTATAGTTCGTTTTGGGCCTTTAGGATCATTTTCTTGAAAAGGAAAAATGTGAGTGTGACCTTTACCCATTGCAGCTGTTGACACTTTCTGTACACATTTCCAACACCCAAACGTACCATTGTACTGTACAGAATTACACAATAAAGCCCTAGCAGGAAGATCTGCAGTTGCAGCTAAGAGAAAACCTTCGAGTGATGAAGTGTCCCCTTTCAGGTGAAAAACATTCAATCCCATTTCTTAATTCTTTGAATTCTTCAAGCAAAGGTTTAAGGAACGTTTCCATTAATGGTTTTTTAGGACCAAACCATAATCCTGAAAGAATCAAGTTCTGATGCATCATTCTGCGTTTAAAATCAAGCTCATTTATTGTTAAGAAAAGCGGCCAAATAGAAAAATTGCTACTTTTGAAAACTGGAGCCCCATCAGTATTTAAAACAAATGATACATTACTTTTAAATAGGTTTTGGTATATCTCTCCATCATAAATGTCTTTCAACTGTCATGTGTTCCTATTTTCAAAACGCCCATGAAGGGATTAAAAAAAGCCTACATTTTAAAAGAAAGTTTTTATTTGATAAATGACTGGAACTTTCAAGAAATAGGGGATTTCAGTCCGTTTAAAATGTTTCTGGCATGTTGGGTTTATACATTTAACCGACATATCATCTTCAACAGAAACAGTGTAGTATGGGCAGTAATTGAAATATCAAAGGATTCTTTAAAGGATTAAAGTATTTGTTAAACCCATACAGACTTGGACATACCGTATTGCCTTGTGGCAAAACATATACAAATATGGAAAGCAGTTGTTCAATTGCTTCCCCAACTATATTATTTGTTCTAAAACGGATTTCCATGAGAAGCATAAAAGCTCCCACAGTAACATTTGAACCCTGAAAGAGGGGCTCACTATCATCGTTGTCTTTTTAATATTTCTGATTAAGCGAAATCATTGTCCTGTGCGTCATAAAATATTTCGTCATCTGTTTCACCAAACGTCTCCACTTAATCTTCATCACACATGTATATACAACCTCCAGTTTCTGTTTCTTCATCATAAATGGTATCATTTGTATACTGTGTCCCAGGTGAACATGTACAAATTTAACTTCCTCTGATTCCTTTAAATACAAATCAAACACATGTTTGTTTTTACCAGAAATTATCACTGCGACACTGAACATTTATGTAATTTGTTCAAAATCAATATAATATGTCCTTCATTTTCAAGATTATTAAAGGTAAGTATCTTTGAATATCCTTTATTCCTTATTTGTATCTGAGACCAAATACTCCCAGCTGGTATTTATCATTGTGTTAAATAAACCTTATATAATTTCCCTGATGAAAACATTTATCGGCAGTACACAATACAAAGCCATAAGTCAAATGTTCGCTGAAGATTTGTTTCTTCTTGGAAAAGATTAATGTTCAGTTTTAACTGGAAAAAAGAACTAAATTAAATTTCCATGGAAAGTTATTGCCATGTTCAGATATATTCATCAAAAACACAATGTTGAGGACCATAGTAATTTGTACCAAACACTCTTCTTATCAATCAGACAATCTGTTTGTGTTTAAAGTCATTGTAACCTGACACTGTTTTTTATGTGGCCAATATGGTGTTGTGGTTAACATTCACACGAAAACTTCAGCATATCTTAAACAATTTGTATTTTTCAAAATTGTCTTATAAACACGAGATAGTATTAGTTCTTCAAAACAAGAGGGCCATGATGGCCCTGGAATCGCTCACCCGATTTTTTTTTTCACTTTAGCTATATAAGCCCCGCCCCCTGGCAGCCATAGTTTTCGACCAATCAACTTGGCTTGAAGGAATCTGATAGAGGGTCACCCTAGAAACATTTCTACAAAATTATTTGAAAATCTGCCTGACACTTTCGGAGAAGAAGATTTTTTAAGTTTTCATTATAGCCATATGCAAAATAGCCCCGCCCCTCCTGGCGGCCATGTTTTTCGACCATTCAACATGGCTTGAAGGAATCTGATAGTGGGTCACTTAAGGAACATTTCTACAAAATTATTTGAAAATCTGCCAACCAGTTTGGGAGAAGAAGATTTTTTAAGTTTTCACTATAGCCCCGCCCCCATGGCGGCCATGTTTTTCGATCAATCAACATGGCTTGAAGGAATCTGATAGAGGGTCATCCAAGGAACATTTCTACAAAATTATTTGAAAATCGGCCTGACACTTTCGGAGGAGAAGATTTTTTAAGTTTTCACTCTAGCCATATAAGGCAAAATAGCCCCGCCCCCTGGCGGCCATGTTTTTCGACCAATCAATATGGCTTGAAGGAATCTGATAGAGGGTCATCCAAGGAACATTTCTACAAAATTATTTGAAAATCTGCCAACCAGTTCTGGAGAAGAAGATTTTTAAAGATTTTTTCATTTCGTTGCCATGGAAACCAGAATTATGCATGGATCCCAAAAATTTGAAGGAATTCTGGTGAGGTCAATGTGGGGATGCTTCCTGTGAAGTTTCATCCCAATTGACCCACTGGTTACTGAGGAGAAAAAGTTGACGGACGACGGACGCCGGACAAAAGGCCATCACAATAACTCACCCTGAGCACTTCGTGCACAGGTGAGCTAAAAAGACACGTATGCTCATTTTTCATTTTGTTATTATCCTGCATATTCGGTTGACCAATAAATGACATGATAAAAAGAAACCGAAAGTGTACATTATTTGGACATCAGTTTGATGTTGGCAATGTGTCTAGGCTTGGGTTGAAACTTCCATTGGTTCTGGCAACTTTGTATCGGCGTGATCCAAAAAAATATTGGAAGTAGAAATGGGATGATCCGACTCGTCAGCAGTATCAAAATTAAGGGCCGACTCGGATACAGTTTGCTTTGTCGATCATCGTCGTCGCCAATGTCAAACGTTGTCTCTGTATTAATAACTGAGGCAGGAATATTTTTCGTTTTAAATAAAAACAAGCAAAATGTTCTGTGAATTGTCGGACGCCTTTACCAATCGCTTTTAAACGTAGTATTTTACATTACGCGACATAGGCCTAGTTTGTTTTGAATAGTAATATCCGGGTAGTTGATTTTGACATGAAACGAAATCATTTCATAAAGCAGCTAATCATTGGCTGTAAATAAAATATAATCCAATCAGAATCGAGCTTTTAATGAGAGTGAATGAATCATATCAAACACACATACCGACTAAAACTGAAACAACCGAATGAAACTGGGGAGAGCGAGTGTCAGAAAAGTTACGATTGTTCATCTAAAACTAAAAGTACCTGCAGTAATGCAAGCGTACATTTCATTCCTTTAGTATGTAAATTTAGCCTTTCATTTGAGATTTTCAAATTGTGAAGTAGCCAAGACCGGCCTCTAATATTGTAGGTAGAAAGACGCTGAAAGTCTTCTACTTGTCATGATCAACCTTCCTATTAACAGAGACATATATGGTGTTTATATGTATCTTCTATGAATAAGCGGGTAAGGTGTAATAATGACTTTAATACTTATTTCATACCATTTCTTGACCAACGTCATTAACTGTTAGAACATCCACATCAAAGGAATTAGGTTGAATCATTCTTTCATCTTCAAGATCAACGTTGACACCATCTTGTTCCTACAATTTAAAGGGTATAGTTATTTATGAGACCAATAGAATACAAACGTTATTTACATATAACCAGATAGTCTTCAAATTGCTCATAAAAAATGCAAGTAAATTATAGATGTTATGACTTCTATAGATAAAGTGATGAAATGTTTGCCGTATGGGGAAGTGGAGCGATACTGGCCCTCTTGGGCCTCTTGTGTTATGTTGTTTTGGACTTTTAGGAATTTAGGATTATCTTAACTACGAATTCGACCAAAACAATGACCCAAATGCCCTCATCATGCAAGTAAATGCACAAGTACATTTGTATACTCACAGTCATACTCGTGGAACAACTAGGTTCCGCAGAAGAGGAGATAAATAGTTCGTCTTGTGCAGTCACCTTTCTCTTTACGGCGAATTTTAACTTCGATGCTACGAGGATCAACTCATCTTTATTTGTACTAATGTTTACATTCACCTTGTAGATTTAACTAGGCCTATTCCGTTACTAAAAAATAAATGATATATACCATAATGCTTTGCGCGGATTCTTATCATCTTTATGACGCAAGGCCCTCTCGTGACGTGTACCTCTTTGCTGCTGCTTCCTGTAAAGCCCGAATTTGTCAAGTTCATATGCCATCACAGGGCAGCCATTTTTGGGATAGGAGCGTTTCACCACTATCACATTGATAGCCTGCTTTCGAAAAGTCGGATTACGGCTGCATCGACAGTACACAATTGAATTCCTACGCCAAAATCGAGTTTTGATTGGTTATAATCTGCCTTTTCAACGATTTCATTAGTTCGACCGAATCACGAAAAACCCTCCGCTTGCATTAGTTAATGAGACAAAATAGTTCCAACGCATGAAACACACTCTGAACTATGATTGACCTCAATGTCAGTGGTGTTAGGTAACGTCGACCGTGCTGTGAACCCATTAGTTTACAACAGTCGACTTATATAGAGAAATGTGCAAATCACTGTAAATAAAATTATTGAAAGGAGTTGAAATAATTGTTGCAAAAGTAGAAATGGCCTACGATAAGCAATTTCTCCTTTTGTCACAATGTTTTCGATTGTCGTCTGCTGCACATGCGTCTGTAAGCGGAAAATGGGTACATCCTCCCCATGGAAGCGGAACCCTTTCCGTGATACTATAACAATTCGAATATTGAAACTATTGTTGAAAATGGAGCTATTGCTAACAATGAGCAATTACACCTTTTCTCACAATGCTTTCAAACACGTTTTAAATTAATTATTTTCATATTTGAACGTAAAGAGGAAATGGGTCACGATAAACAATTCTGAAGCCGTCTGATGCACATGCGTCAACAAGCGACTGTAAGCGGGAAAGGGTTGAGCCGTTTCCTTTAAGCTACTAAGTTACATACGAATGTTGAAAGTGTATTTGTAAACGGAGCAATTGCTGATAATGAGCAATTCCTCCTTTCCAAACAATGCTTTGAAACATGAATCAATGTTTTTCTATAACCTAGGTAACGAAAACATTTTTCTACAGTTATTATTTTAACATTTGCCCCTTTTAGACACATTTGACTCACATTGACAGACAAATGATAATCAGCAAGTTTGTCTTTTTCCACAATGTTTTCATCACTATTTAAAATAGGAAACAGAAATTAAATCTACAAATTAGAGATAAGTTAATTTCAACATTGATTGATTTGTTGTTAACGCCGTTTTTAACATTTCCTCAGTAATACCACGGCGGCCAGTTCACCTACAAATGTATTTCCTGGTTTGCTCACACCAGTACTCTACACAACAACCTTCCCAATCAACTGGCTGCTTTTCCACATAGACTTAGCTAATTGGTGAAAGACGAATGAGGCATTACGCATTGACTTTTTTGTCAAACGAGGGAAAGAAATTTGGCCGAACATGTCAACATACACACAATCTTTTGTCCTTCCTGATTGATTTTGTTTATACAAGAAAAGGGTCAAACTTTGATAAATAAGGTATATGTTATTGGCAGGTGCTTCACACATTTTTGGTTTGGTTTGTTTTAAGGTCATTGTTTATTGTTTCAACAATGTTTGTCCATATTATCTATGCCATATTTTTTTCAACTTACATATGCCATTATACCAATAGCGCTTTCAGCGCTTTGATTACAGTACGCAGTATGACAATAGTATAAAAGTAAGTTTAAATTATTTTGAATATTTAACAGTTACAGATTATTAAAATCATAGAAAAGTTAATAATTTTGAGTAACAAAAATGCTTAATCAAAAGCAGAATTTACAAATAAGCTAGATGAATTGTAATTTATTGAACTGAATTCGGCAAACTTATTTGTTTGCCCCTTCAGTACACTGCATAATTGTTTTATCTCTTTAATACCCATAACATTACAATTCTCCATAATTAAGGTTATGAGCAAAAGTTGTCTGCTGCAGGGGCTTCTAAAAGTGTCTATATTTGTGGGAAGAGTTACCTAATCAGCAAACTATAATTAAATATCAATTCTCTGTCAAACATCAACATGTGATAATTTACCGTTTTCCATATACAACAATTTTGCAGCAGATCACTATTGAAACATATTGACAAAAGTATTGAAAATCATTGTTGAATCTTTTGGGGTTGAAACATTGTGGCTAAACATTATGAGCAATTTCTCATTTAACCACAATGTTTTCAATTATCATCTACTGATGAGGAGTCTGAGAATGTCTACATCTGTGACAGGGTTAATCGAAAATCAATCAGTATTGCTCTCTGATAAAATTCTGATCTGAATCCCTACACTAATAAATGATAATAATTCCAATGTCTGCTTTTTAGCACACCTACGCTTCGTGCGAGGTGAGCTTTTGTGATCAATCACTGTTCGGCGTTATCTTTACGTCTGTTAACAATTTCAGAAAAGGGGAAAATTGCCAAAACTTTAACATGTTAATCTTCTAGTCCAAATTATTTGCACAAATGTTTCTTTGAGCACCCTCAAACAAGATTGTATATATTGTATATATGTACATATTTATAATAAGTGAAAACTTCAAAAATCTTCTTGTTTAAAACCGAAAGGCCTAGAGCTTTGATATATTGGTGCATAGAAAAATGTCTATTGGTGCATAGAAAAATGTCTATTGGTGCATAGAAAAATGTCTATTAGTCCTCTACAAATATTGTTCAAATTATGCCCATTGTTCAAGATTGACCCAATCCCGGAATCGGAATCACCTGAATTAAATAGAGATATGGGGGAAAATCTTGTTCTTAATATGTGTATATATAGTGAAAACTTCAAAACCCTTTTTTCTAAAACCGAAAGGCCTAGAGCTTAGATATTTGGTCTGAAGCATTACCTAGTTGTCGTCTACCAAGATAATTCAAATTATACTCCTAGGGTCAAAATTGGCCCGCCCTGAGGGTCACCTGTTTTACATAGAGATATATAAAGGAAAAAATATTCTTGTTAAATACTAACTGGTACATACACATTTCTTGGGGGGGGGGGGGGTGACTGCAAAATGAGTTATTGTGATTGGCATGACAATTCAAATTTTATGATTTGGGTGAGCGATCCAGGGCTATCATGGCCCTCTTGTTTATGCTCTGAATTAGTTTCTTTAGCCACAATAATCCCATCAGCTACAAGAACACCAAGGAAGTCCCCTAGGAAAACGTCCACACATTTAGCGGTTATATCACCAAGAAGGTGTCACTTTCTACAACCAAGCTTTTGACAACTGCAGAGGTAAATTGCATTTAAATTTCATACATTATTTTCAAAATCAACAAAAATATTGAAATATGAGCCGTTCCACGAGAAAACCAACATTATGTCCTCTGCGTAATGTGTCGACCCAGATCAGACTGCGCAGACTAATTCGGGCCGACACATTCCATCTGAAACAGAAACAATACAGGAGGACAAAATATGTGCAACAACCGACTTTGAAAGCATGTGTACCATGTAGTAAATTTCTATCGATGAAATAATATTTATTGAATACACGTGAAAACCTTGTGAAGAAAGGTGATTTTCCTCATAATATCTCGTTTTATCGCAATGTTTTCAAACATCTGTTGCAAATGCGTCAAAATGTGTCTGCAAGGGGGAATTTTTTAAAACACGTTTCCATTATACGAAAAACCTGCACTAGCCGACTTTAAAAACATGTGGACCATGTAGTAAATTCTATCGAATGAAGAATAATTATTGAATAAAGTTGAAAACATTGTGAAAAGGAGATTGATTGATTGGGGTTTAATGCTGTTTTCAACAACAAAAATTCAGTCATATCATATCACGGCGGCCAGTTCACTCACTCGTATGTTTCTTGGATTTTCTTACACCATTACTCCACACAGCATACTTTCCAAACAACTGGCTACTTTTACACATAGACTGTTAGCCGATTGGTGAATGACGCTTGTCACAGTGGCTTCTCTCAAACGTCGAAAGTAATGTTGGCCAAGCTGGAGTTTTAACTCACAATAATTCAACTTTCATTTATAAGGATTTTTCATTTTTTTGCATACATGATTTCAAAGACGCCTGCTGCAGATTTGTCGTATGTTGTAAAGTGGTAATATTTCCATTCAAATAAACAACAGATTCATATAGGATCATGCATTACAGATGGTGTATTTGGTTGAAAACAACTCGACCCAGATCAACCGCCATCTACTAAGAAAGATGTGCAATACTGCACTGAACAATGGAGACCATGGGTTTTTCCTGATGGGCAAACTAATTCCAGGTAGTGTATACATTAAGATTTAGTTTAAACAATATTTTTTCACATGAATTTTACATAGCCAATTACAGTTACATATGCATACAATGTTGTGTTTATCAGCATGGATTAAAAAACAAGTTACTTAAAACTTATATAAATCCTTCTCCATGCAAAAATCAATTTTCTCAATCTGATATAAACCAGTTAACATCATGTTGATAATAGTATTGTTAACATCCCGAGAAGGGTCCTACGAATCGAGTAAGAGTGCGATAGGCTTTCATTCCCGGAATATAAGCAGATCTTTAAGACATGAGCATTTATTAAATTGTTTGGTTTAAACTCTACGGGATTAACCAAAAAATAAGATATAATAGAGGAAAAAATATGTGTTAGAATAC